>OY856415.1:350000686-350600686 GCA_963693085.1 Alisma plantago-aquatica
CAGTTCATAAGATACATCAAACTTCCGATAATATGAGAGTATCGTAATTGAGACACTGGAACCCCAGTCTCATTCTTGAACAAGGGTTTGGATGAATCATATGGAGTCTTAACAGGTTTACGTGATGTGTACTCAAACCTCTCCAGTATCTTCTCAACATAGTGAGACTGAGAGAGAGTTATACCATCAGTAGACCTTATGATTTTAAGCCCTAAAATCACATCAGCGACACCCATATCCTTCATCTCAAACTTGCTACACAAGAATGACTTTGTCTCTTTTACTACTTTCATATCGGAACCAAAAGCAGGATATCATCGACGTATAAGCATAACAAAATGAATCCATTTGCACTAGAAACAACACTACATTCTCACATGTACTTGCTGCACTACATTGGGCTTAACCCATGCTAAATAAGTGATTACCACAATAGTCTAGCTACATTAATGAGCTGCTACAGTAACTAGCTAATAGCTACAACAGTTACGTAACTAATAACTAACATAATCAGTTATCTAACAATCCCCCACAAAGTCCAATGTGTAGTGTGCTCTACCATTCAGTCCTCCATACTGTGCTTTCAGCAGATACCTTTCGGTTTGAATCTACCTGAGTTATCCAACTGTGACCCCTGTAGGAACTAGGTGAACAAAAGTCTTGAACCTGAACCTTGGATACAAGAGTATAGGTTGGTAACAACACAATAAAGACATGGTAGAAAAGAAAAACAATGCATTAAGGCCATGCATACAAAAATTTTATATCATGATTGATAACAGAGAACAACCCAATTCTCCTGTTGCGGCCTACACAACATCAATCACTTAGCTGGAGTCTCCAAGGATGTACTGCTAACATCCTGTCCTAAGACTTGACACCATTAAGAGACTAATCTCTTACTAACTTGTAGTCATGACACTAACAGGTTTCCCAGGGAATAGACACACAGATGCAAGAAGCATCAAACAAGAATACATAGTGTCATCTGATTTACCCGACAACTTGTTATTACCACATTGAACCCAATTTGTGGGATCTCCACTCTTTTGGGTTGGGTTGCTACTGCCTGCAAATCTATAGGGGTTTCAGTCCCATTCCCAACCTGGATTTTTCCACTAAAGACAAGGTAAGACCTTTAGTGAAAGGATCAACTGTATTATCTTTGGTACCGACGTAGTCCACAGACACGACCCCATTAGACACTAACTCCCTTACAGATTTCAATCTGACTTGGATGTGTCTACGCTGTTTTTGATTGTACTTGGAACTCTTTATCTTAGCAATAGTTGTAGTGCTGTCACAGTGAACTGAAATTGCAGGAAGCGACTTCATTACCATAGGTAAACTAGACATAAGTCCATGTAGCCATTCAGCTTCCAATCCAGTTTCATCTAAAGCACACAACTCTGCCTCAAAAGTGGACCGAGACAATATGGTCTGTTTCTTAGACCTCCAGGAAACAGCTCCTCCTCCCAACAGGAATACATATCCTGAGACACCATTACTCCCAGAATTCACGTCAATCCAGCTTGCATCACTATATCCTTCGACTACGGAAGGATGTTTACCATAATGCAGCCCAAGGGAACGTGTTCCCTTGGTATACCTCATAACTCTGTCAAGAGCTTCCCAATGGGTCTTGTCGGGACAACTGGTGTATCTACTTAACTTGTTCACGGCAAACGCAATGTCTGGACGTGTACAGTTCATAAGATACATCAAACTTCCGATAATCTGAGAGTATCGTAATTGAGACACTGGAACCCCAGTCTCATTCTTGAACAAGGGTTTGGATGAATCATATGGAGTCTTAACAGGTTTACGTGATGTGTACTCAAACCTCTCCAGTATCTTCTCAACATAGTGAGACTGAGAGAGAGTTATACCATCAGTACACCTTATGATTTTAAGCCCTAAAATCACATCAGCGACACCCATATCCTTCATCTCAAACTTGCTACACAAGAATGACTTTGTCTCTTTTACTACTTTCATATCAGAACCAAAAAGCAGGATATCATCGACGTATAAGCATAACAAAATGAATCCATTATCAACAACCTTGCAGTAGAGACACTTATCAAATTCATTAGAAATAAAGACAAATGATGATATCACAGAATCAAACTTCTCATGCCATTGCTTAGGGGCTTGTTTCAAGCCATATAATGACTTAACAAGTTTACACACTTTGGACTCATTCCCACGACCCACAAATCCCTCAGGTTGTTCCATATATATCTCTTCTTGAAGATCACCGTGTAAGAACGCGGTCTTCACATCCATCTGATGGATATAGAGATTATAAATGGAAGTCAATGCTATAAGCACTCGGATTGTGGTCATACGGGAAACAGGTAAATAGGTATCAAAATAATATATTCCTTCCCTTTGTGTGTAACCCTTAGCAACTAACCTAGCCTTATACTTATTGATTGTCCCGTCTGCATTAAGTTTCTTCTTAAAAATCCATTTGCAACCAACTGCAGAACAACCAGGAGGCAAATCCACCAATTCCCAAGTTCCATTCGAGAGAATTGATTGGATTTCATCATTAACGGCTTCTTTCCAAAACTTAGCTTCTGGAGATTCCATAGCTTGTTTGAAAGTAACAGGATCATCCTCAACATTGTAAGTGAGAAACTCACTTCCAAAGTCCTTTGATGTCCTAGGCCGTTTACTTCTCCTTGGTTCAACTATTTCTTTAGAATCATCAGATTCAGAAATAGCTTGTTCTGAGTCGCCCCCCACATTTGTCATCCTTTCCACGTGCTCGGGAATGGAACCTGTGGTAAATGAATCTTCTTGAGAAACTTCATTGGGCACACCAGTTTTCATAGGAAACACATCCTCAAAGAATGTAGCATCACGTAATTCTACAATTGTATTGACCTCAATGCCAGAGATATCTGATTTTACAATCAGGAATCTATAAGCATAACTTGTCTCTACATAACCTAAGAATATGGCATCAACCGTTTTCGGTCCTAATTTCTTCCTTTTGTGTTCAGGGACAAGTACCTTAGCAAGGCACCCCCACACTCGAAGATATTTAAGACTCGGTTTCCTTCCTCTCCATAACTCAAACGGACTACTCTCTGAATGTTTATCGGGAACTCTATTCAGAATATGGCAAGTCGTATTCAAAGCTTCCCCCCACATAAAGTTGGGTAATCCAGATGTTTGGAGTAAGGTATTTACCATATCTATTAAGGTTCGGTTTTTACGTTCATCTATTCCATTTGATTGTGGTGAATAAGGAGCAGTTACCTCATGAACTATACCATGTAATTGGCAAAATTCCAAAAACAAATTCGAGGTATACTCTCCTCCCCTATTAGACCTTAACCGCTTAAGTACTTTACCGGTTTGAGTTTCAGCTTCTTTCTTATAAATTTGAAATTTATCCAATGCCTCATCTTTACTTCTAAGTAAATAGACATAACAGTATCTACTCGCATCGTCAATAAAAGTTATAAAATAACGCTTTTGATCTCTTGTAGCAACACCATTAAATTCACAGATATCTGTATGAACTAAATCCAAAACTTCCGAATTCCTATTCACAGAATGAAAAGGTTTCCTAGGCAATTTAGATTGTACACAGATTTCGCATTTATTGTTGCTAACTTCAGATTTAGGGATCAAATCTAGATTCATCATACGCTTCATTGAGGCAACATTAACATGTCCCAAACGTGAATGCCATACATCGAATGAAACAAGATTCATGCAAACAGAACTATAATCATTCAAATTTAAAACGGAATATGAAACAGGTTCAACATGAATCTTAAACAAGTTCTCCACGTCACATAAGTACCCCTTGCCAAAAAACAAAGAATCACGAAGACGTGTAATAATAGCCTTATTACATTTACAGTCTACTCTATAACCTTCTCTAACTAATATGACGCCACTAAGGATATTGCGTCGAATGGTTGGAACATGTCTGACCCTGTTAAGAGTCAAAACCTTCCCCGAAGGGAACTTCAAGTCCACCCGTCCTTCGCCTTTGACTTCTGCAGAGCTGGAATCGCCCAAAGTCACGGACCGACCTCGAGAGGCCTGATAAGACACAAACATGGATTTATCAGCACATACATGTACATTAGCCTCAGTGTCAATTATCCATTAAAGTGGTTCAAATATAGAGAGAATTTCAGGTTTAATAGACACATACCCATCATTGAGGTTCAAGGATGTAGTCATCATGTTGACCACAGCCTCCTCAGTTGCAGATGCGGTAGCTTTCTTTGCCTTCTTATTAGGACAATCCTTGTTCCAGTGGCGAACCTGTCCACAAGTCCAACAAGGTTTGTTCTTCGATTTCTTTTGGATCTTAGCCTTGGGTTTATTTGCATTCTTAGATTTCTTATCTTTGTTATTTTTCGTAGAAGTAAGATTAACAGTTGGATTAGCATCAGTAGGCACCTTGACCCCTTTCTCCTTTAAGTGTTCTTCTTGTATATTAATATCCATCATTAATTCATCCATGGTGTGTGTCCCTTTGCGATGATTCAGAGACATACCAAACGATTCCCAAGACTTAGGGAATTTTTCTATGATAGACATAACAACGAATTTCTCAGGCAACACCATCTTGGCATCTGAGAGTTCATGAACTAGGAGTTGTAGATCGTGTGTTTGATCAGAAACTGACTTACCATCAACCATCTGAAACTTAAGAAATTTTGACACACAGTATTTTTCAACACCGTGATTTTCAGTGCTAAAATTCTTAACTAACAATTCTCATAAAACCTTGGACGTAGTGACTGGCGGCTTTGAGTAAGAGTCATACAGTTTGTTATTTAAACCAAACAGAATCAACCCGCGGCACGTTTTATCACCCTTCTTCCAATTAGCAATAATGTTTGCATTATCAGGAATTGTGTCATCAGATACAGGTTCAGTTTCAATTAAATACTGATCATATCCCGCAATATTTAGCCAAATTTCCATACGACTCTGCCAACGGGCAAAGTTCATACCAGTAAACTTTTCAGGCATATTGGTTGTATCAATCCTACATCCCAAATTACCCTGACCGGCCATGTTAATTAACGACAGAAGATGGTTTCTTTAAGACTGTTGGAAAAATATAGGTTGTTGTCGTTCATGCAACAGCGTCAGGTGCAATTTAATTAACAGTGCAGGCAGATCCAAGATAAGATTCGAAGAACAAGCAATGCAGGAGAACAAAAATAAGAGTTAGATTCGCAAACCAGATTGTTCGTTGAGAAACGAACGTGTTACTTAAAGAAACTAGTGCCCGACAATCCTCGCGGATAGGCACCGTTCTCCCAGTCTCGATCCGGCACGAACCTGGAAGTCGCACGTCTTGCTCGCGCACGTCGCACTGCTACTAGTGCAACACAACCACCGCAGGTACCACCGCCGGACAGCTGCGTCTGAAGGGAAGGACGAGTCTCGCTTCGCACAGGAGGACAACTCCGCAAAGCAACTCCGGGGACGACGACTCTCGCACTCGGGATTAGGGTTCACAAAACACACGGCGGCAGAAAAACTGTTTTCGGTGTGTTTAACCCTAATGGCCGGAGTCATATAAATAGTCACGCACGGTCATATAAACCGAGTGTTGCATCTAACTGGGAATAGGATTATGGACGTGCGTGACTATTTATATGACTCCGGCCATTAGGGTTAAACACACCGAAAATAGTTTTTCTGCCGCCGTGTGTTTTGTGAACCCTAATCCCGAGTGCGAGAGTCGTCGTCCCCGGAGTTGCTTTGCGGAGTTGTCCTCCTGTGCGAAGCGAGACTCGTCGTCCTTCCCTCAGACGCAGTTGTCAGGCGGTGGTACCTGCGGTGGCTGTGCTGCACTGGTAGCAGTGCGACGTGCGCGAGCAAGACGTGCAACTTCCAGGTTCGTGCCGGATCGAGACTGGGAGAACGGTGCCTATCCGCGAGGATTGCCGGGCACTGGTTTCTTTAAGTAACACGTTCGTTTCTCAACGAACGATCTGGTTTACGAATCTAACTCTTATTTTTGTTCTCCTGCATTGCTTGTTCTTCGAATCTTATCTTGGATCTGCCTACACTGTTAATTAAATTGCACCTGATGACGCTGTTGCATGAACCACAACAACCTATATTTTTCCAACATATTTGTGATTAGGGACCACAAAGGCCCCAAAGGCGGGAGGGAGATGAATAGGACGACGTGAAACATAGATGAAGAAGAGCGATGGACGATGCCAATAGAGGGAGTAGTTAAAGTGAATATAGATGCATCAATAGGGGAGGACAAGGAGGCAGCAAAGCGGATGACAGCTAGGAACAGTGAGGGTCAACTGTTGACAATGGTGGGACACAAGCTCAGAACTATCCAACAGATACCAGTGGCGGAAGTTCTAGGTGTACGCCAGACTTTACTTTGGGAAGCCAGGCTCAGAACTCAGAAGGATAATGATGAAGTGTGATGCTTTAATAGTAGTGCAGGCATGTATGAGCAATGACGCACGTAGGGACTACCTGGGCTTTATCGGTGAAGACATTAATATGCTTAGTAGTGCTTTTGATTTTTGTGACTTTTCTATTCATATAACGTAGTTGTACTTGTAATAAGGCAGCACAAGTCATAGCTAGTATAGCCCGTAGGGAGTCCCATCATAGTTTCTCTCTTATGCATTCTTTCCCTTCAAGCATTGTACATATTGTTATGGCTGATTTAGCCCTTTAATAGATGACGAGGGATCACACATATAGGGTCCTTCGTCTTTGCCTCAAAAAAAGTTGAAGTATATAAATCTTCCCGTAAGGAAAATACTTGGAGGGCACATCATGAGGTATAATGTTTAGAATGTATAGAGAGTTGAGACTCAACTCAAGCTCGGTAAGTTTGTTGAGAGGTAAGCCAAGAGGGAAGTAGTGGAAGAGATAAAAAAGAGGAAAATAAATAAAAAGAGAGAGTTTTCAAAAAATAATAGAAAAAGAGGAGGGAGGTAGTTGGAAAATAGAGACATAAAAAACAAGAAGGTGGAGGTAGAGAAGTAGTGAGAAAAGAGAGGCATGCAATATGGAAAAAGGAAGTAGAGAAATAATATAAAGAGAAAGAAAAATAGAAAAAGGTGGAAAGAAAGGATGAATGAGTTAATGATTAACAAATCAACATATAAATAATTCTTTTTTATAAAACACTTTTTATAAAAAGTTATTAATATGATATACATAAATCTCATAATTTATACAAATAAAAAAAACACATATACATGAATTATTGACAACAAAAACAAAATGTACTATACAAATTTGAATGAACAAAAATATAATACATAATCATAGGATAACAAAAGTACATTATACATGTTATGAAAAGTATCACATGTTATTACATACATAACACAACACATATTTCGTTTGTAACACAAAACATATCTGTGAATGTACACATTTTGTTTGAGCACACAAAAATGTTATACAATAACATGCCACATATTTGAAAAAGTAGGAGGAAAACATGATGAGGGAAACAGTAAAAAGAGAGAGAAACAAAAACTAAGAAGAAAGTAGGAGGGAGATAGGGATCAGATAACAGATTAATATATAACACATTATAACACAAAGAACACAAAATAACAATATGTTCTATTAAAGTAAACCATCGCTTATGTGGATTGTTCACAAAATATAAGACTATAAAATACAATGTACACTATTGCATAATTTATGCCAACAAAATATAATACAATATAGGTGTCAATTACAAACAACCACTGTCAATAAATACGTAAAATGTGCAAACACAAATACATAGATATTTAATATATTGGTGAATGCATGTGTATGTTTTAAGATAATACAAAAAGTAGTATATAAGTACACAAAATGTATTGAGAATATTATTTAGTTTATATTATAAAATTTACAAATGAAATATGCTTTTAAACAAAATAAAATTTAGTTGTATAAAATTTATATACAAAAATTTAGAAACAATATATTTAGTATATAAATATTTCTATAAGGAAAATACTTGGAGGATACATCATAGGAAAATAATGTTTAAAATGTTTAGAGAGTTTAAACACAACTCTGACTCCTTTTGTTTGTCGAGAGGTAAAGGGGAGGGAAATAGTGGAGGATAATTTTAAAAAAGAGAGAAATATAGTGGAAATAGATAGAACTAAAAAGAAAAGAAAATGTGGAAGGAAATAGTATGAAAAAACAAAAATAAATACTAAAAGGGAGGAGATAGAGAAACGATAGGAAAAGAAAAATGAAAAAAAGAGGAAGTAAAGAAATAATACAAAGAGATTGAAAAATAGGAAAATGTGGGAAAAAAGGATGAGGGGGTTAGTGACAAGATAACATATTAGTATATTAATGAAAAACAATTATAACATGCATGATACGAAAAGTTTACAATATGATATACAAAACATCATAATATATACAAACAAACAAATAACATAATATATGCATTACTGACAACATAAGTAAACATGAAATAAAAAGATACAAATGAATAAAAATATAATACATGGTCATAAAACAAAGAATACACATAATATATGTTCCAAAAAGTAGCGCATGTTAATATATACATAACTCACCACATAATTCACTTGTAATAAAAAATGTATTGGTGAATGTAGACATTTTGTTTGAGCACACAAAAAGCCTTAAACAATAAAACGCTACATATTTGAAGAAATAGGTGGAAAATAGGATGAGGAAAGTAGTAGAAAGAGAGATAAATAAATACTAATGCTCTATTTGGTAAAGTGGTGTGATTGCCTGGGCAGCGATTGGACAAGGTCGGACAGGTTGCAATCGCTCGTAATCACTATTACCAAACACAAGATCACCCACTGATTTGAATATGTATTGTTTTTAGCATTGATTAATGTTCACCAGTCACTTTTTTCCTCTAGACAAAAATCATGAGGTGGTCCATCTCACCGCACCAAAGAGGTGGCACACCAAACGTGTTTCCAAATGCTGCATATAAGAGAGTGCGAGGATGCTAGGGATCAAATAATGAATTAACATATAAAAACTACAAAAAAACAAAATAACAATATGTTATATAAGAAACTCACATATGTATATTATTATAAAAATGTAGGAATACAAAATGCAATTTATACTATTTAGATTGTCAAAATTTATCCAAACCCATAAATTCGATTGTTTCCTACCTAGAAAAAATTGGATCTCAGTATCAGTTGTGACATTTTGGTTTGGTTCCAATTTTAATATAACGTGTTTGAATGTGAACTGGGTCGGATCCCAATTTAGAAACTGGACAAAACTAGATCTAAGTACTTACTTATATACATATTTTTATGGGATATATGATATGTTGTGACCTGATATATGTGTTGTTTTAGTGTAATATATTTGATGTTGCATCATATTTAACTTCATTGATGTGATAAATGTATGTTTTTAAATGGTATAATGATATTCTTGTTGTATTACAAATTATTTATATGATAGGTAACATTGATGTTATAGAGAAGTTGTTATGATGTGGTGTAAACGCAATATTAGTAGGGTATAGTCTCCTAAATAGTTTGATACGCTATATTTTGATGTGATTAGTGTTGTTTTGTATGATATAAGTAATGTTGCAACAATTTCAATATGATATATGTCATGTAGCAGTTGTGTTGAGATTTCTTTGTGTTTAGGATAGATATTTTACTATTGATATTATTTTTTCTAATAAATTACGACTATGCAATATGACATAATGATTGACACCTTTAGTGGTTTATTTTATATCATGAAATTATATGCAGTTGTGCGAGTAATTCTATTAGAGAAATGATTATTCTAAAATGATCACCTTCAAATCTGGCTCCGATTTTGGTTCTAGGTTTAGACATCCCAATTCGGGCCGGTTTCGAGTTGAGAAGTATGAATAAAATCAGGTTTGGATTCAGTTCTGAATTTAACAGTCAAACAACCTGGACTGCATTTTTTGACCCAAAACCTACCCAGATCTGATTTTTGACAAACTATAGACTATTGTATGATTTATACAAACAAGATATAACACAATTAGGTGTTAATTACAAACAACCACCATCCATAAATACCTAAAATGAAAAAGCAAAAATACATATATATTTAATATATTGGCGAAAACACACATATATGTTATAGGATAATATAAAAAATTGTATATAAGTACACATAAACCATTTTAAAAATAATTATTTAATTCATATTGTAAAATACAAACTAAATATGCTTTTTTGGTAACCCAAGATTTTCTATTTATTATGATTTACGATGTCTTTCTATACATATTTGGGAGAATATGCTCTCACCAAGCCAGAAGAAAATAAAAACTCATGCCAAGATATCACACGTGAGAGACAACTAGACAATAAATTTAAAATAGTGAAATTTACAAGAACATAAATAAGTTTAAAAAATAAAATAAAATAACTCTTTGAATTTATTTAAGTTCAATAACAATGTAGACATTTATATTTGGTATCATAAAATGTGTGACTTATTTTCATATAGTAGTACATTGAAACATACATGGATAAATATTGAATAATAAATCATTCCACAAATGAGTGAGATAAGAAAAATATATGAAATATCAGCTCTAAGAGAAATAATTAATCTTTTTGGGGGTAAGAGAAATAACTAAATTAAAATAAAACCAATTAAAAGTCACGTATATATCAAACTAGAAGACTAAAGGACGTTTACTTTTACAATCATTTTATCGAAATGTAGGAATCAAGTTCAATTCTATGAGTCTTTATTGCTCCTAAACATGGTAAGTTGGTATATATGTGTTTCCATGAGAAAGTAGACCATGAAAGAAGGGATGCATTTAGTAACTAATTGACCAATAATTATAGGAAAAATGAACACATTTGCATCCTAGTAAAACAATAAAATAAGATATAGTAATTTTTATTATTCATGTGATATAATTTTCTTTTAGTCCTCTCCGTAATAGAGAACATAGATTTTAACTAGTAAGTAATACTTGAAAATTATTATGATCATGTTTGTGAAACTCGCTGAGAACGAAAAGATAGCACTAATAAAATAGAGGTAGTACATTTATTTCACACCACGTCCCTTGATAAAAATGAGTATAATACAATTTAGAGACAAAGGTTTTCCTATGCTCATTTGACGATAAAATTAAATACAATCCAACCAATCCCATAAACCATTCATTCTTTTTTGTCCATGAATCATAATGATATACAATTAGTTGTATTACCAGTTTTAATATTTCTTCCGATGATGATTATTGATAAATATACTTGAAGATGTTAGCATTAACTCAACCAAAATATCAAATACATAAAGAATTCTATGTGCTAAACGATGAGCATCTATTGTATCATATGTCACCTTGATGAACGTAATGAAAAGATAAAGTAAACACATCGGTATAAAAATTTATGTATAATATATCTACATGTTACCTTCTTTTTCGTTCCTATAAGTTACTCTGAGATACTTCCAATCAACCTCTGAGTCCCTCATTTGCACCTCAAATATGAAATTTTATAACTCTGAGTGTGTGTTTGGTACGCGGTAAAAAAATGATGGTGATGGAAAAGGGGACGATGATGGTGATGAGAAAATTGTTAAAATGTGTTGTTTGGTAACATGTGTATGGTGAAACATTTTAAAAATGTTGCTTGTTACATGGTTATAGGTACGGGGCAGGAAAAATTATTTATAAAAAGCACTCTACATAAGTTAGAATCATATTTATTAGAACACTTTTTTTACACATTTGTCGAAATAAGTAGAGGAGTCTTTAAAAAATTTCTTTCACTATGATTCATCATGCTTTTTTTATGGGGACAAAATAGGATCAAAACTCACCACAGATTCACCATGGCTTCACCATGATTACCTATTACCATGGCAAACAAATAATATTTTTATTTCACCATCATTTTCTATCACCATGATTCACCATATAACAAAAACAGCCATAGAGTATATTGATACCATTTTAGAAACACTTAAAATCAGTATATTGATTTTGTTTAAACTTTGTAATTTCCTAGTAATATCCTTTTAAAGTTTATTGACTTTTAAATCATTCAGAAATAAAAGAAATAGTTAACTAGGTAGTTAATGACGACGGACTAGTCAAATATGGTATCATATCATTTTAGAGAATCAATATTTTTATAATTTTCATTGAATGAAATTAAGCAAACACTTAGATTTTGTAGCTTTTGGACTTGCCGCTTAGAAACTATAAAATCTTTAAGTGAGGGCCATAGTAACCAATTTAGGTAATAAGATGAAATATTAATCGGCGTGAACTTAGTTGTCCCGTTCCTTTCTTTACTTTCTGTAACGAATCCAACGAACACCCATTGCGAAAGCAACCGGATGGCTCCTTTGTTTCCATCTAAGCTCATGCTAATTAGAAAGAAAGGACTCCCTTCCTCTACTAATTTTACATGCACCATCGACTATTTAATTCTATAAATCCCAAAACACAGGTGTTCGGCCTACTTGTAATTTTTTTCGTTTTTACCCAAGTCAGATAATATTTAGCCCCTATCCCCCTATCTCTTTTCCTCCACAATTTTTCCTTCTCGACCTACTCCCAGACTGTTAACCAGGGCGACAACCCTGATGGCGGTTACTGTCATGTTATAGTAGCACCTTGGGCCACTGCCTACAATGTAGATCTTGAAGCCATATGCCTTGATGTTAGTTACAAAATTTTAGAATAAATCAACTATGACTATCTACAATCTAAAAGATAGAAGTACTCCTCTTCGAGAACTGTCTACAAGTTAGTTTATAAAGAAATCTGTCACAAAGATGAGCTCATCACCAGACTTGTTGTTCACTTCTAATTTGTTCTTTTATTACCAAAATACATACTAACTCACCAATTTATAATACTAATAGTAGAAACACCATATCCACATTTGAGCATTTCATATTTTCTATTATTCTAAAAATATATTAAGGACAATATAATAGATAAAATTTTACATAATCTATGAGCATATTACATAATGAAATATTATATACATTATGTATGCATGACTTCACTATTGTTAGATTAGATAAAAATAATATTTTATCCATTGATCGACTACCTTTTTTCTTAATTATATAAATATTTTATACTGGTACAAGTAGACCACATGTATGCAAATCTATAAGTTACACCAGTAAGTCTTTTACATATAACAAGAAGATTATATTGTTGAAGCTCATCCCATCTTAACGTGATAGTATGTAGGTAATCATACATAATACAATGTGTTAAATATATTAGTAGGATGGTGTATTTTTTAAATCTCCACTTATATGAGAGCAGTGTACAATATGATGTACACATATATAAGAAGAACATTTTACAAATATAATAACTTGATATGAAGAAGGGATTCTAGATTATTTGATATCCTGAATTATAAGAAAAGTTACATTTTACCAAACACCAAAAGCTTTTTATACATATTATTATCTTATGTAGTTTTACTTGAGAAATTATATATGTATGTATAATGTGTTTTGAACCCTATATAATGACTTCGTTTTATGACCATAAAGACATGTAATAAGATGACATCATCAGATTGTGATCACATAGAAAATAATCTAGGAATAACTATAATAAGAAAATGGGCTACTTACACCCACATTGAAAACTCGCACTAATAAACAATTAAAATAATGAAAAATGAATGATTCTAAGTCAATAGTAATTCGTTTCTCCCTACATTGTAGATTTATTGTGAACAAATATTGGAGCTAAAAAAACCTTGCATTGTCATCTCGTTTGAGTTGCGATACGTAATTTCTTTTAGATTTAAAAAGTTTATTTCCCTCTTGAAATCATGCATAGTGGATAGGTCGATTGTCCTAAATTGTTTTAAAACTTTAGCCATGGTAGTCAGATTCTGGTTAATTTATTATGAAACTCTCAGGTCCCACTCCTTACACGATGGTATCAGAGCCATGGTAGTTGGATTCTAGCTATTTTGATTTTATCTTCCTAGTGAAACCCTTACCCTATGTGAAAACCTTTTAAGTGAGATTTTTACCCTAAATATACCATGTATTTTTACGAAATTCTGAAATGAAGATATATAATAATATATGGTATACATACTTTGTGAATAAACCTTAATGTGATGAAATACCTCTTTGGATGTTTTGAGATTGGACATTAGGATGTAGTAACGTAAAGAGGATGTAATAGTACTAGGGTAAGAAGATCCTAACATGGACTTTGTGACTTGGTTCTCTCAAGGACTTTTAGCCACAATGTTTGTTTAACATCACATATATTCTTACCTCCAAAAAATTATTACCCATTATATTATTATATGTATAAACAAACTTTTATGGATTATATCGATGTTTTCTTGAGCCAACTCAAAAAGAAGATATGTATGAAGTCTTGATAAGGAATCCCTAAAATAGTTAGAGTAGAACTCTCAAGCCCTAGTTTTTTGTATGGAGTGATCACTACGACAATCATGGCTTATGATAAAGGTCTAACTGGCCTCACTCTAACATGTTTGGGCTTGAAAAATGTATACATTAGGTTCTATAATAAACATTACATATCATGATACATTCATATTAATCTAATAACCTAAACTGTACTAACATGTAAGTAAGTTCATGAAAAATGTCACACTTGTTTTCCTTTCTAGATAATGTTCACATAATGTATAATATACATTGAATAAGAGAAATAATGTGTTTCATACATGAATTAGAATAATAGATTGAGTTTTCATGTCTAATAATACGAATAATGTGCCACCATCTAAATTAATATTGATTTAATGAACTTAATAGGTTAAATAATTAAAATGTGGAAATTCATGTATAATAATATAGGATAACCCTACTGTTAGCAATTTGAAGTTAATAAAACTTGATTTATGATTATTTTTTGGAAAAGAGGAATATATATATATATATATATATATATATATATATATATATATATATATATATATATATATATATATATATATATATATATACCTTCGTCCATTCCTTTTCGCACGACCGGGGAAACTAGGATTTTCTTTGATTTTTATTTCTCAGTATATCTCTCTTTCCTCAAGCTTTATTTATGATTTCCACTCCCTCACTTCCTTGTTCGAAAATGCATCTAATGATACTTTTCCTGATTCGTTTCTCAAACAATTTTGACAACCCCCTTTATAGTTTCTTCCCATCCATTTGCATCTCATGTTCCTTTCTTTATTTCTCCAGCTTATGCCTCCACTTTTTTGGACCCCTATATATCTATACCAAAGCTCCACAATGACGCTGAGAATCAATCCATCCTCCTTACTAGTTTATAAACTTACTTCACCCATCATCCGTAAGCTCGCCTCCTTCTCACATCATCAATGCTCATCACTGGCTACCCTAATTCCATAGTGATGCCTCAGGTCTTTGCAAACCACAGAGAAGACACATAGTTCTTCATTTATCATAGGTGAAGCTTCAATCATAAACATTTGGTACCCAAGAAAAGTATTATCAATTTCCCTCTTTCTATAGCTTTGGGGGTTTGTACTGCCATCTTTCAATAATGGTTCTCTTTAGGCTTTGCTTCCATACGAGTTTTGCTTCTTAGGATTTCTTGTCTAGGTTTCTCTTCATGTTGGTCTCTTTCTCTCCACATGAGCAACTAGAAGCATGATAATGCTAGCCTCTTGGGTTTTAGATTCTATGGCGAGGTCTTGAGCCACACCTCCCAGCTAGAAAAGGTAGAGGGTGCTCTGGATGAACCTAGTCACCTCACTTCCTGATTTGGAACTTGTTGTGTTCCATGGGTGGTGGTGAGGGTGGGTCATGATCTCATTTTACCGTCTATTCTAGGTACTTTTGTTTTTTATTGGAGTCTGGCTGCTTGAAGAGAACTAGAGCATCACGTTCTTGATGAACATTGATGTTGCCATATATGATTTGTGTATGACGATGAACAATTAAAGGGAAACTGTTTCTATCTAGAGTTTTTTAGAAATATTTTCTTTTGGGTTTGAGGAGGCCCATGCCACGTGGTCAACACTTTTATGGACCACCTCGGTTGGGGGTCATGTCTCTCCTAGAAGATAGAATATTATATGTGGCTTTTAAAAGAATTATGATTGCAAATTTTTTAAAAGTCATATTTTTAATTACAAACTCATAAAATTAAATAAAAATATATTTTAGAATTGTGTGTTTGATTTTCATATGATGGTTTGATTATCATTACCTAAATCAAACATAAATAATATATAAGTTTTTTGGAAATTTAGTAGTGAGATAGAACTTCTAAAATATACTTAGTGATATAAGTAAAAAAATGAAGGAAAATTTACTATGAAATCTGGAAAACATAATCTACGATATGGTATGGTGTTTATAATCTAACTCAATAATAATGAAAAGACAACTTTTAGGGTTTATGTAATTAATGTGAACTCAAACTTAATTTCATATATGATGTTGTTATGTGACTTGTGACCGTGGTGTGGATCTAGGATTGACTCTGTATCTATCTACACTCAATCTAAAGGCATGCTACATTCTTCGACGAGTCATACTGAGCAATTATTTTCTTTACTCTATATTGGGCCTCTTTGAGGTATTTTTTTAATGTAATTTCTCTAAATTTACTTGAAGACCTATTTAGATTTAATATTTTAATTAGTCCTTATATTCTTGAACTGTCTATATTTCATGTTGGATTCTAAAATTCTACTTTGCTTCATGATGAAATCCTAATTGTGGATTTGAATCAAGTTGTTCCTTATCATGCTATGAAACACTAATTTTCCCACTTTTGTGGTTGATATTTCATATTGTACATTTATGTGATGGAAATTCATTAATTCTATTTTTGTTACTGTACATTCAATTGCCTCTACATTTATACATTCTTTGTGATTTTGTAGCCCTAGAGCTTGATAAGTGCTTTGGTTATATGGGGTTATATGCATTTAATGTATTGGGATGGGCGTTATGTTCCTCATACCCGAGTTAATGACCACTTTATATATTGAGGAGTTTGGTTATGTGCCATTCTCCATTAGGTTATGGGCTATGTTCCCTAGCTGCCATTTTTCATTTATATTTCAATAGTGATATGTTTATCTCAATTACATGTAGGTTGGTTCTTATTGTTGATGGGTTTTATTCCCTAAAATATTTGTGTGCTTTTGTGGCATACCTTAATTTGTTTGATGGTAAGTGTAACTGTTGTTCATCATCTTATTAAAATTAATATTGTTTTGATATCTACTTGGATAATACTTTTCTCTTGGATGGGAAGCATTCTTATTTTGTGATCCTTTTTTATAACATATCTCAATTCTTATTTATATGTACATACTAGCTTTTGTGCTCATAACTTCCATTTAGTCTTCTCGTGTAGGGTATGATTTGAAACCCTAAGTGAAGAACATGGAGGAGTTGATATGCAGACATGGACCATGCTTAGCAGAGTTGACTCCTATGAGATAGAATTGAGATAGTTTGGACGTTTGTATTCCTAGTGAAGTAGTTGTTTCTTTTATTTAAACCCAAAGAGGGATATTTTTATTTAATCTTGTAAAATTGAAGATAGTCAATTCATTAATTTCCAATACCATACTTTGATCTTGTATACCATTAATTTAAGAAGAAAATAAACAAAATTCTTGCATACTTGTAAGTGAGTTTGGATTAAGCCTCAAATTGAGTGAAGAGTGGGTCCCCTCTCGGGTCTCACTCCTTACAAGATGGTATCAGAGCCATGGTAGTCGGATTTTAACTATTTTAATTTTATATTACTAATAAAACCCTTACCCTATGTGAAAACCTTAGTGAGATGTTTAACCTATAATATACCTTATATGCCTATGAGATGATGAAATGAGGACATAGAATTGTATGAGGTATACATAAGGTTGTTTTTGGATTAATCCTAATGTGCTGAAATACCTCTTTGGATGTTTTTTGATATTTGGCACTAGGAAGGAGTTAAGTAATAAGGATGCAACAGCAGTTGCGTACAAAGATGTCAGCATGAAACTTTGTACTTGGCTCTCGCATTGAAATTTGGCCACCATGTTTGTTTAACATCTCATAGTTTCTTACTATGAAAATAATATTTTCCATTATACTATTATATGTATAAAGAAAATTTATGGATTTTATTGATGTTGTTTTGATCCAAGTCACAAATAATATGTACAAAGTCTTGATAGCAAAACCCTATGAATAAGTTGGAGTATAAATCACAAATCCTAGTTTTGTGTATGGAGTGATGACTAAGATAAGAATGACTTTTGATAAAGGTTTAGCTGTCCTATCCTTTTGTACCCTATGACTTTTTGGTTGCTCATGTGATAGGGTTTTTAGGATACAAACACAAGGACCTAGAACTCAACACTAGGTGGATATGCTTGTTAGTGGGTTGCATGACCTATGAACAACATAAACACTCATTTTGCTCACACAAAAAATGTATATGTAACACTAATATCTTCTAGAGTTGTTTAGTTGGACTTATTAGTTTAAACTCTTAAGGGGTGGTGAGTATTGGTAGATAGTGTTTGGATGATTATTTTAAGGAATAAATCATAGAATATTGTCTTTAGGAAATCTAATCCCATGATTAGGAGGACAATGTGTTTGTTTATTAAAATTTGACCAAACAAAAATGAACTTAAATTAAATTGGGTTATTTGTAACCGTAATGAAAATAGTAAATGCATGTAACATGAATAACTCACACTAACATGTATAGGATTCAAAACATATACATTAGGTTCTATAACCGACATCTTATATCATGATACATTCATATTGATATAATAACCTAGAATATGTACTAACATGTAAGTAATGTTTATGAAAATGTCCCACATATTTCCTTTCCTAGTTAATATTCACATAATGTCTAAGGTATGTTTAATAAGAGTAGTAATGTTCTTAACAAATGAATTGGAATAATAATTTGTGTTTTCATGTCCAATAATTTGAATTACGTGCCATCATCTAAATTAATATTGAATGAATGGACTTAATTGGTTAAATAAGTAGAATATGGAAATTTATGCATAATAATATAAGATAACCATGTTTTTAGAAATATGAAGTTAATAGGACTCTAATTTATGATTATTAATGGAAAATTGGATATATAAATCCTAAAAGTAATCTTCAAAACCCAAAAAGAACTCTAAAATTGTATTCCTTTAGTTTCAATTGTCTTGGGTGCCAAGTTTGATTTTAATCAAATTATCCTAGATGCCTTAATGTCATTTGAGAATGAATATTTAAGAATAAATATGAAATATTAAATAATATAAGTTATGAACCCAAAAGAAGAAACTAATGGAAAATGGATTATATATGCCTTAATTATCCTGGATGCGAAATTTGGCTTTATTTGAAACTGGTTTTATCCCTCAAATAAATTAGGAAAAAAGATGGATTTTAAATACTCCATATTCAATATATTTAATCAATACGCCTAGTTTTTATAAAGTTCCTTATTTAATATTTGTCACACTGATTTTCCAATTTGGATAATTTTGAAACTTCTACATGTCTGTAGAATGATCATTGTACTCTCTTCTACCTCTGCCCCTTCCTTTTTTCTTGCAATGGGAGAAACCATGCTTTTCTCCAGTTTTTTTTCTTAGTATCTCTCGTTTTCCTTGAGCTTTATTTCTGATTCCATTCCCTTAGTTTCCTTGTTTGAAATATAACTTTGTAAATCCCCAATATAGTTTCTTCCCTCATCTATTCATTCCTTGTTCCTTTCTTTTTTTTCACCAACTCATTCCTCTAGTTTTTTGGAATCCTATATATCTATACCAAAAGCTCCACAATGACCCCAAGAATTAATCCTTGATCTCTTCTCTTTCTTCATCCATCATCCCTAACCTCTCCTCCTTCTCAGATCGTCACTTCTTGTCAGCTACCACCCCAATTAAGTAGTGATGTTTTTGGTCTTTGCAAAGCTACAGAGAATACACAGAGTCCTTCCTTTCTCACTCGTGAAGTTAGGCCTCAACCATTTGGTACCCAAGGCAAGTATTATTGTTTTCCCTCTTTTATTTTCGATGGTCTTTACTGTGACCTTTTAGTAAGTTCACTTCAGGCTTTGAATCCATATGAGTTTTTCTTCTTAGTCTTGGTCTCTTTGTCTCCATCCCAACATATAAACTCATGAGAAGGTTGGCCTCTTGGGTTATCCTATGGAGAACTTCCAAGCCCCACCTCCCTTCTAGCAATGGAGGAGGGCACTCTAGATGAACCAGTCACATCTCTACCTGATCTTGGGCTTGTTGTATTCCATAGGTGATGGCGTGGGATGGTCACGATCACATGATCCATGCTATTCTAGGTACTTTTGTTTTTTTATTAGAGTTTGGCGGCTTGAAGTGAACATAGACCATTGTGTCCGTGATGAACATCCAAGAGGAAGATTTATCTATGTTTTCATGGATGACTCATGTATGATGAGGGATGATTAAAGGGAAATTGTTTCTTCTAGAGTTTTGGGTAGCATAGTCGCAGTTGAGTTTGAGAAGGCTTGTGCCACACGGTCAATGCCCATATGGACCACCTCAGTTGGGGGTTTTGCCTCTTATAGAGGATAAAAATATTACATGGAGCTTTGGAAATATTTTTTATTGGTGGATTTTTCAAAGTCATATCTTTTAATTAGCAACTCATAAAATTAAATAAAAAACTATTTTAGAAGGGTGTGATTTTTCTCTGCATGATGGTTTGAATTTCATTAACTAAATCGAACATACTAAATATATAATTTTTCAAGAAATTTCCTAATTTGATAGAAATTCTAAAATTCATATCTAGTAATATATAAGGCAAAAAATAAAGGAAAATATAGTATAAAATTAGGAAAATATAATCAACAAGATGGTGTTGCTTTTATAACCTAACTCAATAAGGACAATAAAAAAAAGTGACTTTTAAGGATTATGTAATTAATGTGAACTCCACTGTAATTTAACACATGGTTTTGTTAGGTGAGTTGTGACCTTGGTGTGGAGATAGGTCTGACTCTATATGTATCTAAACTCAATAGAAGGTATGTTAGTAGAGAAATTACTTTATTTAGTCTCTCTCTCGGGCCTGTTTGAGGTATTTTGTTAATGAAATTTATCTTTGTTGTCTTGAATACCTATTTGGGTCTAATATTTTAATGAATATGAGTTTAAATATTCTTGAAATATCTATACTTCATGTTGGATTCTAAAATTGTACTTTGCTTCATGATGAAACCCTAATTGTGGAATTGAATCAAGTTGTTCCTTATGGTGAGATGTAACCATTTGTAGTGGATATTTCATATTTTCCATTTATGTGATGGAAATCGTGTTAGTTCTATTTGTGTGACCATACATTCACTTGTCTCTGCATTTCAACATGCTTTATGATTCAATAGTCCTAAAGTTGTATTAGTGCTTTGGTTTTATGGGATATTATGCCCTTTATGTTTTGGGATGGAGGTTATGTGCCCCATATCCAGGTTTCTTTGTCCATTTTGCATATTTTGGGGTTTGGTTATGTGCAGTTATCCCATCAAATTATGGGTTATGTGCCCTAGCCACCATCGTTTATTTATATTTCACTAGTGCTATATTTATCTCACTTGCATGTAGGTTGGTTATTATTGTTGATGGGTTATGTGCCATGAAATATTTATGTGTTCTTTTGTGGCATAACTTAATTTGTTTAATGTCAAGTGTACTTCTTGTTCATCATATTATTTAAATCCATTATCTTTTGATATCCACTTTAATAGTACTTTTCTCTGAGATAGGAAGCCTTGTTATTTTTGTGACCCTTTTTCCTAATGTTGATCAGTTCATATTTATATGCACAAACCAAAGTTTATCCTGACAACTTACATTTTGTCTTATCTTGTGGTGTATGCTTCCAACCCCTAGGTTAAGTAAATGGGGGATGTGATAGGAAGACCTGGACCTTGCTTAGTGGAGTTTACTCCTAAAAGATAGACTTGGCATAGTTTTGATGTCCATCTTCCTAGTGAAATAGTTGTTTCATTTGTTTAAATACCAAGTGGAAAATTATTATGTAACCTTGTAAAATTGAATATAGTCATTACAATTATTTCCTCTTCCATACTTTGGTCTTTATACCATTCATTTATGAAGAAAATAAACACTCATGCATACTTTTAAGTGTGTTTGGATTATATGGTTTTATTCCTGAAATGGAGTGAGTTGTGGTTTCCCTCCCAAGTCCTCTCCTACACTAATATTACCTAAAAGTGTACTAGTGACTTAGGTAACTCATACCCACAAAATATTCAATCACAATTGTTTACCTTAGATACATAACACTTGACTCCTTATTATGGAATTCATTTCATGAACCCCTCATAAGTGAAATTTTAATCATAGTTAATAGATATGATAAACCAACCATCATAGTGGGCAAACAAAATGGGTGTATTGACCTATGGTGCGCTTCCACTAAAGGTGCCACACGCTAGCCGATTTGACTCGACTAGATTCACCCCACGAGATCAGAGCACACAGGAGGGATCACTTTTGTTATTTATATTGGCCCTAACCAAGTCGATCACAAAAACTAAATAGGTCACCTGCAAGTGTACGAGGTACTGTTGTAGTATAGGTGATTCGCAAGATAAGGGGTCGGTCCACAGGGATAGAGGGGGCACTAGAGTTAGGTTTCGTGTAGGCTATGTTCCTAGTGCGGAGATTAGGGTTTGAGGGTTTTAAAAGGGTTTGGTTGTTAACTAATCTAATTGATAAAGCAAGAAAGGAAAGATAGAAACTAAGTTATCAAAAAGCCAAATTACCCTAAGCAAGTTGAATCTAAGAAACTAGGCTAAGCAATTAACCAAACAAGCGCAAGATGAACTACACTATTCTAGCAAGGCAAGAAGCAATTAAGAGGCTAAATTAATCACTAGCAAGAGAAAGAACCTAAGTTAACACTAATGAGAAAGACTAAGAAATTTAACGAAGTTAATCTAAAGCAACTAAACTCGACTAGCATGAACAAGCAAGCAAAGCAATTTGGGTTTTAACAAGATGACTAAGGTAGGTGGTCCATTTGGGGGATGTAACTTTGATATTAGTTGGGGGATGTTATTAGACAAGAATGGTTCTCATTTTACATCTAGATTTCCAAACCAAACAATAAGACCAATGCTATTAGAATGTACCCTATACTACTAGTAGAAGACTAAGGTTAGGTGTAATTCTAATAGGATTAGACAAATCTAGGTTTCTAGGATAAGTGATAATGATTAATTGAGGGTTGAGGGTAGAGATGGGAGTAGAGATGAGGATATTTGACCTCATGCCACTAGCCATTTTAGCCTTTAGAAGGCCCTAGGCAATTACATCAATTTCACTTATATTAGTAACTTAGGTCTCATACCAAGTAGTAGAAGAGGAGATAGGCATGTGGGACCAAAGGGGATTCTCTAGGGATCCCCTATTGGGACCTAGGAATCACTCCTAAGATTGCCCCATGTATCCCAATTCTCCTAGAAACATGATATCATCAAGCATTCTCAAACAAGCAATTAATGACAAAACACACAAATTACAATTATGGTAATGGGATAAGAGACACAAGCATGGAGCAATCATCATAGATAAAAATGAGTTCATTACAAGCCAAAAATTCCTCAACATGGTATCAAAGTCACATTTTAACCCCAAACGACCCACCACTAGGGGCTTAGTTACACATAGTCAAAGAAACAACAAAAAAAGGGGTAGAAGAGGAAGAAACACCATGGAGCTCGGAGAAGTAGCCTTGTTCTTCATCTCCTTGCTGCTAGGGACGTCCTATCTCCTCCAAGGATGCAAGTGAGCATGAAGATATGGGGGATTATGGATGAAAACCTATAAAACTAGGTCTCCAAAGTGAAATGGAGGTGGAAATGGTGGGTGGAGAGCATAAATGCAACAGAAATGCACTAGATGCTAAAGGAGAAGCAATGGAAGCTTGGAGAAGTTATGGGGTGTCTCTCCTCCATGCCCCAGCCACCACCTATGTATATATAGGTGGTGGGGAGGCACTAGGGTAAGTAGGGGTAGTTTAGGAAAAATAATGTAAAAGTTTACTAGGGTTGGTGGGTCACCATAGTCATGTTGGTGTGCCACAGCCATGGTGAGGGTAGTATAGGACGGTCGTGGGGTAAGAATATGGTTGTGGTATGGGGCTGGTGGTGATATGCTAAGTATGGTGGTGGCCACGGCCATGGCGGAGTGCCACGGTCATGGTGGGTGAGTGACACCACGTCTGTGTTGGGTAACACAACCATTTTGGAGGAGGGGGATGTGATTGTGGAGCAACATCACGGTCATTTTGTTTCTTCATTGGCTACGGTCGTGGCAGATGGCCACGTTCGTGGAGACTTGGGGAAAAACCCTGTTGAAATGTTGGTTCTTGGTCATAAATTTGCACAACCGTGGGAGGTGCCCATGACCGTTTTCCATTCTTCTGATCACGACCGTGCGGATGGCCACGGCCGTGGTGTCTTCAATGGCCACGGTCGCGACTAATGGCCACATCCATGGGATTCTGAGGAAAAACTCTGTTGAGTTTGGCACTTCTTTGCCAAAAAAAGACAGGACCGTGGGGTTGTGCCCACGACCGTGGTGAGGCTTGCACCACTTGACTATCCTTCAAACTTCATCATTCTTGGATGTCTTTGCTTGGTGACAACTCTTAGCCATTGGAGGTAGTTTGAGGGAGATTTTGGGGCCTCCTTTAGACCTCCCCATGAGTGGAGGAGCCCTAGAACTCCTTCTTTCTCTCTCTCCATCTAAGGCATGGTCCAAGTACCTGAAAACAGTGCAAAGAACATCATAAGTGCATTTGGCAATGATAAACACATTAGGGGCAAAAGCTTGTAATCTAACATGTTTATATGTGATTTAAGTACAAAATGGCACATGATGGAGCCCTAAAATAGTGCTACATCAACCTACAATCCTATGATATAAAAGGTGGATACTTGGAACTATAGGCAAGTTGGACGTTGCATCTTATTTTTTTTATTTATACATTGTTAGTTTCAATCATACTACTTATATAAACTTCCTATCATAATTTTGAAAGAAATTTTGAGCCTAATGAAAGTGATTTATCTTGACCATTGTTAAGATTGTACAACGAGATTGCATGTCCTTATATCACCTCAAACTATAAAGTCTCACCTATTTAAAGTTGGTATTATCCCTTAGCATTCACGATTTTTATCAATATCCAATTTATCATTTATAAAAAAGATATTGGACTATAGTTTATCCAGAACACTAACTTATTTAATGAGAATGATTTTGGGGATGAAATTGCCTTCATAGAAGGGAAAGGAAGTAGTGACTTATTGAATGTTTCTTTTATTTAGTGTCATCTCAGTTTGCCTACTTTACTACAAGAAACCTTGATTTCATAAGCTTATTTTTCTATATAGCATTCCTTATTACTTTATAGGATTATTTATTCATTATAATTTTCAAATTATAATGTGGGAAAGATTACATGGCTTCAAATAATGCCTCAGGATAAACAATGTTTCATTTGGAAACCTTACTATGTATACACACTTTCCAATTATGAATTTGACTTATTTAGTTTAGATATCACCTCCTTTCTAAAAAATGAGCCTAGTAATCATACTTTTGTATAATGTAGATTACATGATGTAACATGTTCATTGGGTAGAATAAATCTGTGATAATTCCTACATGAATATATGCTCAACTCATATGTGCATAATTTCATATCTTTAATGATTTATTTCTTAAAAGATTGATTGCACTTGAAATAGTTTAGCCTGTAATATTATATGGATACCTTGTAGTTGATATTTCTTGGTAGATTTATGACATTTTCTCAAATTGTTTATTTTCATTAATTTATTAAAATTAATTTTTGTGTACATAGAACTAAATATTTGATAACTAAATTTGATCCACTCTTGAAGGTTTTCACAAATAAATATATGGGTTACTTAGTTTGTACCTAGACTTTTATATTAAACATATCTTTAGAAGTACAACATTCTCACACTGTAATGAATGTTTGATAACATTTACACTAAGAAGTTAGAACTTAAGGCAGATCCAATAAACATGATCCTATTATATATTTGATGATGAATAGATAGAAATGTATTTTGTCATCTGGGAGATAGAGTATTCTTCTTAACCTTGTCGGTTATGACTAAAAAAGAGTGATACTAGTTGTGAAGCGTCAAATCTTACTTTTGAATGTACCCTTAGAAAGTGGAATTTGTTTGAAAGAGACAATATGAATACAATTATATCCATCAACTATTTAAATAGGATTTAGTGGATTTTGGGGATGGAATTTCACTTTAGGTCGGTAGAGTTGTAACATACTAAAATTTACAATAATAGAAATAAACTCAGAAAATGATATAAAATAACTTTCTAAACTTGTTTTAGGTTCTTTAATAATGTAGAAAGTAATATTTATATGATTAAATGTGTGATTTATTTTCATATGGTTGTACATTGACATATATATGGCTGAATATTGAAATACTTACAATGCCATGAATGAGTGAGATACGAAGAATAAATATAGAAAGTCGGCCCTAAGAGAAATAATCAAGTTAAAATGAAACCAAATGAAAATCACGTATATATCAAGATAGAAGACTAAAGGACATTCATGTTGACAATCATTTTATTGAAATGTAGGAATCAACTTCAATGCTATGATTTCATTATTGTACTTGAACATAGTAAGTTGGTTTAGATATATGTACATAGAAAAGAAGACTACGGAAAAATGATTGCAATTTGAAATTAATTGGCCAATAATTAATTAGGAAAATATAATGTGTTTACATCCTAGTAAAACAAATAAATAAAATACAAAAACAATGATCATTGGTAAAATAATTTTCATTTCATCTTCCTCGCAATACAGAGAATAGGTGTGAATTATTATGATCTTGGTTTTGAGGCTGACTTAAAATGAAAATTATAGTGTCACAAAAATATAGGTACCACATTTAAATCACACCAAAATGCTGAAGAAGAATGAATATGCAAATAATTTAGAGAGATAGGTCCTTCACTACTCATTTGAGGTTAAAATTTGTTTACAAGCCATCCATTCCCATAATTTCTTTGAATCTATACATTTGTTATTTTCCTACTGTCTATGAATTTGATATCCTGCCATTTTTGTTCTTTCTTCTGATGATGATTATCGATGAGTATATTTGAAGATGTTAGCACTAAGTCAACCAAAACATCACCTATAGAAATTATTCTAAGTGCAAGAAGATGAGAAGACGATGTGCGCCACCTTGGTCAACCTAATAAGAAGATAAAGTGAATACATCAGAACAAAAGCCTCCATATAATATTTCTGTATGGTACCTTCTTTCCCAATCCTATCTTACTCTCAAAATCTTCCAATCAACCTCTGAGTCCTTCATTTACACTTCAAATATGAAATATATATAGTCATATATATTATATATTATATATATGTATATATATGTGTGTATATAGATGTATATATAAGATCCTATTCCATAATTGTCAAATCACACACACAATAGGGGAATTGTTTAGGTTGCCATTCATCATATGATTGCCTAATGAAGAAAAAACTTTATACTAGAGCTTTGAATTATGGGATCCCTAAGGATGAATTGCAATTTTTCAATATGGTTGGACTAGTCATTCTATTTTAGATCATATTATATGAGGACATAAATTTTGGATTGCAAACATTTACCTCAGGTATGCCATCAAAATCCTTAATAAGACAAGGCTACGAGGCCCATTAAGACCTACCCACTCTAGATCAAACCAAGGACAATACATGTCACCCCATTCTAGTATATAGTTTAGGTTATAAGGCTATTCCATGGACTTGTATACATATAGATCATTCCCCATGCGTATATGAGCCCCCACCAACTACAGGGAAACTCTATGTTTGATTCAAATATTCAATGTGTATGACAATGTGCAAAACATTATCAGGTTTTTGATTTTACTGACTAGCCCCACAATATCACACAATATCCTCTATGTGTTTTGTACATTCAAAAGCACCTTGTAGTTATTTCCTCCATGATTTCTAACCCTAATCTACAAAAGATAAACATCTTTTCAACTATAAATTAGTTGCACCGAAGAAAATTGAAATAATATAATTTCTGTAGCACCTATTTCAATATTTCATGTTATACATTTTACCATATTGTTGGGTAGGATGAAATATATGTACTCACATCAAGTCTTTTACTAGTCTACACATGACTTGTTGTTGAATGCAAAAGTAGAGAAAATAACATTGCCATATGGGTTCCTTTTTGGGTCAACAAATTGATGTGGGTGTAATGAGAGTTAATTGTAGATGTTTGAGGGTAGATAATCAATTTTTGTAAATTTCATTACTAGCCATGATCAATATAGGTTTAAATAATGGCCATATTTCTTAAAATGGATTTAGAGTAATTATATTGGGTCCAACTCTGTGATGGAATATAAGCATCTTAAAAAAGTAGATCTTGTTACCTTGCAACCTCTTACCCCAAAAAAAGTCAAGCCTTAACCAATACAAATTAAAATTCAAAATTGAAAAACCCAAAATATCATCAACATTAGAAAATAATTTTAGTTTTACATTTTATTTTAGTTGTGGTTCCTACTGGTATGAAATAAAAATTACTGAAATCAAAACTAGATTAAAAAAAAACTAACATTATCAAAACTCTTGTAATGAAATAAAATAGATATAAGTAACACCACAAGATGATACCAAAAAGGGTTGGTAGATATATTAATGTTCCATAACTATAGATACATTCAACCGAATTTAGTGAACATTGCCGCATCTATCTACAATATGGATAAGATGATATTCCTAGACACATCACTTACAACTAGTATAATTGCTACTACCTATACAAATATGCATGTCAAAATTTTCAAAATGGATATTACAACTACAAAAATTCATAGTCAGTTAATGAGTATATAAACAATTCTACATATACCTAACTCATACATGAAAACATCACATATATTGAGGTGATGTCAAGAAACAGTGGACACTAGGTGACACATAAACATCACCTACATTCAGGTGAATGGAATCCAAGGAACATTGGTACCCATAAAAGCTACAAGGAAATCCTTAAAAGATGTGGAAAATCATCCGAAGAGACCCCAAGTCCCAACGATGTGATATAGTTGATGAAACCATTTAATTCTGACGTTAGGATTATCTGTAGTTAGAAATGACTTGAGATGTTAAAATGAATGAGAAATTAGTTCATTAAAGGCATAAGTTTACCATGGTTATACCTATACAATCACATATACTTGAGTAGGATATAAAGTATGCATAAAACTCATACATAAAGAAACCAAACAATGTAAGTGTATCTATGTTATTCTCCTAATAAATGTGAATAAATATTCTACTCATATGAGTCACATATTCCATTATACCCTGAGGTATTTCAGGCGTACACTGAAACCAATAGCTAGCCATGTGAAACCTCTATAGTAATATTTTCAAGATATAAGGATATATGGACTTCCTTAAATCTCTCCACATATCATCAGGTTGAAGTGACGACAACAAAATGTAGAGTGTATAAAGGAAAGATCAACTATGGAATTTTCTTAAAAGAGGATCCACAAATTTGAAAATGATCTTGGGTACATTGACTAAACATTAAAAACATGATATTAACCCAATATAAATAACACATGACTATAGTCATTTTGCATACATATACCATATCATCAAACCTTTAATCAAAATCGAGTCGCACCATGATTTAGATATGTCAAGGTATACATCCCCAATCAACTCCATATATTCACCAATATATGATACCGAGTTTCTTGTCAAAATTCTCAGATTTTTAAAAGATCATCTCAAGTCACTATTACCCCTAATGACCTAGGAAATTGATTTATGGACTCTAAGCACTACAATGTTAGGGTTTAACCTGACTAATCAAGCTAGTTATTTGTTTTATGATTACAACAATCAAGTTCCATACAATTAGAAATAAAGTAAATTAAAAGTTAATCAAGCCCTTTGTGTATCCTATATGAATAAAATCTCATTGTAATACAAATCCATATATTGAAACAAAGTGGTGAGTGTAACAATCCTTGGTTGTACAAGGCCATGCATTATGATCTGGGCTCCATGCGGCCTCATTGTTTCATAAAAGTCCATATGAAAGTTAAAACCTCCAAATAATATCATATGAGCCTTTAAAAGGCTTTAAGTTCACTTGGGAACATCATATACAAATAAGATATATTCACTACTTATGGATAGAAACAAAAAAATACTTAAGGGAATAAAAGACAAAAAATTTCAAGGTTTACAAAATACAAAAGACAAGTTCTAGATAGAATAGGCTATTTCTATATAGAAATTTAATTCCACATATTTCACTAGCTTAAGATGATCATAAAGATACCACCTTTAATTTGAGTTACCATCATAAATCAGATCTAAGTACATGCATTATGAGTACACATGCTTTATCATCAAGAAAAGATAGGCAAGAGATGTAGATGAACATGCAAGTTTGAATTTTCTTTATTTGTCCTTAAATTAATATAAAGATTCATTCTTTAACATGTAAGAAGGTTCTAAAACAATATTAGGGTAACCATGCATTATGTAAGTATAAATGCACATATTTAATACTACTCCTCTTAGACACAATGGCAATGAGTTCACTCAATGATGATGATGGGAAAACCTCTAGTTGTACCTCTTAAAGCTCTGAAAAACTTTTACCTTAGGAAATTCACAATCTTTCCAAAGATTTGGGGCTTCCTTCATGATCTAAGAGAAGCTAGAGTAGGGAAAGGAGGAAACATGAACTAAGACTAACAATGCCAAAAGATTAGATGAGAAACCAGCAAGAACAAGGCGAGTGGAGGAGGAAGATGAAGGATCACCAAGATTGCATGAAAAAAAGGATCTTTTCTTTCTTGGATCTAGATCCATAAGGAGTAAGGAGAAACATCGACCTTCAAAGATGAAGAGAAGAAAAACAAACATAAGATTTGTTGTAGGTTGATGATGGTAGGAGTCTCATATTTTGTTGTAAATTTATTATTTGCCATCACATATTCAAATTGTCAAGGGTGACTTGAGAAATTAAGGAGAAAAAGGGGGAGTAGGGAGTATTTATAGCCTTGGAGGAAAGGGAAGGGGAAAGAGAAGGAAGTGGGAAAAATAATAGAGACATCAACCTTCAAACCCAATGCCTCATCAGACTACAAAATCCTCTAATTATGAGTCCTAACCTCCATCAATAGATAGTTATAGAAAACTCACCAATAGAGGGTGACCTGAAGTCACATGCATCTCAATCATTAATTCACACATTTAGCGATCTCATTGGTGTATATACATAGTAGGTTAATTGGAGGACACCAATCAAACTCTTTACTGGTCTTGATCCGCCAACATACTCATTTCTTGGTGAAATAAAGGAACCCATCGAAATTTGAAATCAAAAGATGGTGTTGTAGATCCCATCAGTTACCAAAACAATGAGAAGGAATTGACTAGTCATCACAAAAAAAAATCAATGAATGTCGTACTGAAATTCATTGATCAATGAAGGCATAAATCTATTGATACCACACAACAAATCCTCAAACTGATGAGGATACAAAAAAAAATAACACTAAGTGGTTGCTTAAGCAACCAAGTGTCACTAGCTCAAGCATGAATAAGAAAACAAACAAAACATCCTATGTACAAATTATAAAAAGGACTCCAAATCATGCATAATTTGTGCATAGACCTATAAGAGCATACCACCAACCAACTAATTCATACATTGAAATCTTGTAATTGAAAGGAATCCAAGCATACAATTAAATTAAACAAGCATATTTCAAGAATCAAGCTAGGTCAAGGGTCTTACAACCATAATACCAAATAGGAATTTAGCCCCCAAAATCCTACCAAAATAAATTTGGTTACTTCCTACGCATAACTTCCTTAAGATATCATGACGATTCCTCTACACCATAGTAATTCCAAAAGACCTTCACTAGAATTATATCCATATGCCTTAGCTTCTGAGCACACTTTTGTAAGATTCATAGCTGACCCTCAACATAAAATATATCATCACCAATTAAACTCTACTAGTTTGAATATCTACTCTATTTTAGGTTGACACTTCCTCATCATGAAGACATGGAACATGTTGTGTAACATGTGCATCTCAAGAGGTAACTCCAACTTGTATGCTACTTTTCCAACATTAGATGTAATAAGGTAGGGGCCCATAAACCTAGGAGACAACTTACCCCTCTAAATGACTCTTAGCAAACCCTTCCAATGTGAAACTTTGGGGTTTACTTTGTCCCCCACCTAAAAATGCAATGGTATATGCTGATTATCTACCTTTGACTTTGCTTGTCTTGTTATGTCTTAAACTATTGTTAGATTACCTTGATATTTTTGTAGTCTTTTGGACCTACTCATGACTTAGAAATTGATATTCACGTACCTCATACCAACAAAGAGATGATATACATCATCTCCTATACAAAGCTTCATAGGGTGCCTAATCTAAAAGTCTATGGAAAATGTTGTTTACAGAGTACTCAATTAAGCATAGGTGAATATCCCAACTCCTAAGATATTGGACTACACAAGATCTCAATAGATCTTCCAAAGTTTGTATGGTCCTTTCTGATTGATCATCTATCTATGAATGAAATATTTCACTGGACTTTAGATGTGTGCCCAAGGTTGTATACAAACAAACCCAAAATTGGGTTTTAAACTATGACCTCCTATCGTAACATTGCTTCTTTGAACACCATAGAGACATACTATCTAATCTATATAGAATTGTGCCAACTCTTCTACAGTGTAGGAAATCATGAACTGTAAATAGTGGGATTCTTCTGTCAATTGGTCAACGACCATCTAGATATAACCAAGAACCTTAGAAATCCTTGGAAGACCAACCATGAGGTTCATAGTTACATGATCCATTTCCAATTCCATAACAATAGAGGTTATAATGCCCTACATGACTCTAATATTCGATTTTGACTTGTTGCCGAAAATTAGACACTTTGCCATTTCAATCATGGCCTCCAATATAAGTCCTTGAGGTTATGGTATAATTTTTTAGTACTAAGATGTATTGCATACATAGAAGAGTGTGACTCCTCAATCATTATGTTTATCAAACCATCACCATCATGTACTACCATTCTGTTGTGATAACATATTGTCTGATCTTGTAACTCATGGATTCCATCACGCGTTGTGATGGAATATTTGACTTGATATTTTTTTATTTATAGTATCAACACATTGTGAATCTCTCATATGTTGTAAAAATATTGATTTGACTTACAACTGAGCTTACAATCTTCCAAGCATGGAAATTTCCATTTGTGCATTCATATGAGTTAGTCACACTAACATGTCTCTACCCCAAGATAAAGAATACAACTGTCCCAGATCCTTAGATGATGAAGATGACTCGCGGTCAACGTGTTAGCTACCATATTCTCCTACTCGACCATTAAATTCTTCTTGAGGATACAAAAGTTATGATCATTATGGCATGGGGTACATATGTCAGGCCTACGGGAAGTTAGAATATCCGTGCATGTGAGTCGACCGATTGGGATGCTAAAGATGGTATTTCAAGACTTTGATTCTTGGACCTTTTGGTCCTTGAAGTGATATGGATATTGACCTACAAAAACCTATGTAAATCAAGTAAAACTCTAATTAAGGAAAGCAAAGATAAATTATGATAATTTATGCTAAAACCATGCAGTAGGCAAGAAAATAAAGATCTAACATATGCAAACAAAGGTGATGAGTTTGCACTAATCAAAGTACCCTACAGTTGAATGTTGCTCCTAAGAAATACTAAATTTAAGACACTACCTCATAATAATTTTGGCCCATCATCCTCAGTCAAATAACACCACTTGAGTCAATCCACCTTATTTGGCTAATCAACCTTGACTCCCTAGATTCACATAATACAATTTTCATATTGCCTACTTTAAGATTAGTACATAATAATTTTAATTTTATAACATCTAATAAAATAGTTTTCATATTCCCTTTGTACTTAGACTACCACACATCCTTCTGAGTCATTTCAAAAGAACATGACTTATTTTTATATTTTTTCCCTGGGTATGAAATCAAGTGAAGGGAGGTAGGGGGTGAATAGAGCTAAAACACTCACACAAAACATATTAGACCTCCAGGTTACTTTAAAAAGAACTATTGCAAACGAGGGATTTGAATTACAATCTAAACATACATAGCAAGGATGAGAGAGATTGAACAAACATAAGAACAAGCTATGAAAAGCGGTTCCAATCTCCAAATTAGGAGAAAGTCAGTCCACTACCAAGATTAATCAAGCTCTAGGATTTTTCCACCCATGTATACTTATATTCCATTATAAGACATATAAGATGACCTTCCTTTTCCCAGAAAAAGGATACCCAACCTCCTTTTTAAGGACCAAAAGGAGCCAATAAACCAACCAAGGACTTGCCTATCATTTGAGATAGAGTATTCTACCTCTACAATATCTTACCCACTCTTGCTAGCAGTTGGACAACTTTGCCAAGGAGATACCCTTCTTGCACCGAGTCTTTTTCCTTGAAGGATTTACCCACTCTACTCTTGGGTCTTCACATTTGACCTTATCCTTCACCTTATTGAAGCTTTTGCACGTCCTCCTTCACCTTGGAGAAGTTTTTCACATTCTTCTTCACTTAAAGAATCTTTCACCAAGGTTGATCTTAAAGAAAGGGGTTGGGGAAAGGGAAGATTTGAGAGCTTTACAAGTATACAATAAATTAGTTCTCTCGCATAGATCGTATCTCACTCATATGGACGTTTTGATTTGCAAACAAGAGAGAGAAAGGGGTGCAAGTGGACTAGATGCACTCAACTGTGGCTAGGAGCTTGAATAGCATGAACGAGAAAACTTGGAATGAGCTACAAGAGGTCCTATTTATAGCTGGGGGTGTCCAGTAAAGTTACAACACTTCAATGGTAAGAATCACTTTTTTTGCACTTTTCGTACAATGCATTCAGTTGAGTTTTAATAAAGGTAACTCGACCCATTGCACTATATGACAAAGAAATTTTGAAGCATCAATCAAGTTTATCCTAGATGAATCTTGGTCAATCGCTTAAATTTAGTTTTTCTAGTGCAATGTGTCAGTTGATTTCCATGTATTGAAACTCGACCGAACATTGACATTCTCAAAATGCATCAAGGGTTTCGATCGAGTTTGCCACAGGGGAAACTTGACTGAATAAACACTCTGTGATGTACTTTAGAAATTGTCATCAGAGTGACTAAACATTCAAATTAAGAGCTTCTGATTTTTTATCATATTAGTTACAAGCCATAACATCAATACAAATGATTATAAAAATCATCCTAAGGGTTTTAGGGTGTTTTCCACAAAAGTGCATTTGCATAGCTTTTGACTTGAACTTGATCAAGCTAGTGCTTAATTGAATTGATCCTTTTAATGTACCTATACCTAAAATAAATCTAACTACACATATTAGATACATATGAATGGAATGGTTAAGTCATTATCAATATATGGACAATGTACAACTCTCAGGTCAACATTCTCCCCTATTTTGACAATGACAAATCATTCTTCAACATATTGAAAAAGATATGAAAATTAGACCTTTACCATGTGAATAGTAAGGGGATACATGAATGAATAATATTGATTGATCCCCCTTAACTCATGCTTATTTTTACCTACATGGTTAGTCTTATCCCAAAAAACCATAGAAAATATATATACTACATGGTCCTCTAGCAAGACACATGATATTTCAGATAATTGACTCGAGAAGGATCACATAAGTTATAAAATTCAATATGGCTGAGCTCATTTCTCCCATGTGGTACTTGTAGTACATGATTTCTCATTTTCTCTCTCCCCCTTTGTCATTTCAAAAATGTAGGGGGTAGAAGAGCTATAAAACATAGGTCTTCACCATAGGCACAAACCACACAAACAACCACTAAAGCAAGCATCAAATAGAGATGAAACAGAGAGAAACAAGAAGTCTAGAGTCATAATCAAAGTATGGGAGCACATACCAACAACTCATAAGATGTAACCAAACAAAGAGTTATGATACATAAGATTAAGATTACAATACTACATATACCCTCTCGATATGAAAACTACAAGCCAGTGAAAATATGACGATATAAGAAAATAGTATGCCTCAGATATATTACCCAAATGTTTAGTACATGATAGTCTAGAAAAAGAGATATGTATGATCACCCTAATAGACTACAAGACTAAAGATCTAGGCTATCTATATGAATGGGGTTGTCGTCAGCATCATCATCCTCAGGGTCTGGCTAGTCCTTGCCTTCATCAGATGGTGCATCAATTGTAGTAGTCGTAGGCACACCATCATTACCATCAGAAGAACCATCATCCCTAGCATCACTATCATCATCCTCCACATCATCACCATCTCCAAAATCTTCCTCAACATCCTGGTCAGGAATCTCCTCAGCAGGTTGACCAAAAGCATGAGTACTAGGCCACTTGGCATTTTATGCAGCCCAAGACATGCCACATGCATGTAAAGAATTCACTTGCTCAAAACTGGGAGTAACAACTCCATCATAACTAGCAAGTAGAGTGGAAGTAGGGCCAACATGAAGAGCCAGAATTGGAAGAGAATCAAAGGCATGGGCATGTCCACCATCAGAAGCAGAAGGTGGTGCATCGAAGCAACATATGGTGGGTCAGGGTAGAACTGACTATATGCATAAGAAGCATAGTCAACTCCTGGATAAGCCTGGTAGGGTGGGTAGAGATGGCTTCCAGATAGGTTCATGTGTGACATGATTTGAATGAGGTCATGGTGGATGCAGTCCTGAACCTAAAGGTTGTACGTCTATTGATGTATCATATATCTCATGAGGGCTTCATTGGATATGAAACAATGTGTGGTCAGGTCAGGGTGGTGGCGGTGGAGGGGCTTGGGTGGTGGTATAGGAACCTGGTGTGGTGGAGGAGGTAGGAAGAAAGGAACCTGGTGTGGTGGAGGAGGTAGTAAGAAAGGTTTTCTTGATGGTTTTCTCACTAATGCAAACTCCTTTCCAACTTGGTTTGCAGCCAAGGTCACGGAAGAGAGATTTTTTAGCATGGTGAGCAAACACACCACATGCCAGGTCAGGATAAGGGAGATGTGTACAAGTGGTGTTCTTCCCCAAGTCAAAGAAGGTCATATGATGAATAAAATAACGAGCCCACTTGACTCTGATATCATTCAACAGATAAAATATGACCGTCATAGTATTCATAGCAATCTTTGTTTGATTCTGCTTGGGATGGATATTGCAATTGACTACTAAAGCAATTAGACATGTCTTGATATCTAGGAAGAAGAGGGTAAGGTGGACTTCTTCCGGTATGGGACATCAATTCTTTAAGAACTTATGGATATCAGGAAGGGTAAGAACTAGCTCAAAGCTTTTTTATAAACTTTCAGTGTACAACAAGTCATGGTATTAAGGATAGGAAGCCACTTAAGAAGTGATAAAGTCAGTATCATAGAAATTGGTATTCAATGAGTCTTAGAGATTGTTATCTTGGTACCGGCTATCATCGACATCAAGAAGACTTAGGTATTAGGTGGTGGCACATTGGTGTTGTAGTTCCATGAAAGATTGACATCAAACTCATAGACATACTTTGTGCTAGGCATGGCATTTCAAAGCATGAACATCTACACATAAAGGATTGATATGATGCACTTTGAACAGCTTAGAAACCTCTTTGATCACCCCACTCATTGCAAAACAAGGTTCAAACAAAGCACAAAAAGGAAAGGGAGTCCTAGGAAGGAGTTCGTTGTACCTATTCACAGATTGAGTTGAGATGAAGGAGGTGCTATCATAGGAGACATGGTGAGGAGTAGAGGAGGAGGATGGAGCTCCTGTTGGGGTAGATCATTTCCTATGATTGGAGGCCATCTATGTCAGAGTGAGATGAAATGACCACCAAATGAGAAGGAAAACACAAGAAGCAGGTTGCCAAACTGCCTTGGTCACTGTTGGCAGAGGCAAGGAGGGATGAGAGGAGGCTAGGAAGGGTGTAGAGGAGGTTGGGTTAGCTTAGGGTTGGAGGATGAGTAGTAGAGGTTGGCTATCCGTCGAAATTCTATAGTTGAGAGAGAGAAAAGTTGACTGATTACCCTTTTAATTTTCATCTGGTCTCATCATCAGTCGAGTTCAATGTGTAGGAAACTCATCTGATACTGAGTTATATCTTGGTCCTCAGCTAGGGAAAGGTCGAGTTTCTCCAGGTCAAACTCGATCGATTGGCCAACATGTTTAAAACATAGAAAATTTAATTCTAATCCTCTAGAGTGATATATAAATTTATTTTCTTAGTCTATCATGTATTTTAAACATATTGAGACACATTTCACTCATCATTGGCTACTATTTTGTGATAAAACATGCGTTTGCAAAAAATAGCCTAAAACAAGTGAAATAAGGCATGAAAACATGCCAATTATAGAACTTTCAAGTAAAATATGACAAATTATAATCAAGAAACATATAGGAATGATAACATCTAGCTAGAATGCATGTCAATATCATTAAGGGTAGTTATGGGCATTTTGATCTAATAAATGTAAATTGTTCTCTATCTGGAGATTTTGTAAAAAATGTCTACAAGCTGATTCCCCGTGTCCACATGCGTGGTATTAATATCCTTCTTGGAAATGTACTCATGATGAAAGTGATGATAAACCTCTATATGTTTAGATATACTATGCAATATAGGATTATAAGAGATATTAATTGCACTAGTATTATCACAATAGATAGGAGAAGCATCAAAATGAATGTTAATGTCTTGGAGCATTTGCTTCATCCATCAGAATTGGGCACAACAACTCCCAGCTACAATGTATTCAGCCTCGGTAGTTGAACAAGACACTGTGTTTTATTTCATAGAGAGCCATGAAACCAAGCATGTTCCTAGGAAGAAGCAAGTGCCTGTTGTGCACTTTCTATAAATCAAACATCCTACATAATCAACATCACTATAGGAAGTAAGTATAATCCCTTGACTTAGGATACCATAGTCTTTGAATTTTGGATAGATACCTCAAAATCCTCCTAACAACTATGAGATGTGATTTTCTAGGACTTGATTGAAGTCGAGCGCATAAGCCAACACTAAACATTTTTCCAGGTCTAAAGATAGTTAAATATAATAAACTTCTAATCATACCTCTATGGAGATTCTCATCCACTTTCTCACCTTCTTTATCTTTGTCAAGCTTGGTGGTGTTTGACATGGGGGTGTCCATCGGCTTGGTGTTCTCCATCCCAAAGAAATTCAATAGTTCACTTGTGTACTTGTCTAGATTGATGATGTTACCTTCCTTGGTTTACTTGATTTGGAAACTGAGGAAGAAAGCAAGCTCCCCCATCATGCTCATCTCAAACTCACTCTACAAAAGAGAACTAAAATCCTTTCATTGATCAAGATTAGTTCCTCAAAAAATAATATCATCTACACAAGTTTGAATGATCAAATAATTGCTAGAAGTGCGTTTCAAAAATAGCATAGAAGCAATTTTGCCCATGATATAGACATTGTCTAGAAAAAGGTTCTTTAATTTCTCATGCCAAGATCTAGGGTCTTGTTTGAGTCCATAGAGAGCTTTTTGCAACAAATAAAAATGGCTAGGCAACTTATCATGTTAAAAAAATGGGAGGTTGAGCCACATAGACTTCCGCTTCTATTGCACCATTCAAAAATTCACTTTTAACATCCATTCGATAATGCAAGAAATTCTTATAGGCAACAAAGGCAAGTATCATTCTAATGGATTCAACTCTAGCAACACGAGCAAAAGTTTTGTCAAAATCAATACCTTCTTGTTGATTGTATCCTTGATCAACTAACCTTGCTTTGTTTCTTACCACTTTTTCACTTTCATATAGCTTGTTGAGGTAGACCCACTTGGTGCTAATGATCCTCCTATCAATTAGTATTGGTACTAAGTTCCACACTTTGTTCTTGTCAAATTGCGCTAACTCTTTTTGTATGGATAGTATCCAGCCATCATATTTTAGAGTGTCTTGCACATTCTTGGGATCAAGTTGTGAGATGAAGTGTTTTTGGCTTGTTCTTTGTTGTATATAGCCCATGCCTTCACCCTTTCAAAAGGATTACCTATGATGAGCTCTTTAGGATGATGTTTTGCAAAGCGGGGAGGTGGATCCTTCTTTTCTTCTTCTTTCTCTTCTTCATCAACTATCACCTCTTTTCCTTTGTCAACAATGTTGAGCTCTTTGAAGTGAGGAATCACCTCATCTACAACATCATCATTCATAATATTCTTGGTAATAGATCGGTTAGTTTCAACAAATTTAACTTTGATAGATTCTTCAACTTTAGACAATCCAATGTTAAACACTTTATAAGCCTTGCTAGTAGTGCTATAGCTAAGAGAGAAACCTTGTAATATTTCACATCAAACTTGTCGAGGGAATCCTTGGTGTTTAAAACAAAACAAGGATAACCAAAAATGTGAAAGTAACTGAAGGAAGGCTTTGTACCATGCCATAACTCCTACGGGGTTTTCTTCAAAGATGGATGAGTGAAAACCCAGTTTTGTGCAAAACATGAAGAGCTAATGGTTTCAGCCCAAAATTTTTTTGGAGTGTCATAATCTAGAAGCATGGTCCTAGACATTTCTTCTAGTGACCTATTATTTCTCTTTACAACCCCATTTTGTTGAGGTGTTTGAATTGAAGAAAAGTTATATGCATACCCAAATTCCTCACAAAAACTTTCAAACAAGTCATTTTTATATTCACCCCCATGGTCACTGCGGATAGAGACAATATGACAAGTAGCTTAGTTTCCAACCCATTTGCTAAAAGTCAAGAAACTGTCAAGAGTATCACTTTTTGAAACAAGAAAGGAATTCCATGTATAGCAAGAAAAGTCATTGACAATCACAAGGCAATACTTACTACCACAAAGTGACTGAGTTCTCATTGATCAAAATAGATCAACCTAAAGAAGTTCAAGAGCTCTCTTAGTACTGAGGGCTCCTTTAGATTTAAAGGAGGATTTGGTTTTCTTTCCTTGGGTACACGTTTGGCATTCCTCATACTTCTCAAAATCCAGTATTGGAAGTCCTTTGACCAATTTCGTTTTGCTCAACTTCTTCAATTGATTCATATTTACATGACCAAGCCTAAATTTCCACAAATATATATATCATTCCAATTGACAACAAGACATCTACCAATGATAGTCTCAATGGAGTCAAGAATAAAAACATAGAGATTCACATTTCTAGTTCCCATATATATAGCATTGTAGGAGAGGGAATCTAGAAGAAAGCATTCTAGTGAGGTAAAAAGAACAAGATAGCCATTATCACATAATTGATTTAACAATAATTAAATTGTGATATAGGCCATCCACATGAATAACACTATTGATGCATATTAAATCACCTACATCACCCTCACCTGTCACTTTACCTTTGTTGTTGTCTCCAAATTTCACGGATCCTCATTTCTTCTTTGTGAATTGTTTGAAGTGGCTGATTTCACCTATCATATGCTTTTAGAAACCACTATCAACAATCCATTTTCCTTTAACCTATAAGAAAGGAAGATGGAGGTTCCCAATTAAAACCTTGGGATCTGGAATTAGCTTGGGGACCCATTTCATTTTTGGGTTGGCCCCCTTCTCTCTATAAGAACAATAAGTAAAGTAATGGTCATCACTCTTACAATGCACACAAACCATAGGGTTCTTAGAGATGTACGACTCTCCATGGAAAATAGAAGGTTCCTTGCCCTTTTTCTTACCATTTCCCTTGCTCTTTATCTTTGAAACTCACACTACATATCCCAAACCACTAGTACGAAATTGTTTGGTAGAGTGATCTATAACTTCATTTAGGGACTTTTTCCCTTTAAGGAATTTCTATAAGGAACCTCTAAGTTTTTGATTATCATCACTATGAGTAATGACAGTAGAAGATAAGCTAGCAAGATCATCTTGTGCATGAAGTAAGTCGGCCTCCAAATAGAGGGATTTTTATAATAATAGTCTTTCTCAAGAGTAATGCTATCTACCTCATTACTAAGCAATAGAGGTCTAGAAGAAAGATCATTAATTTGAGAAAGCAAGCTAGAATTTTTAATTCTAAGCATGATAAGTTCATCCAAACAATTTTTTTTTTCATCTTTAATAGCATCACTAGCATGTCTAAGATCATTGCATTCAGTAATAATCTTATCATTACCAGTTTTAATCAAGACAAGTTCATTTAGCAGATTTTGGTTTTCATATTTGAGTTTCTTTATTCTCTTAAGATAGACACCATTATCTACTTCAAATCCATTGTATTGGAGATCCAAGATCAAGAAATTGTACTTGCAAAGAATCAATGTTATGAAGATGAAATTTTTCATTTTTCCTCATGAAACTCTATCTTAGCGTGCAAATCATCTATGATCTTTCCTAACCTCTTCTTCTTGGATTTATAATCAGAATAAGAAGAGTAGGAAGAATTAATCATATCAATGAGGGTTTATTTAGATAATTCATGCAATCTTACCTCACCAATGTCTTCCCTAGTAGAGCCCATGAGTTCCAAGAGGCATTCTCCCTCATTGTAGTTGGAATCACTAGTAGAAGACTCCTTTCATGGGGCATGGGCTGCATCCTTTCTTATTCTTTCCGTCTTGTCCTTCTTCTTGTACTTTCCATACTTCTTGCAGTCCTCCATTTTTTTGAAGTTTCTCTTGTGGTAGGACTTCTTGGCCTTGGGGCACTTATTCTTGTAGTGTCCATTTTTCCCACACTCATAACACCTTAGAGTGGAGGAGGAGGATGGCTTTCCTTTGAAGTGCTTCCCCTCGGACTAGTTAGCTTCATGGTCACTAGGGGCTTCATCTTCACTTGAGGAAGGAGGAGAGGACCGACAAGCAAGTTTTTGTTGAAAAATCATCGCCTCCACTTGAGATTTGAATGCATTGTCTTCGATCTTTTTTTATTCCTTCTCTTCTTTCTCTCATCTTCCTCTTGTTTTCCAGGTCTTGGCTCATGAGCTTGTAGATTTCCAATGAGATCTTTAGTGGCTACATCACCAAGGCTTCTAACTTATTCAATGGAGGTGACCTTAGATTCCCATCTCTTGGGGAGAGACCTTAGAATATTGTAGTTGATGGTCCCTCTATCCATGGTGTGGCCCAAAGAAGAAAGTCCATTGATGATGGTGTTGAGCCTTGTTGTACGTATCTGCCACTTTCTACTATTTTCCCATCTTCAAGTTTTCAAGGAGACACTTGAGCATGCTAGATCATGGACTCCTTAACTTCCTTTGTGCCTTCATAGGTGATCCACAACTTGTTCCATATCTCATGGGTTGTGTCCAAAGAGGAGATCCAATTGAACTAGGAGGAAGTGAGGGCAGCATAGATGATGCTTATAGCCTTTGCATGGATCTACGCCTTCTTGAGTGTAGCTTCATCCCAAGTAGCTAAATCTCCTATCGGCTCCTTGTAGGGAATGATGATGACTTTCCACACGTCATAGCTCATCCCTTGAAGGTATATCTGCATTCATATCTTCTAATAGATGAAGTTTGTGCCATCGAAGATTGGGGGTCTCATGGTGAAACCACCTTCCAATTTGAGGACCCATGAAGGTTGTCACCCATCTTCTTATCTCATAGGAGATTTTTTGAAGAAGAATGTGGCTCTAATACCACTTGTTGGATCAAAGGGCTCTAGAGGGGGTGAAAAGAGCTAAAAACACTCACATAAAACTTGTTAGACCTTCAAGTTACTTCAACAAGCACTATTGCAAATGGGGAATTTGAATTGCATTCAAAAGATAGATAGCCAGGATGAGGGAGATTGAAAAAACACAAGAACATGCTATGTAGAGTGGTTCCAACCTCCAAATTAGGAGAATGTCGGTCTACTACATAGAGAAGTCAATCTCTAGGATTTTGCAAAATGTAAACTTATATTCCATTATAAGACATACAAGGTGACTTTCCTTTTCCTGTGATAAGGATACCCAACCTCCTTTTTAAGGACCAAAAGGAGACAATAAACAAATCAACGACATCCCTATCATTTAAGATATAGTCTTCTACCTCTACAAGGTCTTACCTACTCTTGCAAGTAGCTGGACATATTTACCAAGGAGATCCCCTTCTTGCACTGAGTCTTTTTCCTTGAAGGATTTACTCACTCTACTCCCGTATCTTTAGCCTTGACCTTCTCCTTCACCTTGGAGAAGCTTTTGCACCTTCTACTTTACCTTGGAGAAGCTTTGCACCTTCTCCTTCACTTGTAGAGGCTTTCACCAACTTGATCTTGAAGAAAGGGGTTGAAGAAAGGGAAGCTTTCAAACCTTTACAAGTATACAATGAAGTATCTATTTCACATAGATCCTATCTCACTCATATAGATGTCTTGATTTGCAAACAAGAGAGAAAAAGAGGCTCAAGTGGAGTGGATGTGAAAAACTACTAGAGGGGGGGTGAATAGAGTTTTTGAATTATTTTAACAATTTATTGAATTCAAACAACCACAATTGAGATTGGAAGAAAGAGACAGGTGTTTAGAGTGGTTCCAACTATAGCAAATACTATAGTTGTCAGTCCACTACCCGGTTGCTTACCCAACCGAGATTTGAAAGTATTTATTTTATTACCTCTCGAGGATTTATACAAAATACAATACTTTCCTTTACACCCTTTGAACAGCCTTCACTTGAAGTAGGTGCACCAACTTTGAGATAGCCTTCTATGAAGTAACTCCAAGCTCCCCCTTGAAGTAGCCTTCCTCTCTAGAAGTAATCTCCCGTTGCACTAGCCTTCTGAAGTAGCTCAAAGTCTCCTTCTTCGCTAAGAAGATCTTTACCCTCTCCAATCCGCAGCCTCCAACCTAGGAGTAGCAAGGAGATTACAAACAATAATAGGGAACAAGAAGGAAAACAGAAATTACAACTTATCCTTTGTAGCCCAAGGCTTGATTTGCCTAGATCAAGCGTATACATCTCCTAACCAAGTATGTGAACTTGTGATTGCAGTGGGTAGGAGATACTAGCCTATAGGACACGAATTATGAGCTAAATAAGGAAGTAGCCAATGTTCACAAAGCTCAATTTGCTCACAACAGATTGCTCAAGTGTGCTCAAGTATTTCTCAAGTGTAACAAGTGTAAACTAGTGAGTTTAGGTGTCCTATGGCTTGTCCTATTTATAGGAATAGCCTAAGGATGCTTAAGGACGTTTTAGACAACTTCTAGGGGTTTCTAAGTGCTTAACTAGCCGTTAGGTACAAAGTTGTTGCTTTAACAACGGCTAATTAATTAATTCTGCAGTTGCTGTCAGAGACCATCTCGGTCGACAAATGGCCGACCGAGACACCTACTCGGTCGAACTTTTGTCGACCGACAGGCTCTCTGGAACAAGTGATTTGCAACGTCTTTCTTCAACTGCCAACTAACTTGTCTGTTGTGTCTAACAGCTACTTTGGATCTTTCTCGGTCGACAAGATTGTCGACCGAGAGTGTCTCGGTCGAGGAGTTTGTCGACCGAGATTGATCATGTTTCAAGGTTTCAATTTAGGCACTAATTATGTGTGTGAGTGTGCAAAAGTAATCCTATTTGAATAGGATGACTTGTCTAACTGTGGTGTTTAGCTAGGGAGAATCTAACACTTGATTTACATGCAATTCTAAGTACTTGTACATTATATTTTTGTACAAGTTTTTACAACAGTTATTACATTGCATGAAAATATAAATATGTGAGCTTGTAGATTTTCCCTTGTTGCTTTGTCATCCTGCACACTCAAGTAGCTCGTTAGATTAATAAGAATGAAATGTTTGTCATAATCAAAACAAAGGGATTTATAGATGTCCATTTAGCCAACAATCTCCCCCTTTTTGAAGATGACAAACATTTCCAAAATATAAATAAAGGAAATATAAAACATATGAGTTTCATACCTTTAGATTACCTTTTGTAGCTTTTTCTCTTGTGTATAGAATGTGTGCTTATTATTCCCATGAATTATGGAACATGAAATCCTGATCACTTGGGAATATAGCAACTTTCAATGTAAAGCCAAGAGTTTATTTATGAAACTCATTAATTGAGTTTTACATAATTACTAAGTTTTAGTTTTATATTTATCTCTCCCCCTTTGTCATTTCAAAAAGATAACCGTTTAAGAATAAAAACTCCCCCTTAATTAGATGTCCCATCAAATCTAATGAAAAAGATGTCCATTTTAAAGCCAAAAAATGTAAATAAGAGTTTTTGTTTAAGTAGCACAAATATCAAAGAAAACATCTTCCAAAGGAGTGATAAGCAATTGCTTCCTAATTTTGTTAAATTGATCTAGTGGAAGCGGTTTTGTAAAAATATCAGCCAATTGATCTTCCGTATCAACATGATGAAGGGAAACATGATTTTTGGAGATGTGATCCCTTAAAAAGTGATGACGGATTTCAATATGTTTAGCTCGGCTGTGTAAAATAGGATTGTGTGCTAAGTTTATGGCGCTCGTGTTGTCACAAAAAATAGGCGTAGATGAAAGATTAAAACCATAATCGCTTAACACTTGTTACATATAAAGCACTTGAGCACAACAAGACCCGGCTGCCATATATTCAACTTCAGTTGTAGATAGGGCAACCGTATTTTGTTTCTTGCTAAACCAAGATACTAAAGCTCTCCCTAATAAGAAATAGCCACCACTAGTACTCTTGCGATCAAGTCGACAACCAGCATAATCCGCATCAGTATAAGCTTTGAAATCCAAGGATTGTCCTTTTGGATACCATAAACCAAAGCAAGTAGTGCCGGCTAGGTAACGAAGAATTCGTTTAACTACTAAAAAATGAGAATGCATAGGTTGTGATTGAAATCGAGCACAAAGACCAACGAAAAACATAATGTCCGGTCTAGAAGCCGTTAAGTAAAGCAAACTACCAATCATGGATCTATATAAGGAATCATCAATAGGTTCCCCATTTTCATCCTTATCAATTTTGATAGAAGTAGCCATAGGAGTAGTAGCATGTTTACACTGATCCATCCCAAAACGTTTTAAGAGTTCTTTAGTATATTTTTCTTGGCTTATGAATATTCCGGCAGGTGTTTGCTTAATTTGAAAACCAAAAAAGAAAGTTAGTTCACCCATGAGGCTCATTTCAAATTCTTTTTGCATAATATCACTAAATTGTGTGCACAATGAATCATTAGAAGCTCCAAAAATGATGTCATCAACATATATTTGCACAACTAGGAAATCAGATGTATATGTTTTGAAAAATAAAGTAGATTCTGAATTTCCAATAGAAAAACCATTATCAAAAAGATATGTCTTGAGCCTTTCATACCAATTTCTAGGTGCTTGTTTTAAACCGTAAAGTGCTTTCTTAAGTTTATAAACATAGTCAACTTTTTCCGGTATTTCAAAACCAGGTGGTTGGGCAACATATAATTCTTCTTGAATGATGCCATTTAGAAATGCACTTTTTACATCCATTTGGTAGAGTTTGATGTTTTTATGTGCAGCAATAGCTAGTAACATTCTAATAGCTTCAAGTCTAGCTACCGGTGCATACGTTTCATCAAAATCTATTCCTTCTTGCTGATTATATCCTTGTGCTACTAACCGAGCTTTATTCCTTATTACTTCTCCTGACTCATTTAGCTTGTTCCTAAAAACCCATTTAGTTCCTATTATGGTTTTATCTTGTGGTTTAGGAACTAAATCCCATACATCATTTTTAGTGAATTGATTCAATTCTTCTTGCATAGCTATTATCCAATAGTCATCTTTAAGAGCTTCAGATATCTTTTTAGGTTCAATGATAGAAACAAAAGCCATGTTTGCAACATCTTTAAAGGAAGAATGAGTTTTGACTTTATCATTAGGATCTCCAATAATTAATTCTTGAGGATGATCTTTAATAAGTCTAGGTGTAGGTTGTGGTTCAGCTTGGTGATTATTTGTAGCACCTTTCTCACTATCGTTTGGTATGTTTAAATTTTCGAATTGATTAGTGAGATCTATGATTTCTAGATTTTCAGATTTGGATTCTTCATGAAAAGAAACATGAATAGATTCCTCAACTTTTCTAGATATAGTGTTATATATTCTAAAAGCTTTACTAGAGGTGGAATATCCCAAAAAGAATGCTTTGTGTGATTTTGAGTCAAACTTATCTCTATCATCTTTGGTATTTAAAATATAGCATGTGGAGCCAAAGGTATGAAAATAGTCAACTCTAGGTTTCTTAGAATGTATTAGTTCATATGGAGTTTTCTTTAAATGAGAGTGAACAGTTACTCTATTTAGCACATAGCATGCAGTGTTTACAGCTTCAGCCCAAAAGGTTTTGGGTGTGTTATGTTCAAGCATCATAGTTCTAGCCATTTCTTGTAGTGATCGATTTTTCCTTTCAACTATACCATTTTGCTATGGGGTGCGTGGAGCAGAAAAATTATGAGTGTATCCTTGAGATGTACAAAACTCTTCAAATGTGTGATTTTCAAATTCCCCACCATGATCACTTCTAATGGTACATATTTTATTTTGTAAGAGATTTTCAATCTTGGAACAAAATTGCATAAAAACATGAATAGTATCATCTTTAGTTGCAATAAAATGTACCCATGTATATCTACTATAATCATCAACAATAACAAAACAGTATCTCTTACCACCGATTGATTGTGTCCTCATTAGTCCAAATAAATCCATATGAATTAATTCTAATGATCTACTGGTGCTAAGTACATGTTTTGATTTAAAAGATGTTTTGGTTTGCTTTCCCATTGTGCATGGTTCACAGTTTTCAACTTGATCAAAAGATAAAGTAGGCAATCCACGAACAAGATCATATTTTACTAACTTTTTGATAACATGTGAACTAGCATGTCCTAACTTTTTATGCCATATTTGTAAGGTATTGTCATTTGCAAGCAAGCATTTTCCCACTACTGATTTCATAGAGTTAGGTTTAAGAATATAAAGATTTCCAACTCTATTTCCTTCATTAACAACATTTGTAGTATTTTCTATTAATAACTTGCAGCAGGTTTTGTTAAATAACACATCATAACCACTATCACATAATTGGCTAACACTTATCAAGTTATGGTGCAAACCATCAACAAGTAGAACATTCTTAATTTCGAGGTTTGTACCAACATTACCTATTCCAACGATTTTGCCCTTACCATTGTCTCCAAACGTGACTGTTCCACTTTTCTTTTCTTCAAAGGTTTGGAATGCATCCTTGTTTCCGGTCATATGTTTGGAACATCCACTGTCAACCACCCATTCCTCTTGAGAGTTTTCATCATCTTCTCTTGCCATAAGACAATCCACGGTTTCTTCTCCGCTTTCACTGTCACTTGATTCGTCCCATGCAACTTTATAGGCTTTTTCTCCCTTCTTCTTGTGTGAGCTTTTCTTTCCTTTCTTTGCTTTAGGACATTCATTCTTGAAATGCCCTTTCTTTCCACATTCAAAGCACCTAGGAGGGGTAGAAGAAGAGCTGGAAATTTTTTTAGATTTAAATCTTTTATATTTCTTACCATTTACTATCAAGGCTTCTTCTCCCTCTTCTTCACTTGACTCCTCACTTTCTTGTGTGACAGCTTTTGCAGCTTTTAGAGCCACATACTTCTTTTTTCCTTGCTGAAGTTCACGTGCTCTTCTTTCTTCCTCTTCTAGAGTTGCTTCATGAGCTTCTAAGTTGCCAATAAGTTGCTCCATTTTTAGTTGAGTGAGGTCGTTTGCTTCTTCAATGGCTGTCACCTTTGGCTTATATTTTGGAGGAAGTGAACGAAGGATCTTTGATACCTGATCTTCTTCAGGAATAGGTTTTCCTAAAGCACTTAAACCATTAACAATAGTAGAGAATTTTGCAAACATTTCACTAATTGATTCATTAGTATCCATACGAAAGTGTTCAAATTTTTGTTTAAACATGCTAATCTTGGAATTTTTGACTTGGACTGTACCTTCATAGGTTATGGACAGTCTATGCCAAATATCATATGCTGTGTCACAATTAGATATTCTATTAAATTCTCCTACCGAAATAGAACAATATAAAATGCTTACAGCTTTTGCATTCATTTGGGCCAGCTTTACCGTGTTTGCATCCCATTCCGCAAATTCATTTTGAGGAAGCACATATGGAGTAGACACCATTCTCCATAAATCCCAGTTGATGCCTTGGAAGTAGAATTTCATCCTTCTCTTCCAATATTGGTAGTTTGTTCCATCGAACGCTGGGGGCCTAGCAACAAGTGTCCCTTCAATGTTGAGGTTGTTGAGTACTCCGTCACCCATTTCTTCAAGACCTTGTTAGGGTTCCTTGAAGCCTTGCTCTGATACCAATTGAAAAACTACTAGAGGGGGGTGAATAGAGTTTTTGAATTATTTTAACAATTTATTGAATTCAAACAACCACAATTGAGATTGGAAGAAAGAGACAGGTGTTTAGAGTGGTTCCAACTATAGCAAATACTATAGTTGTCAGTCCACTACCCGGTTGCTTACCCAACCGGGATTTGAAAGTATTTATTTTATTACCTCTCGAGGATTTATACAAAATACAATACTTTCCTTTACACCCTTTGAACATCCTTCACTTGAAGTAGGTGCACCAACTTTGAGATAGCCTTCTATGAAGTAACTCCAAGCTCCCCCTTGAAGTAGCCTTCCTCTCTAGAAGTAATCTCCCGTTGCACCAGCCTTCTGAAGTAGCTCAAAGTCTCCTTCTTCGCCAAGAAGATCTTTACCCTCTCCAATCCGCAGCCTCCAACCTAGGAGTAGCAAGGAGAGTACAAACAATAATAGGGAACAAGAAAGAAAACAGAAATTACAACTTATCCTTTGTAGCCCAAGGCTTGATTTGCCTAGATCAAGCATATAGATCTCCTAACCAAGTATGTGAACTTGTGATTGAAGTGGGTAGGAGATACTAGCCTATAGGACATGAATTATGAGCTAAAGAAGGAAGTACCCAATGTTCACAAAGCTCAATTTGCTCACAACAGATTGCTCAAGTGTGCTCAAGTATTTCTCAAGTGTAACAAGTGTAAACTAGTGAGTTTAGGTGTACTATGGCTTGTCCTATTTATAGGAATGGCCTAAGGATGCTTAAGGACGTTCTAGACAACTTCTAGGGGTTTCTAAGTGCTTAACTAGCCGTTAGGTACAAAGTTGTTGCTTTAACAATGGCTAATTAATTAATTCTGCAGTTGCTGTCAGAGACCATCTCGGTTGACAAATGGTCGACCGAGACACCTACTCGGTCGAACTTTTGTCGACCGACAGGCTCTCTGGAACAAGTGATTTGCAACGTCTTTCTTCAACTGCCAACTAACTTGTCTGTTGTGTCTAACGGCTACTTTGGATCTTTCTCAGTCGAGAAGATTGTCGACTGAGAGTGTCTCGGTCGAGGAGTTTGTCGACCGAGATTGATCCTGTTTCAAGGTTTCAATTTAGGCACTAATTATGTGTGTGAGTGTGCAAAAGTAATCCTATTTGAATGGGATGACTTGTCTAACTGTGGTGTTTAGCTAGGGAGAATCTAACGCTTCATTTACATGCAATTCTAAGTACTTGTACATTATATTTTTGTACAAGTTTTTACAACAGTTATTACATTGCATGAAAATATAAATATGTGAGCTTGTAGATTTTCCCTTGTTGCTTTGTCATCCTGCACACTCAAGTAGCTCGTTAGATTAATAAGAATGAAATGTTTGTCATAATCAAAACAAAGGGATTTATAGATGTCCATTTAGCCAACAGGATGCACATATACTATAGTTAGAAGCTTGAATATCATGAAGGAGCAACCTTGGAATGAACTTCAAGAGGTCCTATTTATAGTTGGGGGTGTCCACCAGAGGCTAGAAGCACCGATGAACATTTTCTATCCATTTTAGGTGTTGCAACATATATAATATTGAGTTTTGTAACACTCCAAAGGTTAGAATTAGTTTTTAGCACTTTCAATAGAGTGCATTCGGTCAAGTTTCAATAAAGGTAACTCGACCGATTACACTATATGACAAAGAAAATTTGAAGCATCTGTCGAGTTTATCCTGGACGAAACCTGGCCGATCGCTTAAAGTTAGTTTTTCTAGTGTATGGTGTTGATCGAGTTTTGTGTATTGAATCTTGACCAAACCTGGACATTCTTAAAATGCATCAAGGGTGTCGATCGAGTTTTTCACAGGGGAAACTCAACCGATAAACACTTTGTGTTGTATTTTGGAAAATGTTATTAGAGTGATTAAACATTTAAATTAAGATATTTTGATTTTTTCTCATCTTAGTTACAAGTCATAGCATCAATACAAATGATTAGAAAAATCATCCTAAGGGTTTTAGGGTGTTCTCCACAAAAGTGCATTTGCATTGCTTTTCGCTTGAACTTAATCAAGCTAGGGATTGATTGAATTGATACTTTTCATGAACCTAATATCTAAAATAATCTCAAGTAGACATTTTAGATACATATGGATGGAATGGATAAGTCATTATCAAAATATGGACAATGTATAACTCTCAGGTCAACACATATCATATTGAATTCATGTTTTGAGAACAAATATTGAATATTCCTTTAAACTATTGAGATATAGAACTTATTCCCATGAAGATAGAACCTCTAAATATTGAACTTAAAGACCATTACTCCTAGATCAAGTTCATGTGTTAGGTAGTTCTCTTTATGTTTCTTAATCTTTTGAGAAGATAAAGAGATAACATGATTTCCCATCATCAATACACAACCAAGACACTTCCTTGAAGCATCACAAATAACTACATAACCATTACCAAGATCTATAAACACTAACACTAGAGCTAATATAAACTTATCCTTCAAAAAGTGGGATTGATTTGAAATCCTCTATCCATAATAAATGTACATCCTTGTTGGTTAGTCTAGTCAATAATATGGCTATAACATCAAAGTCCCTAATAAAAAAGTCTATAGTATATAGATAAATCAAGAAAAATTCACACCTCAATTGGTGATTTAGGATGTTTCCACATTAGCACTGATTCAACCTTCTTGAGATCTATAGAAATCCCATTATCAAATATAAAATTACCAAGGAAAGACACCTCGTTAGGCCAAAACTTACACTTGTTGAAATTTGCATGTAAGTGATGTTCCCTTAGTAGATCTAGCATCAAATGGAGATGGTTTTAATACTATGCTTGATCCTTATAATAGATTTATATGTAATCTATAAAGGCTATAATAAACTAATCTAAATACTATTTAAACACTCTATTTATCTGATACTTGAAAGTTGTTGGTGCATTGGTTAGCCCAAACGAGATTAATACAAACTCATAGTGGTCATACCTAGATCTAAAGTATGCCTTATGTATGTCCTCTATCTTGATCCTTGGTTGATGGCATCCTTACCTAAAATCTATCCTTGAAGATGTTGTAGAACATTTTAAATGGTCAAACATATTATTAATCCTCAACATAGGATATTTTTTCTTCATTGTAACTCCATTAAAATATTAGTAGTATATGCATAACAAAATAGATACATCCTTCTTATTTGCATACAAAATTGGGGAATCTCATAGAGACATGCTCAGAAGTATGAAAGATTTCTCCAACAAAATTTTTTTTACTTCAACTCCCTCATCTTTACAATGCCATTTTGTAAGGTTTCTGTCTTATGGTTTGTCTTCTAAGTAATAGACTAATCTCAAATTGAATGTTTTGAGGAGGTGGACCACTAACAAACTCATCAAAATAGACATCCTCAAACTCAAACACACCTGATACATCCTAGACACTAGGATGCATCTCCTAAGTATCTATCAAGGATTCGATTGTATCTCAAGAAAGCCTTACATCCTTGTCTCATCCACTTATATATATTAGTATTGACACAAGACACATGGTCATGATCTTCCGATCTCCTTGGAAAGTACAAGAGACACTCCCATCTCCAAACTCTGCAACCTTGGATCACAATCCGACACCACCTTTTACTTCTCTATGGTAACCATCCCAAGGATAAAATCAAGTTTGTGGATGTAAAATGGAATAATCTCCACTTGAATGTTGCAAATAGAGAAAATAAGAATGCACAATGGATAAACCTCCCAAAAAAATGCGGAAAGAACTGGAGGGGTTTCAAGAAAAAGGTATCCATATGAAATCACTTCATTTTTTATAATCTAATATCTTAGGTTGTTTTGGATAAGATTTTGGTGGAATGAAAATTAAAGTGAGTGGAAGTTATACTTTGGCCATGGTGTTCACTCATATAATACAAACACAAAGAAGATGACTCTATATTCTTCTAGTTCATCTATTTTTGGTATGGTGATCCCCCTTTCATATTTTAAGGCATATATTATCGAAATAGCTAGAAGAAATCACTGAAGTTGAAATATTTCAGTTCAATAATGTGTATACCTAATTTGTATGAGTTTCAAACTTGTTATTATAAAGATATTGATGTATATGGTATAGATCTAAATAATCAGTAGTAAAACTCATGTTAGAGTGTGTTGTTAGATAGCTTGATTCTAGTTTTATTTGCTAGACAATCAATTCAACTAGTGCAAGATATTCACCAATTTTACATGCTAACAATTTGCAATTCAATTAGGTTAGATCAACAATATTCAATATGAGATTTTGGTAGTATCTTTATGACACATATCAATTATGTATATTCTTATATGTTAATATTATTAAGTTTTAGTGAAATACATGGTTGAAAATCTACAATTCAATTCAATTCTTTTTTAGAGTACCAAAATCTATAGAATTGTTCAATACTATTTCAGTAGTGAAATATAGTATATAATACAAAAGTAAAAACAAATTATTTGATTACAAGTTAAATCTAAGAAAAATCTTAGTAGATTACTTTTAAGTGAAACTAAAGAATCAATTAGACTTTTAGAATCACTAAACATCATATATGCATTTTAAAAGTTAGCATTACAGTGAAGGAAATGGCTCACCTACTGGAAGTGTCCAGGAGAGTAAGTCGTAGCATTTGGGTGGGACATGAGGGGTTACGACTAGTGTATACGACTGATGCATGTTAGTGTACATGCAACAATTACTAGAACAAGTTCTTGAGCTTAACCTTCTAATCAGGTTGTCAACTTGCTGCAAACAACAAATCAACTCAGTATAGAGACGTATTGATCCATAGAGACGACAAAAAGTGAATGGTTAAGTTTCAAATCCAATTGCAAAAACAAGAAATAAAAGTTCAGATTGGAGAGGGTTTGATTGAAATGAAGAACATGGATAAAAATGTTGAAATAAACATTAACTACTCAAGAAATAAAGAAATGGATTGAATCAGGAGAAGAGATATCGAGCCTTATGGGTTTCACCACCATGGCCAATATGAAACAAGATTGAAGAAATCTTGCAATAACCAAGATAGAAGAAGGCATACACAACATTCATAAATGAATCACAAAAGACGAACTCCACATGAACCCATTAGTCCTGGCGTTCCATCATCATTATAGGGATTTTTCTGAGGTCTTATCCAAATCCCCATGCTATTGGTTTAGTCTTTCTAAATCTTGATTTCCATGGTCACATTTGCCAAGATTAACACATGATAAAAGTGACAGATCACTTCGTTAAAATCAACAATTTTCCAAACTAAAAACCATCTATCTAATGTAATCGTATTAAACTTCGATCTAAGTCAACACATGAATAACGAGCTACTCCCATCACTGAAAAACTACTCACTAGCCATAGAAATTAAAGGGAGAATTAAATAATAAAGAAGGGAGGCCATAGACTAGGAGGGAAAGAATCTGAGGACTCTGACTAGTGACTATGAAATGGCTGCCATTCTTAGTTCCTTGTTTTCAACGATGAACAAGAATAGAAAAGAATGAGAAAAAAATCTTTAGAATTATTTCTATTTTATTAAAGAAATGAAAGATTACAATGCAGAAATTGAACAACTATGTTCGAAGTAAACATGTAAGTACAAAAGATCGGATCCCAAACTAAGATAATATTTACAACTAAGACTCAATTTACAACTAAAACACGATTTACAACTAAGACTCGATGCCTTTTCTTGTGGAGTCCCTCCTCCTTTTATAGGAGATGAGGAGGGGGAAACTCCTTGAAATATGGCTATGTGGTGGTGGTGTTTGTTTTAACTGAAATGATTTCTTGCTTCATCCAAAAGTAACATTATTCAAACCTTGACCATATTAATAATTTTATTTTTGGCAAATGATTAAATATTTATTGCATTCTTTTCTCCACATAAAATATGTGGAATTGACCAATTCATTCCTTTTGTCCTAGTTAAAATAATATTAATTATTTCCTTGAATAGAAAGAGAATATTTTGTTCAATAGTGTTCCTTTAATTTCTTTGACCGCTCATTGATTTCTTTCATTCTCTTTGCTATTAAATTTCCAAAATGATAAATTAACGACCCTTATGGCAAGCCAGATGCTTGGAAAGACTTGTAAAATAGAATTTTCTTGATATTACTAAATTTCCTTTCTAACACATACTTGTAAGTTAAATTTGAAGTTCTAACGTAAGCGTTATGACAATATTGGCATCGTCTGCACATGAATTTCGGATACTGCAGGAATTGTGCAAAACATTTTCCAAGAGATATTAATCATTAGACCATTTTCCTACAAAAATACAACCAAATATAATTAAAACTCCAAATAAATATAGAAAATCTAAACTAATACAATTAATTATAATACTTAGAAAATAAACAGCAAAACAATTCTAAAAAGATATGTAAAAGATGTAAATAAAAAGGATAAATACACATTTATCAAAATACCCCGGACTTCAATCATTGCTTGTCCCAAAGAAAATAAAATAAAAAATATATCAAATTTATACTATCAACATGTCTATCATCACCCTCATATCCCTAATTTTTGTTCCTTACCTCCAAATTTGACTAAGCAACCCGATCTCATAGAACCACATAACACAAAATTCAATTTTCTCTATCAAAACAAATATCATATCTTGTTTGTAAATCAAGACTTCATAGAAAAGTGGGATTCATCATACTTCTGCTTTGACACTGTCATTTTATTTTATTTTTGTGAGTTGTTGCACAGGAACAGGACGAAAGGGGAAGGTGAAGAAAAAGGGTGATCGCTCCTGTATTCGACTCGGGATATATTTGATTTATGGACTTATAACTACATTGGTCACAATTTTTTTCATGTGTTCTTTGACATCTTTTGACTCAGGATATATTTGATTTATGCACTTATAGCTACATTTGTTAAAAAAAATTCATGTTCTTTTTGGCATCTTTTGATGGTACCCTTTTGTGGGGTATGGAAATTTTTTCAGAAGCATGCCACCCCAAACTTGATTTTTGTCCGGAGGTCATTCTTTACTTTTTTGAGAGAGGAGGGGGGATTGTTCCTGTACTTACAACTTCACTTTTCCTTTCCAAAGAGTGTCAGTGCATCGTATTGAATTTTCTTGTCAATCATATTATACGATATTTATATCACGTTAATCTATAATTTAAAATAGAGAAAAATTGTGTTTGGTTCTGATTGATTCTATACGATATGTCAACTTTTCTAAGGAGTGATGCTAGTTCGGGATCCTAAGTGACATGGTGTTTTTAATAATGGAAATTTGTAATTTTTTTTGCAAAAGATTTACTAAATTCAAAGAGGTAAACTGATACAAAAACATTCATCGTGGCCGACTAGATAGAGGCCCTTTTTTGGAAACTAAGAAAATAAAAGCATGACCCACTAGATAAAAGGCCCTATGGTAAAATAAAATAAATGAAATTCAAAAGAAACTACATGTAGAAATAGAAGACAAAAAATAATGCCAAAGGAAAGATAAGGGGGTGGAATAAGACCATACCACACACCTCCACCCCGAAAATAGAATTTTTCTCATCCCGAGCAAATCCCAAATCTGAGATGGAGGGAAAAAATGTTGGGTTCACCTGGAGGCTCTAGTAGCTAAGAAAATGTCTAGCTGAAGGGGATGTGTATCAAGGCTGGAACCTTTATCAATGGAGCTTCGTAATACCTCCAATGTTGGGTTGTCATGGAGGCTCAATGCGGTGTTCATATTTCCTTTCACCTCACAGTCCCTCCAACATGATCCACAATTCTTCCTTCAATGGTAAGGAAAGTGTTGAAGATGGATGTGGATTGGGGTAGATTGGCGGATGCCCGACGAGTAAAATGTCAAGTACAAGATGTAAAAAATCAGGAGGGGGATGGCGATCTGGTTTCCCTCTATCATATTGATCTGCATATAGGAAAATTAGTATTGATATGGAAGGAACAAAAGGATATAAATCAGCATCACAAGTATTTTTATTCTCCTTAAAAATCATGCCATCAACATTGAGGTTAGTAAGTTTCATTGTCGATATAGCATGTAACTTAATTGCTTCTATGAAAGGGATCCCCAAGGGTTCAAGAGGGATAAAAATGGGGACATCTTCCTTAAAAATGAGGAGAGGGGGTATATGGACTTCTTCCAAGGATGGTGTCTCCCCTTCAAGATCACCCGTGTGGAATGGGAATTGGTTGCAAGAAAAATATGAGGTTTAATTTCATCATTGGCGGTTGGGTGCTCATTATCCAAAATAGATTCAACCACATGGGATTGGTCATTGATAGCTCCTGGATTTGTCTCAATGATGGAGGGAGTTGGTCGATATTCAGGATGACTCTCATGTTGTGACTTTTCATACTCAAGTAGTAAAGCCTCTAGCAGAAGGGTCACAATACCAATTTCCTCATCACACAAAGAATATGATCACATGGTATGTGTTATTTCTTTAGGGTCCAACATATATGTCACAAAAATGTCATCACCATCATCATCGTTAGGCAAATCTATCTTGGGTTGTCCTAACTTCATGGGGGGGGGGGGGGGGGGGGAAGGGGGCTCTGCTATTGGGCTTCTAGTAGGGTAGCTAACAAGGTTTGTTAGGTTTCTAAAATTTCTTGTCTCTCCACTACTATTTCTTCTAGAACTCTGATTTTTTCCTTTAGTTGCGGTGTATGCTGGTTTTCACAATAGGATTCATGCCCCTCAAAAGTTTGTTGGTTATCCTCATACCATGCATAGTTCAAAAATGTGGTCATATTACCCCTCATATTGATGTGGGTGACATTTCTCGTTGTAATAGTCTTCGTAAGATGGTGGATTGAAATTTTCATTAAATCCACCTTGGTAGGTAGACTCAACATTACAAGGTGTCACCATAATATGTGGGGATACATTAAAACAATGTCAATTCTTTGATTGAGACTCTAGCAACATAGCTAACAAAACTTGTTGTCTTTCTAGTATGGCATGTCGATCTACTACTAATCTCTCTAGGGAACTTATTCATTCCCCTAGTTAAGGGGTGAACTAAGTCTCACACATGGATTTATACTCCACAAAATTTTGGCCATCCTCACCATACCCACCAAAAGCTTGTTGGCCATAACAACCTTCATTAGGATATTGATTGGAGTATCCTGATACCTTATAATAGCCTTTAGAAAATTGTGAATTTTCATTGTAACCATCAATATAAGGATCCTCGAGACCATGAGGTGCTAGTGCAATAGGATGGGGTGAATTGGGACTATATAAGGATGTATTATTGTAATAACCAAAAAAATTGCACTGTAAACAATAGTGTGTGGGCCATTCCATTTGATAGTATTCTTAAAAGATAAGTCAATAATTTAAAAAAAAATAGAACAAAAAAAAATAAAAATATGCTAGGAAAAAAGTACTACTAGAATGGAAACTCATCGTAAAGAGAGTTACACTTCCGCAATGGTGCTCGGAAGGCTAAAAAAATTAAGAAAATCTAGGCAAGTAAAATATGGAATAAGTTTAAAAATTATAAAACAAGATTAAAATTTTGAAACAAGCTAAAAATTATAAAACAAAACTAGAAATTATGAAAAGAAGAAATATTAGACATACACAAGCGATTAGATTCGAAAAACAACATGTGTCGTCGCTGACGACGGTGCCAAATTGATGTGTGTCATTGTACACACAACAATCACTAGGGAAAGTCCTAGAGTTTAACCTTCTAACCAGGTTGTCAGCTTGCTACGAACAAGAAATTAACTCAGTATTGAGGGCTATCGATCCCTACAGACAACAAAAAGAGGATGATTGAGTATCAAATCCCCGATTGCGAGAACAAGAAATACAAGTCCAGACTTGATATGGTTTGAGTAAACTAAGAACAGGAATAAAAGTGTTGAAATAAAGATTAACTACTCAAGAAATAAAGCAACTGATTGAATTAGAAGAAGAGGTGTTAAGGCTTATGAGTTTCACCACCATGGACAATATGAAACAAGATCAAAGAAAGTGTACGATAAGAAAGATAGAAGAAGGCATGCAAACCATTTGTAAATGAATCACAAAAGATGAACTCCACATGAACCCATTGGTCCTGGCATTCACGGATTCTAGTCCATCATCATTAGTGTTTTTTATAGGTCTAATCTAAATCCCCATAGATTGGTTTATCATTCTAAATCTTGATTTCTATAGTCGCATCTGCCAAGATTAACACATGATAAACATGAGAGATCACTTCGTTAAAATCGACAATTTTCCAAACCAAAACCATCCATCTAATGTAATTGTATAAAACTTCGATCTAAGTCAAAACATAGCTAAGAGGCGACTCCTCTCACCTCGATAGAAAAACTACTCTCTAGCCATAGAAATTAAGGGGAGAATGAAAGAAGAAAGAAGGGAGGCCATAGACTAGGAAGGAAAGAATTTGAGGACTCTGGCTAGTGACTATGAAATGGCCACCCTTCTTAGTTCCATATTCCCAAAGATGAACAAGAACAAAAATGAATAAGAAAAAAATATCAGAATGATTGCTACTTTATTAAAGAAATGGAATGCACTTCTAAAACTATTACTAAATATACCAAGTTTAGCCAATATCTACACTATGATAGGGGGGAGAAGCGGGAGAAGGGGAAGGGGAGGAGATGGTGGTGGCACACATCGCGGCGGCCGATGTGAACGGAATGGTTTACTGATAAGAGACGATGCACAAGATGAAGTGAACACAGATGGGTATTTAGTCGAGAACCTTGACATGGGACAACATACTAGTGTTACTCTGACTGGGGGCGGTGTTAGGGTTACTGTCCCATTTGCCGAACTTGCGTTCCAGTACGCTAGTACTCAAGAAAATCATAGCGAAGTGGAAGAGATGGTCGATGAGACATTCAACCAAACATCACGTGCCAAAGCCACGGCGGTTACGGGCGCAACAGACACGTCGGTTGGCGACACGACAATTGTTATGGTGCTCGCCGGGCAGAAGAGGACTTATAGTGTGGTGGTGGGAGGATCCATTCCGCTCATGGACGAAGACCTACATGGAGGAAGGCAAGAAACTTACTTCCTCGAGAAGTTGTTTGATGGACACTTGGAAGACGAGGCGGTGCAACTAAAAGAGATCGACAGAACCCCTGCCATCACTATCGACCCCAAAGCTGTTGAGAGACTAGCAAAACCGTGGACATATGCAGTGGTTGCTAGGCTCCTCGGAGTAGAAATCGAATTCATGACCATGAGGGATAGGATAAAACTCATATGGAACCCCAAGGGTCGCTTCAACATGTAGGAACTGGAGTAGGGACACTATGTAATCTAGTTATCATGCAAAGAAGATTATGAGTCAGCTATGACCGGTGGACCATGGAGGATCTCCAGGTGTTGTTTGGCCATTTGGGACTGGCAACCTTCTTTCAATCCGTCGGAGGGAATGCCCAAGCATCTGGTTACATGGGTATGAGTTCACAACCTTTTGTTGCATCTTTACGTGCATACCCTCTTTGAGTATATTGGCAAGGCCCTTGGTTGGCTCATCAAGGTTGACGACCACACAATGTTCAGGACAAGAAGTAGATTTTCCTGTCTGGCGATCGAGGTTGATACGTCCAAGGAGATGTGGCCGACCATCCTTAGCAACGGCATAGAATATGCGGTGGAGTACAAGGTCAACCCGGACACTTGCAAAAAGTGCACGAAGGTAGGACACAAGGAGTAGTACTATTGGGCGAAAGAGATGGAAGGCCCAGAACATGCCAATGTAGAGGAGACCCACACAAAAACATGTGGAATCAGGAACAAGGGGGATACATGACAGGCTCAACGAGGAAGGGGTAGAAGATAGAGAAGGCAAGGGCATACCAGGCAAGAAGGCACAAACCAGAGCCACATACATGCCTCAAATCTATTCGCTAACTCGGAAGGGACGGAGGAGGAAGAAGAGGGGCAAGGTACGCTAACAGCCGCCATTACACTAGGAAAGGCGCAGACGATCGTTGAGAAGCCGATGGAGCAAACTAGCAAGGTCTGGCATCCAAAGGCGGGCGCAAACTCATCCTACATAGATGGAAAGAATGAACATGGGGGGAGCACCAACCAATCTTCAAGCAACAAGGGAGGTGCCGCCAAAGGCAACAACAGCAATCACAAGGTGGTTGAGCCCTCAGCGGACGAGTTCATAGAGATAATGGAGGAAGACAACACTGACAAGGAGGCAATGGGAAAGGATGATGAGACGAAAGGGGCAACACAAGAAGTCCTAACGATGAACACAGACGACTACTCAGCCATGATTGTCAATGTAAATAACGAAGAAAGCGGGGTCATCATAGCAATAGTGGAGAACATAGAAACTATTTTACAGCTGACGATGGAGGAGAACCTGAGAACATGCACAAATGACAGTCAATCAACCGAAAAGCGGATAACTGACAAACTGGAGGGAATCATCCCAAATCCTTTGTCGTTGGGGAGGAAGATGAGAGGAAACAAGCCAAAAATGAAGAACACTGGGCAGTCCCCTCCCTATGATAGGATAAAGAGAAAGTCTAAGAGGGAGGACCATAAGGAGGATATTGAAGGTTCGAGTAGGAAGGAACCAGCGGGTGAAAAGGACAAGGAACCTGCAGGAGACGAACTCGCTTAATCCTTCCTCAATGATAGACACCCTCTACTAGAACTCTAGAGGAATAGGTAGCTATAGAAGGAGGCTAGCATTGAAGGGGATGATGTCAATCTACAAACCAGATTTGGTTGCCATTCTTGAACCATGAATCAGCGCAGAGAGGGCGATGGAAACCATTAAAAGACTCGATTTTTCCAACTCTTATTGTGTAGAAGCCAGAGGTTTTTTCAGTGGCATCTGGCTGTGCTGGAACGAGGACCATTATTCCATTGAAATCATCTGCTACCATAGGCAATTCATCACCTACAGAATGAATGGTACCTTCTATGTTACTGTAGTGTATGCAAGTCCACAAGTTACAACAAGAAGGTTGATATGGAAGCACATCGTTGCTCTGGGAAAAAGGATCAAAGGGCCTTGTCTATGTTTGGGAGATTTCAACTCCATTACCATCCCATGCGAGAGGAGCGACACCACCATTTTTAACAACCAAGAAGCCACACTATTTCATTCTACTTTGATGGAGGATGACCTATCCGATCTCGGCTACTCTGGTATGAAATTTACCTATAGGCATGGCCTCTTATAAAAAAGATTGGATAGAGCCCTAGGTAATACGGAGCTTGTAGAAAACTATGCTAATCTCACCGTGGAGCACCTCCAAAAATTGGGGTCTGACCACTGTCCCCTTCTTGTTCTAGGTAATGACAAGGAGAAGGGCTGACATAGGTTCTGTACGCACCTTTCCTGGAAGGCCTGTATGTCATTCGAGAGTATGCTATTGAAAGCCTGGAATTCAGAGCTAACATTTGAGGCACTCAAGAAGGCATATGATCCTATCAACAAGTGGAGCGGCAAGGAACACAAAAACAAGAGACGAAGGAAGGAAAAACTACTTAAGAACATCAATCATCTACAAGTCAATTTGGCGGAACAGTATAACCCCATATCTAAGGTTCTATGTAATGATATTTCCATACTTTTATCAACCAGAGGAAGAGAAGAAATAATATAATGGCCCTCAAGAACAATGCCAGTGAGTGGGTCAGAGGCAAGGAGGAACTCATGATTTTAGTGGTCCAACACTTCAAAAATGTTCTTACGACACCTGATGACGGAGGCACTCGAAGGTGCGACACGTTTCCCAGCTCGTTTCGCCCACCCACGGCAGAGGAGCACCACTGGCTTGGCAGTCTACCGAGCGTGGAGGAAATCTTCTCTTCTATTATGAGCCTGGGTCCGGTTAAAGCCGCTGGTCCTGATGGAGTTAGTGCCCTCTTCTTGTAGAAGAATTGGAGAATGGTTGGGCAGAATGTCCGACGACTTGTGCAACTCTACAATAGTTTTAATACCAAAGGTCGCTAACCCAGACAAGTGTGAAAATCTTAGACCTATCTCTCTAAATAACTATGTTCTTAAAGTGATATCCAAACTAGTGGTGCAAAGGCTGAAGAGATTTATTCCCAACTGGGTTTTGCAATCACAAAGCAGTTTCATCCCAGGAAGTCGTATCACTGACAACATCACTTTGGTCCAGGAGATCATTAATTCGATGAAAAGGAAGAAGGGGTCAAAGACAATGGCCATTAAAATTGATTTAACCAACGCATATGATCATATGGAGTGGAGGTTTATCCAAGATACAATACAGAAAACAGGTATCCCTACAAACATAACAGACTGCATCATGAGCTCGATCACCAGGGGGAACACTTTCATAAATTGGAACAACAGGACTTCGCCAATACCTTCATGGCAAGTAGGGGACTCAGGGTGACCCCCTATCACCTTATCTCTTTGTTTTATGCCTTGATAGACTTAGCCAACTTATCAGTCAAAAGGAGGCAGAAGGGAGATGGAAGCCTATGAAGCTGGTTGCAAGAGGGCCAGCCATTTCCCACGTGTGTTTTACCACTGTCATGATAGTGTTTGCCCAAGCTGGGATGGACCATATGAGAACAATCCTGGACTTTTTTAGCACGTTTGAACGCACGCCTGGGCAGGAGGTGTCCATCGCTAAAACCAAATTCTTCTTTTCTAGGAGCCTAGGGCGGAGCCTCAAATAGGAAATCACTGCCATGAGCGGATTCCAACAGACATTGGACCTTGGCCGATACTTGGGGGTGCCGATAATTCATTACAAAGTTAAGAAAAATACATATGGGGAGATGACTGATAAGGTTAATAGTAGAGTCACCTCCTGGGCGGCGAGGTGCCTTTCACTAGCAGGGCGGGTCAGGCTTGCCAAGTCAGTTCTATAGGCGATCCCCACATACGTGTTGCAAACAGCCAAACTCCCTCTTCAGTTATGTGATAGAATAGATGGCACCATCAGGAGGTTCATATGGGGAATTAACCATAAGGCCAACCCGATGGCGTTGGTGTCCTGGGATAAGATAACTTGCAGAAAGAAGGACAGAGGTTTGGTCTTGAGGAGCATGTGTGATTGGAATCAAGCCTTAATTTTGAAGCACCTTTGGGAGATCAGGAGCAAGCGGGATACTCAGTGGATCTTTTACATGAGGTAGAAAGCCTGGCTAGGCAGGAGACTGACGAACATTTCCAGACTAGGAATGACAGTATTGGATGGGGAGCAGTTTATTGAAGAGAATTCCTACTTTATCCCGATGAACGATGAGACAACCAATGCCTGGGATGATATATGGCTACCTAGTTTGGCCAAACTAGTGGAAGGCGCCACCATAGATATTCCCCATGAGTTGAGAGATCTAAGAGTAGCCAGCATCGTCGATCTGCAAGGTAACTGATGAGGCCTTCCTGAGAGATTGGCTGAATCCAACTTTGGCAAAGGACATATTGCATTTGAAGCCACCACACCCGGAAGATGGGGGGGGATATTCAAGTGTGGACATTGATGAGCAGCGGCCAATTTACAATGAAATCGGTTTACTACAAGCTTAGGGAAGGGAAAGGCATGCGAGTAGAGGGAAATTGGGCCAAGATGTGGAGGATGAACATGTCCAGCAAGATCAAACGCCTTAGTGACAAATTATAGAAGAGTCAAGAGAAGGCTAACTAACAGTAGCATCTGCCTGAGGTGCCAGGAGGAGGAGGATACTATTCTTCATGTGGTAAGAGACTGCAAAGAGGTGAGGGAGATCTGGGAGGAGATCCAGTGTGATGGAGGGCCGATAGATCTGCAATTAACCATCGTGGACGCAAAGGAGTGGGTCGAATCAACTCTCCAACTTGACAGGGAAAGCTATACCATCATGTTCATAGCCTACTGGTTTATTTGGAGAGCGAGGAATAAAGGCCTATTCAAAACATGACTACACCGGCGTCGGTGATGGCCGGATCCATTAGGCGGGAGGTCAAGGCTCACAACGAGGCTTTCTACAGGAAGTAACGAATGGAGAACACTACTGAGCTTATCAGTTGGACACCACCGGAACAAGGGGTAATCAAGTTCAACGTAGACGCGGCAGTGAAGAATAAGATCGCTTGTTGTGCGCTCATAGGAAGAGACGACAGGGGCCGGTGGGTTGGAGGCACGGTGAGGTGTCTACACACATCAGATGCGGCAGAAGTAGAATTGGAAGGGATTTTACACGCAGTCGAGGTGGCGATGGATAACAATCTTCCCAGGGTGTCTATTGAATCAGATTTGCTAATTGCAGTCAAGATAACTAACGGAGAAGACGACACTTACCCCAAATATGCCAAGTTGGCAAGTCGCATAAAGCGGCTACAGAGACCAGGTTGGACTATAACACACATAAGTTGAAAAAGCAATGGGGTTGCTGATGAGTTGGCCAAGTCAAACAATCAAAACCATGTGGCATACATCGAGTATGCCTCAGCCCCAACGGGGTGCTTTAGTTTAATTGCTAGTGACTGTAACGGTAGTAGTTCTACCATATTTGTTAATTCTTGTTTAAGTAGTGATTGCAAGCTTTCGTTTGATAATGCTCGTAAGAGGAGAGCATGATGAATAAGATTGCCTCCTGACTTCTTTAAAAAAAAAGAAATAGAAGATTACACTGCAAAAATTTCAACAACTATGTTCAAATAAAAAGTCCAAGTACAAAAGATCAGATCCCAAACTAAGACTTCATTTACAACTAAGACTTGATTTACAACTAAGACTCAATTTAAAACTTAGACTTGATTTACAACTAAGACTTGATGCCTTTTCTTGTGGAGTCATTCCTCCTTTTATAGGGAGATGTTGAGGGGGTAAAATCCTTGATAAATGGATCTATGGTGGTGGTGGTCACTTTGATTGGAATGATTTTTTGCTTCATTCAAAAGTAACATTGTTCAAACCTTAACTGCATTAATAATTTTATTTTTGGCAAATGACTAAGTATTTATAGTATTTTTTTCACCACATAAAATACATAGAATTTGACCATTCTTTCCTTTTATCCTATTCAAAATTATATTAGTTGTTTCCTTGAATAGAAAGTGGAAGATTTTATTCAACAATCTTCCTTTAAATTATTGGACTACTCATTGATTTCTTGTATTCTCTTTGGTGTGAAATTTCCGAAATGATAAAACTAATGGAACGTGTGGCCAGAAATACTCTTGTAAATCTGTAAAAATATATTTTTCTTGAAGAGCACTATATTATATTTATAACACATACTTGTATATTAATTTTGGAGTTTAGATGTAAGATTTATGATATTTTTAGTACCGTCTATACATGCATTTCAGACACTATGAGAATCATGCAAAACATCTTCCAAGAGATGTTAATCATTATGCCATTTTTCTACAAAAATACAACTAAATATGATTGAAAATTTAAATAAATACAAAAATCTAAACTAATGCAATTAATTATAAAATTAAGAAAAAAATAACAAAACAAACCTAAAATGATATGTAAAACATGTAAATAAAAAGGATAAATACACATTTATCAAAATACCTTGGACTTGAATATTTGTTTTCATCAAGCAAATAAAATCACAAAAATATCAATTTTATACTAGTAACATCTCTATCATCACCCTCATAGCCCTCATTTTTATTCCTTACCTCCAAATTTGGCCAAGCAACCCAATCTCCTAGAACCACATAACACAAAATTTGATATTCTCTATCAAAAAGATATCATATTTTGTTTGTAAATCAAGACTTATTAGAAAAGTGGGATTCATCTTACTTCTTCTTTGACGCTCTCATTTTTATTTTATTTTCTTTTTGTGAGTTGTTGCACAGGAACATGACGAAAGGGGGAGGTGCATAAAAAGGTGATCACTCCTCTGTTTGACTCAGAATATATTTGATTTATGCACTTATAGCTACATTTGTTAAAAAATTCTGTTCTCTTTGGCATCTTTTGATGGTACCCTTTTGTGGGGTATGGAATTTTTTTCTGAAGCATGCCACCCTAGACTTGATTTTTGTCTGAAGGTGATTCTTTACTTTTTTGAGAGAGGAGGGGGATTGTTCATGTACGTATAACTTCTCTTTTTTCTTTCCAGAGAGTGTCAGACCATTAGAAAGAATTTTCTTGTTAATCATATTATACGAGATTTATATCAAGTTAATCTATAGTTTAAAATAGAGTAAAATTATGTTTGGTTCTCATTGATTCCACATGACTTGTAAACTTTTCCAAGGAGTGATGTTAGTTCGGGGTCCTAAGAGACATGGTATTTTTAGTCATTGTACTTTTTTGCAAAAGATTTACTAAATTGAAAGGGGTGAAATGATACAAATATATTCATCATGACCAACTAAATAAAAGGCCCTAAGATAAAATGAAATAAAGGAAATTCAAAAGCAACTACATGCATAAATAAAAGATGAAAGATAATGTAAAAAAGATAAGTGGGTGGAATAAGAACATACCACCCACCTCCACCCTAGACTTAGAATTTTGCTCGTCCTGAGAAGATATCAAATATGAGATGGTGGGAAAAATTATTGGGTTCACCAAGAGGCTCTGGTAGCTCAAAAAATGTCCAGTTAAAGGAGATGTGTATGAGGGTTGGAATCTTTATCAGTGCAGCTTCATAGTATACCCAATGTCAGGTGGTTGTGGAGTGCCCATGGGGTGTTCATATTTCATTTCACCTCATAGTCCCTCCAACATGATCCACAATTCTTCCTCTAATGGTAAGAGAAGTGTTGGAGATGGATGTGGATTGGAGGAGATTGGTGGATGTCTATCGGGTAACATGTCAAGTACCAGATGTACAAAATTGGGCGAAAGATTGGGCTCTAGTTTCCCTTTGTCATGTTGATCTGCATATAGGAAAATTGGTACTGATATTGAAGAAAAAAAAGGATACAACTCAACATCATATGTAGTTTTATTCTCCTTAAAAATCATGCAATCAACATTGAGGTTAGTAAGTTTTATTGTTAATATAGCATGTAACTCAAGTGCTTCTATGAAAAGGATCCCTAAGGGTTCAGGAGGGATAAAAATGGGGAAATCTCCTTGAAAATGATGAGAGGGGGTATATGGAATTCTTCCAAGGGTGGTGTCTCCCCTTCAAGATCAGTCATGTGAGGAATGGGAATTAGCTGTGAGAAAAATATGATGACTAATTTCATCATTGGGGTTGGGTGCTCATTATCTAGAATAGATTCAACCGCTTGGAATTTGTCATTGATAACTTCTAGATTTGTGTCAATGCTGGAGTGAGTTGTTGGATATTCAGGATGATTCTCATGCTATGACTTTTCATACTCAAGTAGTAAAGCCTCTAGCAAAAGGGTCAGAATACCAATGTCCTCATGACAAAAAGAGTATGATCCCATGGTATGTGTTACTTCTTCAGGGTCTGACATATATGACACATAAATGAGATCATCATCATCATTGAGAAAATATATCTTGGGTTGTTCTAATGTTTTGGGGGACTCTGTGATTAGGCTTCTAATAGGGTAGCTAACCAGGTTTGTTAGGTTTCTACAATTTCTTATTGCTCCTCTACTATTTCTTCTAGTGCTCTGATTCCTTCAGGTGAGGTGTATGTTGGTTTTCACAATATGATTCATTCCCCTCTAAAGTTTGTTGGTTATCCTCATACCCCACATAGTATTCTTGGTCATTGTACCCCTCATATTGATGTGGGTGACATTTCTCCTTGTAATAGTCTTTAGAAGATGGTGGATTGAAATTTTCATTACATCCACCTTGAGAGGAAGACTTAACAGTACAAGGTGTCACCATAACATGAGGGGATACATTGAAACAATCTAGATTCTTTGATTGAGCCTCTAACAAAGTAGATATCAAAACATGGTTGCCTTTCTAGTACGACTTGTCTCTCTACTACTAATCTCTCTAGGGCACTTATTCATTCCCCTAGTTTAGGGGTGAATTGAGTCTCACACATGGATTTATACTCCTCAAAATTTTGGTCATCCTCACCATACCCACCAAAAGCTTATTGGCCATAACACCCCTCATTATGATACTGATTGGAGTAGCCCAATTCCTTATAATAACCTTTAGAAAATTGTGGATTTTGCATTGTAACTATCAATATAAGGATCCTCGAGACCATGAGGTATTAGTGCCATAGAAGGGAGCGCATTGGGATAATATAAGGATGTGTGGTCATAATAACTACACAAATTTGATTGTGAACTGTAGTGTGCATACCATTCCATTTGATATTATTCTTGAAAGACAAGTAAATGATTTTCAAAAAAAAAAATACAAAAATATGTTGGGAAAGAAGTACCACTGAAATGGAAACTCAGTGTAAAGAGGAGTTACAATTCCGCATTGGTGCACAAAGGCAGAAAAAATTATGAAAATATGGGAAAGTAAAATATGGAATAATTTTACAAATTATAAAACAATAAAAAAATTATGAAACAAGCTAAAACTTATAAAAAAACTAGAAATTATCAAAAATGAAATCTTAGATATTCACAAGTGAGGTGATTCAAAAAACAACAAGTGTTGCCCCGACAACAATGCCAAATTGATGTGTGTCGCTATACACACAACAATCAGTAGGACAAGTCCTACAGTTTAACCTTCTAACTTGGTTCTCAACTTGTTGCGAACAACAAATCAACTCAGTATAGAGAGGTATAGATTCCTATAGATGGAAAAAGAGGATGATTGAGTTTTAAAACTGATAGTGAGAATAAGAAATAAAAGTCCAAAATGGAGAGGATATGATTAAACTAAGAACATGAATAAAAGTGTTGATATAAAGATTAAATACTCAAGAAATAAAGAAACAAATTGAATCAGAAGAAGAGGTATTGAGGCTTATGGGTTTCACCATCATGTCCAATATGAAACAAGATTGAAGAAATCCTATGATAAGCAAGATAGAAGAAGGCGTGCAAAACATTCATAAATGAATCACAAAAGACAAACTCCACATGAACCCATTGGTCCTGGCATTCAGTGATCCAAATCCATCATCCTCATAGGGATTTTCAAATGTCTCATCCAAATCCCCATTCAATTGATTTAGTAATTCTAAATCTTGGTTTCCATAGTCGCATTTTCCAAGATTAATGCATGATAAAATGAGAGTTCACTTCATTAAAATTGACAATTTTCCAAACTAGAAATCAACCATCTAATGTAATTGTATGAAACTTTGATCTAAGTCAACACATGGCTAAGGGGTTTCTCCACTCGTCTCGATAGAAAACTACTCTCTAGCCATTGAAATTAAGGGGATCATGAAAGAAGAAAGAATGGAGGATATAGACTAAGAAGGAAAGAATCTGAGGACTCTGGATAGTGACTATGAAATGGTCACTGTTCTTAGTTCCTTGTTCATGAACTAAAAAGAACGAGAATAAAATCTCCAGAATGATTGCTTCTTTATTAAAGAAATGGAAGATTACAATGTGGAAATTGCAACAACTCTGTTCACAGTACAAGTGCAAGTACAAAAAATCGGATCTCAAACTAAGACTTGATTTACAACTAAGACTCAATTTACAACTAAGACTCAATTTACAACTAAGACTCAATTGACAACTCAGATTTTATTTACAACTAAGACTCAGTGCCTTTTCTTGTGGAGTCTTCCCTCCTTTATTAGGGAGATGAGGAGGGGGCAAACCCTTGAGATATGGCTCTGTGGTGGTGGTGGTCACTTTGAATGGAATGATTTCTTGCTTCATCCAAAAGTAACATTGTTCAAACCTTGATCACATTAATAATTTAATTTTTGACAAATGACTAAGTATTCATTACATTCTTTTTTCTACATAAAATATGTGGAATTGGCCAATTCTTTCATTTTCTCCTAGTCAAAATAACAATAATTATTTCTTGGAAGATTTCATTGAGTAGTCTTCCTTTAATTTCTTTGATCGCTCATTGATTTCTTTGATTCTCTTTGCTGTAAAATTTTCAAAATGACAAAATGAATGACCTGTGTCACTATCCAACTACTTAGAAATTCATGCAAAATTGATTTTGCTTGAAGCCAACTGAATTCCCTTTATAATGTATGCTTTTGTGTTAATTTTGAAGTTTGGACGTAAGGTTTATGGTAGTTTTGGTTCCATATATACATGAATTTTAGGCACTATAAGAATTGGGCAAAACATCTTCCAAGAGATATTAATCATTAGGCCATTTTTTTACAAAAATACAACTAAATATAACTAAACTCCAAATAAAGAGATAAAATGTAAACTAATACAATTAATTCTAAAACGAAGAAAATAAACAACTATCATTAATAAGATATTTCAATGATACCCACTAGTGCCGAATAATTGGAGATTTTGGTGGTAGCATGTGTTTCATAGTTACAGATAGGTACCCAATATTTACTAAAGATCTTTATTGCACCCAGTTCATTTACTACTCAATGAGTCAGCCCTTGAGGAACCAATGATGTTGGCAATTTAAGATTGAGTGATTTGACTCTTCTCTTGAGTACCTTGGTTTGGGGGAGAAGTCATTATTATTGAGCCAACTAATATAGCCACCAAAGCCAGCTATGGTGAGCCCATGATGTGTGTGTAGAATATAAGTGTATGTGTTGCATAATATAGGGCAAAGAGGTTCAAGTTATCAAACTCAAAACTATTTGTCAAAAACTACTACTAAATAAAACATAATAGGCCAAAGAAATATTCTATTGGTGGTTTTTATACTAAGAATAGGATTAAGAATTAAATTGAAGTGGTTGTAAGCAAGATTTAATAAATTCCCTAGAACTTGTGGTTACCTCCAAGACACACATTGCAATTGAATTCCTTTCTTCTATAGTTAATTGTCCTTATTCTGAATTGAATACTTGTACCCAACATTACCCGCCACCACAACGTAATAATGTACTTCCCAAACCAATACAAACCCCACATCTATTGAGGTTTAGTAACTTACTCTAAGTGATGAGTGATTTCCTATGAGTTATTGTTTCATAGTTGTTAGAACTATCACGTAGCACATTATTATGTATGTGAAAATATGACTCCACTAACTCCAAATCATTTAACAACTAGGAATTTGGTACTTATATTACATTGATCAAGCATACAAAAATAATAAAGGATATCATATATTAAGTTCACAATAAAAGAAACTATATTATAAATTCATAAAATTTAAGTACAATAATGTGTCAGGCTACTCCAAGGTCCTAGAGAAAAGAGGGGTTTAGCCCCACAAGTTTTTCATAAAATAAAAACAAGAAGAAAAGGAGAAAATTAAGGAAAATAATATAAAACTAATAGAAAACTCCCATAGAAGTCATATCGTATTGAAAATCCCTTCTGATGTATACCAGGATCATCAGCTTTCAGGCTATAAGTCTGTCATCCAAAAGTGCACAGATTGTCCGGTTGGTGGCTATACCCTTCATATTGTCTTCCCTTGGCCCTATGTCCAAAACTTACATGATGCTTGATCTTTGGTCGCCCTTTTTAGGTTATAAGTAAGGCCTAACCCTTTCTTAATTTGCATTCATTGCATCTGACTTAATTTTAGATCTACATTGATGAAAAAAAAGGAATAGCAACATAAGTCCAATAAAATGATGATAAAATCATGTACCTTGACGAAAATGAGTTGTAATTGATGCATTAGTGATTCAAAGGATAATATATAGAAAAACAAGAAAAAACATGTATAAATGATAATAATCATGTCTAAAGAGGCAAAAAATAGTCTGTGAAAAATGACATAAAATTGATGCATCAAAATCTCATAGGTTTGAATATTGGTCATCCTTGAGCAACATTGCTCTTGCTTTAATTTGAAAGAGTCAGCAAGAAGATAGATACATATGAATTACTTTTCCTATCCACACCCACCTATCGGTCCCAAATTGTTGCTCGCCAACTACCAAACAAGTAACTAGTCTAAAGTGATCAATAATGTTCATAAAATACATCTATAAGGAAATCAATTAAAATAGCATCAATATGGAACAATTCATGTCGTATTTATGTAGCACACGTGATTGATGCACTGTGTGATCTCCCTATCTACAATTCTATGATCCTTAGAAATAGTATATACTAGAAGCAGACCCCACATAAATATGAATGAGGAGAACAATTGTATTAGTGGACTTCCATGCTAAGAACTGGGTGGAAAAGACGAGTGTCTTTGAATATAGAAATCACAAGAACAAGCCAAATAAGTAATGCAAGAAATAAAAATATGATGATGGATGAAATGCAAATGTATTCCTTCTAATTCCTACTATGAAGGATGGAATGATGCATGAAAAAATCCTAATAATGATTAAGAGAAATATGTATACATGAAGAATAATATCAATTTATCCTTATTCATTGCATAGATAGAATAGTATGGAAGTTTCAACTTAGGAATCCTTTTCCTCCTTTCTTCTCTTTTTATTTCTTTTCCAAAAAAAATATGCCCCTTATTTTAGCAAGATAAATAGTTCAAGCTCAGGCTTTTTCACTCTAGTTTTTTGTTTTTCTTTGGAAAAGGAGCAAAGTTGTAATTTGTCTTTTCTCTTTCTATAAGAAGAAAACTAAAGTGGAGAATATAGATACATCTCATGTAACAAATGTAGTGAGGAATGCAATATATATAAAACCTTTTTTATGCAAGACTAAAATGCTCAACTGACGTGGTATGTAAAATTTTCTTTTCCAATGCCAAAGAAGATGAACTAACTATATGCTGCCTAACATGCCATGTATGCAATCGAGTCTTTAAGAATGGGGAACTAAGACATATTCAAAATTTCAAAACATTGACTTAAATATTTTGAAATTTTTAATTCACCTCAATGCAATCATGATTAATGAAACTCCACAATTTCAGTAGATAGATGTGGATCTTAATAACATGACAAAAAAATAACAAAGAATACGCAAACTAACTAAGATAGATAAAATATGATGCAAGAAACGCCCATTCCATCACCTTATAAGCTTAAATTTGACCATGTCCTCATACTTGAAAATCAAACAAATAGGTGGAATGGGGTCCTAGATGATCAATATAGTGGGGGAGAGAATGTTCCCAATGACATATGTAGATCTAGTTGGTAATGGATGTGTATGAACTATAGAGGCTGAGTGTGTTGTCTGGTGGCTGAGGGTAGCTAGAACATGACTCTAGTAATGATCAAAGAGTGGTTGTTTTTAATGATTGATGTGTTGCAAGAACATGTGCAGATTCTCCTAATTGACTAGGAGAAGACACTCATTGTCCTAAATTTCCTTCTACTAATGGAGTAGTTGCTCTTGAATATCCTAGACCTGAGTCAAGGTAGTTGACTGTTTGTATTGTCCCTGGTGTATGGGCTAAAACTTACCATACATGCCCTCCACAGAGAAGGAACCTCTTGGAAGTGGAGGTACAAGAGTTGAGGATCTCAAAGCTACATCTCGACAAGGGATGTGATGCATGCAATGACATCAAACAAAATGGGTAGACACCTTCTCTTTCTTATCCTCTTCTACTTCTTCATCATCCTCCTCTTCCTCAATTTGTTGTCCTTCAATAGAAAGTACTTCTTGCTCTCCCTCTACTGCCCAGTGAAGGTGGTGCAGGCCTCACAAGTAGAAGATGGGATCTGGAAGAACCCTCTCTTGCATCTGTTCATACTAAGTGCATTGGGTAAACCCTTCCTTCATACTTGGAGACAAGGTGGGCCTACTTGATGTGATTTAAGTCGAGCTTTGACACCATTTGGAGGGAATTCGTCTTTGAAAAGTTGAGGCAGAGAGACATGGTAAGTAGCGTGAGAAATCCCCCCAAAAGAATGGGGGTGCCTCTTTGAGCTAGCCTTTTCAAAGCCACCATGTGAAGAAGGAAAAATTATCCAAAGTTGACAAGATCCTTTCCCATGGTCAAGATAGACCACATGACACACATGTCCACCTTTTGGACCTTACCTTCCCCTGAGTGGACATGGCAGAGATGGTGTTCATTAGTTAGTAATGAAGGATTTGGGTGAATAGGTGCTAGATGTCCATTATAGAGGACATATGCTAGATGATGATGACTCTATGTGGAAGTGTAGTAATCTCTCTCCATGCCATGTTGTTGTGAAAATCACTGTGGATGAACCACACAACATCCATTGTCCATTCACATATGAAATTTATATTGGCCAACATGAGGTGGTGGTTGGTGTTGAATAGTCTGAATTTGACCCATTTGGCTTCCCATCCTTCCTTGTGCTAAGGCATGCAACAAACCTCCAATGTGGCAACAAACTTACTGACATGGTCTAGATAAGTTATCCAATCACTAAAGAAGAGGTGATCGCCTACCATACCATGCATGTTACAAACTCATTGGAGGTTCTCAATGAACTCGATCTCAGTGAGGAATGTTTGATCCCCATACCAAGTGTCCATGATCTACCATGTTTTAGAATCTTGTGCATATCTTCTGACCTTTATTTGGGAATGTCACCTTTATTGGCCTAGGAACCAAGTGGCACCGACCTGAGATGGTGCTTGTCGCCCTAAAGCTGTTTGATTTGGCACCGGTGAGATGCCACTCGATTCTACTGATAAAATATTGTAGTAGCTTTGTTGAAAATTTTTAAAAAGTCTTGTTGCTACCAGAACTGATGTCGGTGCTATTGAAGCATACTGCTCTTAATGCCCCTAACTGATAGGAATTCCATGTGAAGAACTTTCCTATTAGTGGTAATAAGATTTGTCATGATGTTTATTGTCCCTCAAATGATCCATTATCGGTTCTACCAATAGTATTGCCGCCGATACCAACATAGAGTGTTGCTGCACACTTTACATTTTTCATCAAGGCACCTTTTCTACTTGCAAAAAAACTAAGTAAATGACTGAAATATGAAAGAAACCAAACAAACTGACTAACATAAAATAAATAATGGAATCTAAAGTGGGTTTCCACTCATAAGAACCCTTGATTGACGTTGTAGGCTTTACAAAGAAAAACAAATGAAGGAATCTCTAAGAGATTCATCTCTTCCTTTGCATGGACAACTTCTCCCTAAAAATAATATTGTTGAGATTTGTCCATTGGTCTTGAATGTTTTTTCCCCATCACTAATATCTACTGCTTTGTGGGGGAATGCTTTGATGAGCACATGTGGTATATTCCATCTTGATATCAACTTAACAAAATTCAACTTCAATCTAGAATTGCATAATAATACCCACTAGCCCGGTTAGAAGGCATTATGTAAGATGTGGTAGTGATGGCTTATCTTTGTTCTATCCTTATATGTCCTCAAGTTTTCATAAGAAATAAGCATATTCTCATCCAATTCATTTAGCTCTAGATTGCACTTCTCCCCTGCACTATAAGATTCAAAGTTAGTTTCTTCAGATCCCACTTGGACATGTGATTTAAATCCACAGGAATGTGACATGCCCGACTATAGACTAAACTATAAGGAGTGGTTCCAATATTGTATTCAAAATTCGTCATATTGCCTAATGAACATCATTTAATTGCATGCTCCAATTTGTTATATTTATAGAGATAGTTTTTCTAAGATCAATTTGATATCCCTATTTGACACCTCCACTTGGTCTTGGGTTCAACAGTAATATGGAGTGTCTACCCTATGATTTACTCCATATTTTCTCAATAGTGATCAAAATTTGTGTTTGTGGAATGGAAGATACCATCGTGTATAATCATTCTGGGTACTCCAAATCTATAAATATAATTTTCTTTACAAAACAAAGTATGATTTGTGCATCATTGGTGTGGGTAGAAAGTGCTACCACCCATTTTGACACATAATCCACAGTAAGTAGAACATACAAATTTGAATTAAAATACACAACCGACCACATGATATCAATGTCCCAAAAATCAAAACAACAACCTCCTGAAAAGTACTGTGAGGAATTTTGTGTATGCTAGAAATTTTGCTCGTTCTTTGACATAGATAACACCTCATAACAAAGTTGTAGGCATCCTTATAAAGGAAGATCAATAAATTCCACTCTCTAAACATTGGTAGTCATCCTTTAGCTAGCATAGTGTCCCTCAATATTCATGGAGTGGCGATGAGGAAGGATACTCACAAACTCACACTTAGGAATGCATTTCCACAAAATACCATCATGACACTATATAGGAAAGATAGGGTCATCCAAAATGTAGTACCTCAAGGTGTGGAAAAACCACTTATTTTCCTTATATCCCCAATCTTTTGGTAATTCACCACATGCTAGATAATTCACAACATTTAGATATTATGGATCCTCATCCTTTTTTTTAAGGGAAACAATGATATCATTAATTAACTTAAGTCTGCCTCAGCGCAGTTTGTAACAGACATAGGAAAAGAAGAGCTATTTCTAAAATAGAAATTACAAGGGATGGCCATCTTTGCTAAAAGATGAGCTAAAGAATTAGCCGGCCGCTTGCAAGAACAGAAGGAAATACTAAGAAAGAAAGAAGACAACTGGTAAATGTCATCTAAAATAGTTCCCAATAGGTCCTTCCTCCGAGCTTTGCCGTTAATCAGTGCTATCACGTTCTCCGCATCTGATTCCACAATGAGATTGCTAATATTCATCTGTTTAGAGATCTGGAGACCCTCCCGTACAGCCCGTGCTTCAGCGCACTACACATCCAGCAGTGTTGGGCAATTACTCCTTGCTTCCCTCACTAAAGAACCCTCATGATTCCTCCACACCATGCCCACTCCATCTTTACCCCCAGCTCCCCACTGTGGCGTCACGGTTCAATTTAAGAGCCTGCTGATGAGGCAGTTGCCATCTCACTCTCATTGCTGCCCTCGTGGTTGTGCACCTGCTGCTGTTGGTTTCTCGGTGACCTCTGATCAGTTCCAAAAGTGACCCGTACACCATCAGAGGTGGTCGCACTTTGTTCTCAAAGATGATATCATTTGTCCTCGTCCATATTGCCCAAATTGTCACAATGGTGTCTTCATCCACCTCCTCCTTGGCCGTCCAGGTGAGGTCCATCAAGGCTGCTTCCACACGCCAGTGCGCCACCTTTCTGATATTAGCTTGTTGCTCTCGGGTACGGTCCTGCCATAGCTCCCAAGCTTGTGGACACCTAAAAAGCATATGGTTGATATCCTCTTTCTCCAGCTCACAGATGCTGCAAATCCCATCGAGATGACAATGGCGATCATAGAGACGACCCCGCATAGCCAGCGCCCCTTTTGCACAGCGCCATAAGAAATGTGCTGCCTTTGGAATGATTTCCCGTTTCCATATGAGTCTCCAGAGATTCCCGCCTTTGTTGCTTTGTATATTAGAATTGCTGCTCATCGACCGTGAGGCCAGCCATTACGTCGAGCGCACCGTGTAGTCACCACTTATGCTTGGTTTCCAAAAGATCGTGTCTTCACTCCTTGTCATGCTCAAGGGGATCACCAATACTTTTTGGGCTAATTCCTCTGTGAACGGGTTCCTCACACACTCGACATCCCAACACCTTCATTTAGTATTAATAAGCTGGTGCACAAACTTGAAAGTTGGACTAGAAACCCCATAGGTTGTTTCTATACTATCTTGTCTATTTGGGAGCCAGCGGTCCTCCCATATGTCAATGTTAGTCCCATCCCCCACTCTCCACTACATTCCTTCCAGGATAATACTTTTCGAATTCCAGATGCTACGCCAAGTGAAGCTCGGATTGTGTCCTCTCCTCACATTCAGAACTGTGCTTGATAGGAAATATCTTGCTTTGAGCACCCGATACACCAGTGTATCTTGTCTGTGTAACAACCGCCAAACTTGTTTTGCAAGAAGAGCTTGGTTGAAAATATGTATATTGCGGAAACCCATACCTCCTTGGTTTTTTGGACTGCATAGATCGTCCCAGCTGACCCATGCTATTATTCTCTCTGTTCCTTGCGATCCTCGCCAAAACCTTGAAATAGTGCTATTTATGCCGTCCAAAAGGGAAGATGGTAACTGGAAAATACTCATGATGTACAGTGGGATAGCTTGGGCCACTGCTTCGATGAGCACCTCTTTTCCCCCTTTAGACAACAATTTTTTCTTCCACCCTTAGAGCTTTTTCCAAATGCAATCCTGGACATAGGAAAAAACTTGTTTCTTGGACCTACCCATTGCTGTGGGAAGGCCCAAATACTTCCCATGCCTATCCACCTCCTTAACCTGTAAGAGATTCACCAGTTCTTCCTTTCTTTCCCTGACCACCCCTTTGCTAAAGGCCACCTCAGTTTTGGATAAATTTATTTTCTGTCCGGATGCCCGTTCGTACTGGCTGATGATAGCAACTAATTTCAGGCATTCTTCTTTGGTTGCCCTTGCAAAGAGGATTGAATCATCTGCAAAGAAGTGGTGAGAAATGTGGGGGCCATGACGGCTAGCCCGTACTCCATGAATATGATTTTTTTGTGTTGCTAAGATAAGGGAAGTGGAAAAAGCTTCTGCACATAAAATGAAAAGGTAAGGGGGAAGAGGGTCTCCCTGATGCAGTCCTCTGGATGGTTGAGTCTTTCTGCTACATTCTCTGTTGATGGCAAAAAAATGTGTTACAGTTGACATACAATCCATCACTTTCCTTCTCCATCGCTCTCCAAAGCCTAGCTTTCCCTAGATGTAGTGCACAAACCCCCACTCCACTCTATCATATGCCTTGGACATATCCAGCTTTAAAGCAATATGCCCTTTCTTTCTCTCCTTGTTTCCCTACATGTAGTGAAAAAGTTCACATGCAATAACGGCGTTATCGGTAATAAGCCTTCCCGAGATGAAAGCACTCTGCTGCTCAGAAACAATCTTATCCATAATCAGTCTCAGTCTATTGGCCACTACTTCTTAAGCTATTTTGTAAACAACATTGCACAGACTGATGGGCCAAAATTCCCCATTTTTAGCAGGTTTTTGCACTTTAGGGATCATCACCACTAAGGTAGAGTTTACTTCAACAATACTTCTATCAGATTTCCACCACCCTTTTATATAATTTGCCACATCCTCCCCTACTATGTGCCAATACTTTTGAAAGAAAAGAGCCTTCATACCATCCGGTCCTGGAGCTTTGTTGGGATGCATATTTTTCAGGGCTGTTTTGATCTCTTCTATAGTGATATCTCTCTCTAAAAGAATCTTTTCCTCTTCCCCAATCTTGACCGTCATCCCCTTGGTAGCCTCCTCCCAGCCCGTCGGATTGGATGATTGAAACAGGTTTTGAAAGAAATTTAAAATGATCATTTTAATATCTTCTTCATTTGTCTTCCACTGTCCATCAAAATTGAGTAAACCTTCAATATTGTTCCTCTTCCTTCTTTGAGACACTTTGTGGTGGAAATAGGTTGTGTTCTTGTCACCCACTTTCATCTCATTAACCCTGGCTCTAGCATGCCAAGAAGCCTCATCCCGTCTGTGCCATTTTTGCAATTCCATAGCTATGTCAATGCATCTGTCCAAGTTTCCTCTATCAGGTGGTAGAAGTTGAACCTCCCCCAATTGTCCTTCTAGTTCTTTGATTTTCTTTTTTACCTTTCCAAAATTCTCGATGGCCCACTTCTTTAGCTTGTTGCCACAGCGTTCCATCTTGGATTCTAAACCAGAAGATCGACTTTCATCCCACGCTTCCTTGATAATCTGCTCACATCTCTCCTCTTCCACCCACATGGGCTCAAAGAAAAAATATTGTTGTCTTCTTTTCTTGTCCCTCTTTCTTTGTTCAGTGTTGATAACAATAGGCACATGATCCGACTCATATTTGGGGAGACGTATGACTCTGGCTTGAGTAAATTTAGAGGACCAGTTCAGGTAAGCCAAGGCTCTGTCTAGTCTCTCCTGGATGAAAGTATCCGGCGTCCGACCTCTCTGCCAAGTGAAAATTCTACCACTGTAACCTAGGTCCATGAGATCACAATCATCAATCACATCTCTGAAGTCCTGTATGTATCTCATAGGTTTAGGCGGTCCTCCCTTCTTTTCAGAGTTCGACGTGATCTCATTGAAGTCTCTAAAAAATAAAGTTGGAAGATCAGATCCCGATTTCATCTCTCAAATTAAATTCCATGTCTTGTATTTCTGTTGTTGGTCCGCCCATCCATAAATGCCAATCACCCTCCAAGTATCACCACTCCCCACTTCTGTCACCTCTCCACTGCAATGGTATTGTGAAAGGGAAGTAATATTGAGGTCCACATCTCGCCACCATAAGCCCAACCCACCCGCTCTTCCCTCGCTACTTATGCATATGCCTTGCGTAAAGCCACATTTCCTCTTGACAACTTCTATGTCAGAACTAGAAATCATAGTCTCCATAAGGAAAACTATGCTCGGGCCCTCCCTCCAGCACCAAGACCGAAGGGTATTCACCGTGTCAGGGCGGGCCAGTCCCTAACAATTCCAGCTCAAGATTTTCATGGCTCTTCGTGGGGCTGGTGCATCCCAGCCTCCGCTACTTTGCTTATGTCAACCCCATCTTGGGTAAGATTTTCCTCTGTGTTTCTTGCCTTTTTACCCCTCGCCTCTGAAATACTAGCCTCATCAAGCTCCATGCCGCATGGTTCTGACTGTCTGCCTCTTTTTCCTGTGGACACTTCCCAGATTACATCTGAATCTTGTATTCCCAGCCGTTGGGCTCTACTCATTTTGTAGACCCATGGTGGCTCTTTCTTTTTCTTTGGATCTCTCTTTCCTTTCCTTATTTCTTTCATTCCTAGAGATATTCCTCTTTGTGCCCTGGTCCTGACCCTGTATGTTTCTGCATCTATTCCCTCGTCACAGTTATGGGCATTGTTTCCTCCGATGACCTCTCCCTTACCTCTCTGCGTAAATTTTTCACCTGCTTCTTTTCCTCCTTCCTCCCCTCCTCCATTGTCCTCCGGCCTTCGTCCCCCCCATGATAGCATATCTGTCGTGGTATGCTTTATTTTGCCCCCTCGTGTTACTGCCATATGGTCCTTCCCATCATCTTTCTGGTTCCCCTGTAGCATTTTTGGCTGGTGTGTATCTTCTTTGCTTTCGTCGACCATCTCGTTCTGCTTCTCAGGAAACAAGTCCTCGAGATTGACAACTGACTCATCACTGCCTTCCTTAGTGTTGTTGTTTTTCTGCTGCTTCCTCTGTATATCTGCTGACCGGCCTTCAGTTTCATCACTGATTTGGACCACTTTGCTTGTGGTCGAGGTTCTGTTAGCCAATGACGTCATTGTATTCTTTGACGTTTCCGTCCCCGACTTGGTCTTGAACTGAATGCTCTTCTTCGTTCTAGTATTTCCATGGATCTCTTCGTGTAATGAGACCCTCGGTTTCCTTGGAGATGCCTTCATCAATGCTCCCCACTGTGATCCCTGTTCATCTTCTTCCTCTCGCTCAGTGCAATCTTTCTCAATATGACCTAGCCGCCCGCAGTGATAGGAAAAATTTGCTATCCTTTCGTATTTTACTTCCAGAGTCATGATTTTGTTATGGCTCCCCTTGATCCGGAGAACCCGTTTAAGAGGTTTGGTAATGTCCAACATGAGACAGACTCTAGCAGATGACTTCCAGCCCAATTCATCAGTGTCCAGATCAATCACTGCTCCCACACGACTCACAACTTCCTTGATCATGTGTTTTGTGTGAAACCCTAAAGGCAAACCATATATGCGCACCCAAAATGGGTTGTGCATGATGGTGATGGCCCCTGGCTGCTCTTCCTCTTCGATCTCTTTAAAAAGAAGGAGCTTATTATCAAAGTTCCAAGGTACCCCGTCGACAACCTTTTGTTTATCCCGCCATTCCAGAAACTGAATCACAAAGTAATCACCTTCCAGTTGTTTGAATATCACTCTCTGCGCTAACCCCCAGGCTTGAGTCAATGTTCGTTTCATATCCCAGAAATTTATAGCTCTATCTGAGAGTATCTGTGCCACCAATGCCAGCTTCATGTGTTCCTTTCCTTCTTCCTCTGGCTCCCACTGTAAGTCGATGGGCTCCTCCTCTTCTGCTATCAACCGCATCCTTGCATATCTATCCACAAGGTCTTCTGCCATCACAGAGAAAGTACCAGGTGGCTCGTCCTATCCTTGAACCTGCAAGAGAAGAGACCTGATAGGTAGGGAATACGACCCACTCATGGGAACTCTAATCGCCGGAGCGTAGGGAAGGACCACGGGGGCAAGCAAATTTAGATGAGGATAGTATAAATCATGGAACCTCATCCTTAATCAAATATAGCTTCTCATAAAAAATATATGTAATTGGTTCCTTAAACCCAATCTCGTTCACCTTCTCCAAACAAAATAGATGGTCTACTACTACATTTTCTGCCCCAACTTTGTCTCTCCCCTCTATGTCAAAGCCTTGTAGCAACAAGATCCATCAGATCAATCTTGGTTTCACATCATTTTCTACATGAGATATCTAATAGCCATATGATCAATTTGCAATATCTCCTTTTCCCCTATCACTATTGCTTATATTTTTTGAAAGCAAAGACAACAATTAATAGTTTTTTTTGCAATGGTGGTATAGTTGAGTTGAAAATTATCATAAGTCCTCGATGCTTGATAAATAACAAAAGGGAACGATATTTATATTCACTCAAAATAGACCAAACCACATAATCAAATGCATTACACATCATCTCTAAAGGATGGTTCCAATAGGGAGTCACTATAAAAGGTGCAGAGATCAATTTCTCCTTCAAAACCTCAATCATAATGATCATCAAAATTCAATTCAACATCCTTTAACAACAAATCAGAAAGGGGTTTTGCAATCTTGGATAAATACTTCATGAATCAAGGATAAAAACCAACAACACAATGAAAACTCCTAACCCCCTTCACCAATGATGGTGGAGGTAGTTTGCAAATCACCTCAATCTTTAACAGACTCCACCCCCTTGTTCCACACCTTGTGCCTCAACTCTTTTCCATCACTGACCATCATGTTACACTTCTCCTAATTCAAAACAAAATTAGTGTGGTTATAAATCTATAAGACCTTATCAAGACTAGCAATGCAGTAATCAAAAGACTCTCCATATATATAAAAAATCATCCATGAAGATCTCAAGAAATCATTCAACCATGTTGCATAAATGGCAAGCATACATCTCTAAAAAGTTTCCGGAGCACTACAAAGACCAAAGGGCATGCTCCAGTAAGCAAAAGTACCATAGGGTAAAGTAAAGGTTGACTTTTCATGATCAGGTGGTTCTACAGAAATCTAGTTATATCCTAAATAGCCATCTAAAAGGAAAAAGTGTTAACAACCATTAAGATTCTCAAGAATTTGGTTGATAATGGTTAAAGGAAAATAGTTTCTATGTGTGGCAACATAAAAAATGATGGTGAATGATGTAAACACACAACCCTATCATGGATCTAGTAGAATCTAGTTCACTAGTAGAATTAGTAGTGACAATTATCGTCCTTTTTTAGGAACTACCTAAGTTGGACTAACCCATCTAGAATATGAAATATCATAAATTATACCCTCGGACAAAATCTTTACTACCTATTTCTTCACTACCTCAATTATAATAGGAGTAAGACACTACTACAGAAACGGCATTTGGCGTCGGTCGTTTAACCCCATTTGGCGTCGATTTCCGACCGACGCCTATGTGGGCGCCGCTAAAGGTCGAACACTTCGGCGTCGGTTTTTTAACCGACGCCTATTTGTTCCATAGGCGTCGGTTGTTTAGTAAATAACTGCCGCCAAAAGTGTTCGCGCCACAGAAAATGGCGTCATCTAGGGCACTTTGTGCGTCGGTTATTTACTACACAACCGACGCCTATATAGAATATAGCGTCGGTGTTTTAGTAGATAACCGACACATAAAGTGCCCTAGATGACGCCATTTTCTGTGGCACGAACACTTTTGGCGTCGGTGGTTATATACTAAACCACCGACGCCTGTACTTCAAGACGACACGGCCGTGCTTCCCTGCACGGCCGTGTTTAGTACTATAGGCGTCGGTTTTATATGAATAACCGACGCCATTTACACCACGGCCGTGCTATCCTACACGGTCGGGTTGTTTGTACTATTAGGCGGCGGTTTTTATCAAATAACCGACGCTGTATGTCTTTGCTGACGGTTTTCTATAAATAACCGACGCCTATTTTAAATATTTTTTTTTTCACATCAGTTTGCAGGACTGCTGTGGCTGGTCAGCAGGATGAGAACCTACAGTTCAGTTTTCTGAACTGCAGGTTTACGACATCCATTGATATCAGCCTACAAACAGGCCGCAAACCTGCAAAAGTCACAAGCAAAATTCTACACAAGTACATACATTCAGACATCAATTCAATTCTCACATTCACACATATAGAAACATTCAAATACATGTATTAACATTCAGAAATATTCATTTACAAAGTATCATTCATTATCGCTATCAACATCCCAATTATATCTTACAGTTGCCACTGCTTGTATGGCTTTTGCCCATTCTTCTCTTACTTCATTTAATGCTTCCATCGTATATGGATCATGTATATTTTTTAAGTGTTTACCTGTAGTGTTGTCAGTTTTAAACACCTACAAAGAGATTGATGTATATATATAAGTAATAATATAAAAATAAGATAAGATTGATATATTTCATACTAACTAATGAGACTATATATAATACCTCATGTATGGTATCGATGTCCAATGCGGCATATTTGATAATCATCTGCATAAATCGCATCACATAGTATGCGCATGCCCAGCCATTGTCTTGTGTAGCACACTATAAATTGAAACATACAAAATAATACAACTAAGCACAATTCACATCAATAATATATATATTCGAGTCGGGAACTTACTTGTACGTTCTGCCAATTTATTGGCTGGTTCTTTTTCCTTGGGACCGTTCCTCCAGCCTTTTTGAATGCATCTAAACCCCTACATGTTAATATAACACAATAAATTGCATAAGTAAATAGTAATGTAATAATAGATGTTAACGGATATAAAAATGAAATATTTCTCACCAGAATAATGGCATTCTCATTACGTGTCCAATTTTAGTGTTCAATGTACTCCCCGCAGGATCTAGATAATAAACAGTGAATGTCCCGGGGACAATAACTAGTAACTCCCAATGTCTACCGCTAGAGGTAAGAAGTTAACAATTAATAACTCAAAATGCAAAATAAAAATGGAATTTTCTTAAGTCCAAATTATAAATAAAGTAAACTTACTTGACATTGAATGGAGCTATTATTATCGTCTTCTTTTGCTGACCAAAAATTGTAAAAGCATCTATACAGTATTGTTGAACATTATCAGGGTCTTTAGCTACCAAACTAATCAATGATGGAATCAAAAATCCCAAATGATCAAATGCAAATTGTTTGCAATGATCTTCGACTAAGTAGCTGCAAAACATATAGGCGTATGCATTAATATATAAGAAACCAGATCATCGAATCTTACACAAGGTATATGGATGTATAAACAAGATCTCACCTTATCCATGTCTCTATCATTGATGTATTCAGCCAATCATACATAAACAACTCAATAATATCTTGTATAAATAAAGAGCTATCGTATGATTGACCTGCATAATCTGCATCTAAAGAAATAATTATAGGGCAATGTACATTATGTGCCCGTAGCCAACATGCCATTCCCCTACAAGCAGGACCTAATGGGTATGTTAGGTCAGTTGGAACCCAATCGGGTAATGCGGGAAGTGGAAGTGGAGGCCTAGGTGCTCCTGGTGTCTTCTTTTTAACATGTACATATAATTTCAGATCAGTTGACATCATATATACACATTAACAGTCTAAATCAATGTAAATTTATCTTACAATTTCAGTCGTGTAGACGACATCTGCTTTGGGCCACAATATCACCCCGCCTTCTGCATCAGCAAGTCTATCAATATCCGGGTGGGGATATGGCAATGTAGCTTCTCTCCAATCAGGTAACACACGTATCGGGCTCACACGAACGTAGCCCTGTGGCATTGGAGTCCCGTGAAACATTGCCCCAGGAAGGGACGGGTAAGCCTGCGCCTCTGCAACAACGTAGTCTTGCATTCTTAAGCGGCATGGCTTCAATGCCTACAAATTTACGTAAAGAATATTATACATATATACATATCATCTTGAAAACATAACAACTTGAAAAGACTAACTACAATGTCATAAACAATACTTACAATAGATGTGCTAGGCGATGGGTCTCCAGGATTACTCGCAGTCTGTGCATCAGGAGAAGAGTGGGTCGCCATAGGCATATTAGAAGCCTGAGATGCCTGCCACCGCAACAATTCTTCCTTGACCTTCTCAGTAACTACATCGTTGACCTTCTTAGCAACTAAATCCTCAACTCTCTTATTCTCCTATACATGGATAAAAGAAACATTAGCTTCTTATTAATGAATTTCCTTTTGCAGTAACATTCTAAAAAAAAGAATAGGTTACCTCTTCTTGAGAAAGTCCCGCTCTGGGTTTGTGCTGGGATGGCCCAAAGAATGCTTTGATGCCAACACCAGCGTCGACACCTCTAACACGTCCAGGATGCTCTGGGTTACCCAGAGCAACTGTCAATTCATCCCTTGTGCCCTGAGGGATGAACGTGCCTTGTTTCCTCTGCTCGTGCAGCTCCCGCTAATCACCATAAACAGAAATTGGTAAGTTAACACCACAAATAATCAATATTCAAACGATTTCTCTAAGAGTGTTATTTTACCATTTTTGTAGCCGCCTCAGCAGTTACAGGCTTCTTTATTTCACCCTTCTTGTTTTTCCTGCCAGCTATCCAGATATCATGGCGAGGCATGGGTGTGGCAGACTCCTGAGTAGGAGCAGACTCCTGAGTAGCTGCAGACTCCGCCTGTAGTCTTTGGCGAACGCTTGCATAGCCTTTTGGACCCATAGTGTGGTCATGCACATTCAGTGCACGTCTTGCTTTTTGTGCGTCACTGAGGGCCTAGTTAGTATGCACATTAATGATTTGGTTAGTAGCACTAAATGCTAATCTTGAATAGGTGAATACAATGTATATTAATTAAATTGGGAGTGACGCCTAATACCTTGAATTCTTCAGATTTTCTTGAAGCAACAAAATTGTCCCAATCTTCTTTGTCCAAGAAGTTCCATTATTCAAGGGCTGACTTCTTCTTCTTATCACCTTCTTTTATGTATTCTCTGTTCAGATTTGTCCTATAATTCCTAAGCATCTTTCCAGCGCGTTGCATCACATTTTTACGATGCAACTTCTCATCCAATGCAAACAGATTCTGTAAAATAGAAATGTTATTAACTAGTATCCAAAATAGAATTACAAATAATAGAATTTGTAATCTACAAAATAGAATTGCAAATAATAATAACTCACGCATAAATCCTTCCATATCAAGTCTTTTTTCCCTTGAGGAACTTTATGCCAATTGTCATACTTAACACCACAATGGCTCCGAGTGGTACACCCAAGATAGTTCACAAAATTATTGCGGTTCACTCCAATTGGATTTCCTCCATTATCAAACTCCACCACCAATTTGGATCCACTACCACTTAGCGCTAATAACTTCTTCAACAGAGTGATGCCCCTTTTCTTGTTAAGTGTTTGGTGTTGCGCATCAAGTTGCTCCAGTGCTTCAGTGGGTACAGGTGCATCAACCTAAAATTGGACAAAAATAAAACACACTAAATTAGCCCAATATAGAAATATAGGATATATGACATAACTAGAAGATAATGAATTTTATAGAAATACAGGATATGTTTTTAGAACTTACATTAGTATCCTCGCCATGCTCGTCATGGACAGCATGCTCATCATGGACTTCATGCTCATCATGGACATCATGCTCATCATGGTCAGCCATCTGAAAATGTCATTAAAAAGGCAAACATTTAGCATTTCTATTAACTAGAAAAAGGCAAACATTTAGCATTTGTATTAACTAGAAAAAGGCAAACATTTAGCATTTGTATTAACTAGAAAAAGGCAAACATTTAGCATTTGTATAAACATACATGTCTCTAAAATTGTGATCTTTTCTCAATTAACAATCCTTCATTGTGATCTCCGCGCACATATAAGTCATCATTAGCTTCAATATTTTGTGGAGTTGGCAACCCAACTGAGAATGGACTGGAGTCATCATACTTATCATAGTACTCTTCTTCATCTATAGGATCTTCAATGAACTGTCTTTTACCATGAAGAACAACCGACCATTTATCATTTGCAGGATCATCGATATAGAATATTTGTTTCGCCTGTGATGCCAATATGAATGGTTCACCCTTCTCGCCAATCTTTTCAAAGTTCCTCGGCAAATCTAATAAACTGATCAAGACCAGATATAAACTCTGGGGTGCAACGATTATGAATGGACATCCATGATCTATCCATTCTATGATCAGTGAAAACAATTATATATTAGGAAACAAGTATATATTAGGAAAAGATTAGGCAGTATTTCCCCGCTGTTCTCTAAGTACGTATGTACTTAGAGAACAAATGGGGAAATGCCAACAAACACATTTGATGTCATTCTTATATATAATAAATGTGTACCACCTATCCCATCCTTGAACACATAATCTCACTAGTAAGTGTATAATGTGTATTTGGTTTTCAAGAAAATTTCGGCAGCATTTCCCTGCTGTTCTCTAAGTACATATGTACTTAGAGCACAAATGGGGAAATGCTACCGAAATTTTCTCGAAAACCAAATACACATTATACACTTACATCCTAAGTGATATTAGGTGTTCAAGAACAGTCCCAAACCGGGGACTATCCAAGATTTACTCCTAATGAGTAAATCTTGGACGGGTTTCTAGGCCAACAAACACAATAATAGATATCTACAATGAAGCCGGACTCCATACAAACAGTATATAATTTAGTGATTGTTCATTCTAATTTATACCAATGTACAAGTAATATAAAGAACAATGATTGTTCACATTCTAGGCCAACAAACACATTTGATGTCATTCTTATATATAATAAATGTGTACCACCTATCCCATACTTGAACACCTAATCTCACTAGTAAGTGTATAATGTGTATTTGTTTTTCAAGAAAATTTCGGCAGCATTTCCCTGCTGTTCTCTAAGTACATATGTACTTAGAGCACAAACGGGGAAATGCTACCAAAATTTTCTCGAAAACCAAATACACATTATACACTTACATCCTAAGTGAGATTAGGTGTTCAAGAACAGTCCCAAACCGGGGACTATCCAAGATTTACTCCTAATGAGTAAATCTTGGATGGGTTTCTAGGCCAACAAACATAATAATAGATATCTACAATGAAGCCAGACTCCATACAAACAGTATATAATTTAGTGATTGTTCATTCTAATTTATACCAATGTACAAGTAATATAAAGAACAATGATTGTTCACATTCTAGGCCAACAAACACATGTGATGTCATTCTTATATATAATAAATGTGTACCACCTATCCCATCCTTGAACACCTAATCTCACTAGTAAGTGTATAATGTGTATTGGATTTTCAAGAAAATTTTGGTAGCATTTCCCCGCTGTTCTCTAAGTACATATGTACTTAGAGAACAAACGAGGAAATGCTACCAAAATTTTCTCGAAAACCAAATACACATTATACACTTACATCCTAAGTGAGATTAGGTGTTCAAGAACAGTCCCAAACCGGGGACTATCCAAGATTTACTCCTAATGAGTAAATCTTGGATGGGTTTCTAGGCCAACAAACACAATAATAGATATCTACAATGAAGCCGGACTCCATACAAACAGTATATAATTTAGTGATTGTTCATTCTAATTTATACCAATGTACAAGTAATATAAAGAACAATGATTGTTCACATTCTAGGCCAACAAACACATGTGATGTCATTCTTATATATAATAAATGTGTACCACCTATCCCATCCTTGAACACCTAATCTCACTAGTAAGTGTATAATGTGTATTGGGTTTTCAAGAAAATTTCGGCAGCATTTCCCCGCTGTTCTCTAAGTACATATGTACTTAGAGAACAAACGGGGAAATGCTACCAAAATTTTCTCGAAAACCAAATACACATTATACACTTACATCCTAAGTGAGATTAGGTGTTCAAGAACAGTCCCAAACCGGGGACTATCCAAGATTTACTCCTAATGAGTAAATCTTGGACGGGTTTCTAGGCCAACAAACACAATAATAGATATCTACAATGAAGTCGGACTCCATACAAACAGTATATAATTTAGTGATTGTTCATTCTAATTTATACCAATGTACAAGTAATATAAAGAACAATGATTGTTCACATTCTAGGCCAACAAACACATGTGATGTCATTATTATATATAATAAATGTGTACCACCTATCCCATCCTTGAACACCTAATCTCACTAGTAAGTGTATAATGTGTATTGGGTTTTCAAGAAAATTTCGGCAGCATTTCCCCGCTGTTCTCTAAGTACATCCAAAATTTTCTCGAAAACCCAATACACATTATACACTTACATCCTAAGTGAGATTAGGTGTTCAAGAACAGTCCCAAACCGGGGACTATCCAAGATTTACTCCTAATGAGTCAATCTTGGATGGGTTTCTAGGCCAACAACATGGTTAATCCTAATATGTTGGGATCACATAATTATACTGGTAGGATTTTAATAGACATGATAAGTACCTAATCTATAGAGCATTATTAAATAATAAATCAAGAATTTAATAGTTTCAAACATGCAATAATTCACAATGCAATGTTATAAACTATAGGCAACATGGATAGATGAAACTAGAGTTCATATTAGAATAAAAATTAGCAACTTAGGACAAAGTGTGTTACCTTTCAATCTGTGTAACCTAGGGTTCAGAATATCATGATTTACTTAATGTGATAATCATAGGGACTTTATAATTTGCACTAAATAAATAAACATCCAACATCTATCACTTATTCAATCTTCAAGAAACCTTGACAAACATAGGAAGTAAATACATGTAATCATAAGTACAACCACGTACCTTGATGGTGATCCATGCAAATCATACATTAATTCACTAAGTATATTATCCAAGCAAATAAGAAAACCAAGCAATTAACTTTTGTTGCATGTATATACATCCTAAAGTGCCACAAATCATATAATAACATTAAACGCTACTCAAGTCCTAATCTAGAGTTTAGGTTTCCTTATTATCCTGTTATCATTAGGGTTATTCTTGAACCCCCAATTCCTAAGTTCATTGATTTAATGACATAAAAAGATCTAGTTCATATTATGTTTAGCCATGATATTAGGACCACTTAAAGTAGATTAGGCACATTAAGCAAGTAGAGTAGGGAGCCAATTTCGCGCAAGCAGATTAGGTCGGCACATAAAGAACCAATTTCGTGCCTGGGTAGGTCGGCAGGTACCTGGGCAAGCAGAGTAGGGCGAGGTCGAGCTGGTTGAGTACGTGGGCGGCGGCCGGCGAGCTCCAAAACCAGCGGCAGCAACTCCGATGAGCAGGGAGCGTCAGCAGCGGCAGGCAAGCAGGTGGCCAGGCGGCGGCAGGTAGGCAGCGGCCAGGCGGCGGCAGGCAGGCAGCGGCCAGGCGGCGGCAGGCAGGCAGCGGCCAGGCGGAGGAGAAGGAGAAGGGGGTGCGGCGGCGGAGGAGAAGGACAAGGGGGCGCCGGAGAAGGGGACGCCGGAGTAGCAGTGGCGGCACGGCGGCGCTGTCGTGGAGAAGAAGGAACAGAGAGTCGGGCGACAGCAGAGAAGAAATCGCTCGCAATGAAACAGAAGAAAGGGGAAGAGTCGGGCGATCGAGGGTTATGAAGTTCCCAAATAGCGTCGGTTGTTTACAACAACCGACGCCTAAACATCTTTAGCGTCGGTTGTTTGAAACAACCGACATCCAATTGGACGATATTTTCATGAAATTATTTGGCGGGAACCACTTTCAGCGTCGGTTATAAAAGGATCACCGACGCTGAAAAGGACACTTTTCGCACAAATTTCCATCGCACATAGGCGTCGGTTTTTTATCTACATAACCGACGCCGAAAGTGACACTATTTTTTCGCTCAAAAATTGGATTTCGCGGGCGAATTTAGGCGTCGGTTTGTTATAAACAACCGACGATGAATACAAAGCGGTACCCGTGTCTGGCTGGTCTTCGAATATAGACGTCGGTTTGTCTAAATAACCGACGCCTTATATTATAGGCGTCGGTTTTCCTTAATAACTGACGCCCAGAAAAGCGACATTGAATGCTATTTCTGTAGTAGTGAGATATATGTAAGGCTATGCCACCAATTTTTCTCCTTCTTCAATGTGGACTTGTTTTGGCACAATTTAGGAGAAACGCCATTTATATTAGCAATAGACCTCCCATATACAACACAATGGTTCTTCAAAACTGTAAGCACTTGTTCCTCCTCTTGAAGACTCATATATGAACAAATTATCATTGGAACTTGTATCCTACCTCTACAAATTTGTACTTCAATTGTGGAGGAACCCATTTCAATTCCAGCTCTAGAGGATGCTATAAAGATTGTACAAATGGTGGTGGTGGTGGTTCCTTCAGTAGGACATCCTCACATATGCTTAGTGGTATCACAACTAATTTGTCTGCCATTTGAATTGTCATACTTCTCTTCATGGATTCCTTGAGCCCAAGTTTCTTGAATGGTGTTAGTGAAATAAGGTTTATGTTTGCTTCTGAATCATATAATGCCTCCCCTAACTTAATACTGCTCATGAAGCATGGTATGTTGAAGCACCTAGGGTCATGTCATTTTTGTGGTAACTTTCTCTGTGTTAATGTAGCAACTTTTTCCCATAGTACCATAACATAAATCTTCTATCATCCCCTTCTTATTGGGTCTTTCAAGAACTTATGGAAGGAAGGAATCTATTCAATGGCATCCACTAATGGTAGGTTGATGTGTAGTTGACTTAAGACCTCAACTTCAACATTTTTGGGTTTCAAGCTATTAGGAAAGGACACAGGGGTCACATTCTAGTGTTGGTGAGGTGTAACATATGGATCTTTTGAGGTTATAGGTTCCCCCATGTCCTCCTCTTCTACAACTTCTTCATTGATTGAAAAAGCTAAAGTTGTACTTAGGAATAAAACACTAAAAAAGGTCCCTATATTGGGGCAGAGTGTATTGGTTGCTCAAAAGACATGTGAGGTGGAATGTATGGCTCTTTTGGGCGTTTTGGATCCCTCCATGTCCTCTGCTTCTGAAACTTCTTAGTGTGGTGTGAAGTGCATTGGTCCCTCATAAGATGCTTTGTTAGTCACAATCAATATCTCAGATGATGATGCATTTGGTTTTGGATTTGCTGCCCTCTTTCTCTCCAACACTCTACCACTCATGGAATGACTACTTTGGCCTATTGGTTATTGTGTGCAATGTCAGTGTTCCCTAGAAATCCGTATTGAGTAGGCTTATACACTACAACACTTTACCACATATAATACTAATGATGTGACTGAATAAGTTTGTAACAATGATTTTCTTCTTAAAGAACAGTAAAAAAGCATAAATAAAAATGACCTAGAGTGGCCACCTCGCAATACTCATAGTGCTAGTGTTGCCTATTCCCCATAAATGGTGTCAAAAACATAGCACATATATGATGTGTGTAATACATAGTGTAAATGTCACATAATATAGGACAAAGAGGCCCGATTTGTTAAACTCATGGAAGCGTTAACCATAAATTACTAATAAATGATAATTAGCTAGGCAAAAGAAAGGATTGATTGGTGTTTATTTAAACAAGAATAGTAATTAAGACTGAATTGTAGTGATTGTAAGAAAGATTTAATGATATTTGTAGAACTTATGGTTTCACCATGACTCATGCTGTAATTGAGTCCTTTTGGTCTATTTTAATTTCCTTTATTCTAACTAAAAATGTATAGCCATCATACCTTCTCTTACAGCGTAATGCACTACTCAAAATAAGACAAACCCCACTCTCATTGTGGTTTAGTAAATTTGTCTAAATTAATAGTGATTTCCTTTCGCTTATTCTTTTGTAGATGTTAGACCTCTTACAAAGCACGGTATTAGCCACGTAAAAATATGGTTTTCTAACTCCAAACCATCTCCTTCAGAAATTAAGTACTTGATACTTTGATTATATTGATCAACCATTAAAAAATCATTAATGATATTATCAATTGAACTTTAGAACAAAGGAAATTATATTATAAATTCATCAAATGCAAGTACAATGATGTGTTGAGATACTCCTGATTCCTAGAGAATAGAGGGGTTTCGCCCAACATGTTTCCCATCAAATCACAACAAGGAGAAAAGGATAAAGATAAAAATATCATAAATTGATATAATAACTCATGAAGAAGCTATATTGGGAATGTTGGTATGTATGCCCAGAGAGACAATCATATAATTCTTATAATGGCATATTATACAAATGGTCTAATTAGAAAAGGCAATCTTCCGATATGTTCTTTTTCAATCAGTTATGAGATAATGATGAACAAGACATATGTGTAAAGAATGACATTACTCAATGATGTATGTCTTCAGGTTGATGACTTGAACAATGAAATCATACATATATTAAGAGTATGTACATTCTTGTTATGTCCCTAGTCATACTCATCATGGAAGGTTGATAGACAACAATGAAAATAAAGACTAGAGTGCATATTGGTTGATGACAAAATCTCATCACTCATGATATGTGAAATCAAACCAAGCACATTAATACTTGTTAGAGAACATTATATCAGACAGACTCACCTTGAGAGAGATACATGGAAACCATACTTGTTGGTCATAGTCATCTCCCATAGTGGAGATGGTGATTGTGATTCTTAGACATAAAATCACTACAATCATCATATGTCATTCAGAGTATTTTGACATAATCTACCATGATCCTGAATAAGTGTTGCCATAAAGGTGATGATCGAATGTGTTGTGACACATGGGGATGACTGTGAGTGATGTAGATGGGATTTGTCCCTCCTACCAGAGTTTGAAATCCATCCCACTTGATAAATGAGGCTGAGAAAAGCATGTGCATGCACATGTGAATCAATATATGATATTGAGGTCACATATATCTCAAACAGTCTACTCTAGTTTAAGGAACAAGAATTTAACATTGAAAGGATTATGATTCCATACCTCAAGTTCATTATGTATATCAGAGACAAAGAAATCAAACATTTACTATAACACCTGACATAGATTGTAGGATGAAGTTGTTATCCAACTTTTCATTTACTTGGGTAGCAATGATGTGTGAGTAGGAACCACTCTTTGCTTGTAATGTTGTAAATCATTTATGCACATACAATGCCAATGTAATATGGAACCTATAGGGTCACACACATAGGATACACCTAGAAGAAGAGTTTAATAATGGATGATAATTGAATTGATTACTAAAGAGTTTAGGTACTCAACTGAAGCAACAAATTAACTGATTGAACTCCTAACTGATATTTTGAAGTGTTGAACTGACCGTTTGGAGTGTTAGGTTGATTGGAAATTACATTGGCTAAATTCTGACTGAACCATGGTGCAAAACGATTGGTTCACTTAGTGAACCGATTGGTTTGAGTTTGTAAGACAACCATTTTGCAAAGTGAAACAATCAATTCATGGTTCCATTCAATTAAATAAATGACTAATGTTGATATTATGTTGTGCATTAATTGGATTAGAATTGCTAACACAAATGTGATTGGGAAACATGATGAAATGACCATTTCACTTGGTAAACCGATCATCTAGCATGCCAACCAATCAGTTCACCATGTAAACTGACCGATTCACCTATCACATGTTGCATATTTTCATGACCTTGGCCCTCATATAAATAGATGAGTATTGGGTGTTTTTTAGACATAACTCAATTACCATTGGGAATTGTTTGTCTTCTCTAGTTGTGGTAATAGAAAGAACCTGAGCTAGTCCTACCTGTTAAAGGGAGAGATATCAAGGGAGAAGAATTGTTAGAGAAAAAGTTGGTGACTAGTACACCAACAGGAGGGACAATTCCTTCCTGTCTGTTCTAGTAAAACGACAACAGTTCTAGGTAGTATTTTTGGACTTCTCTAGAGGCATGGATCCTTTTCCCACTAGGAGAGCAACGTCAGCATGCAATCTATGGTGAAGACTAGGAACTGCTACAGACATTGTTCAAGTGCAACTAGAATAAAGTTTCACAAATGCAATGAGATATCAGTCGCTGGACTTGATCCAAGACCAGGTATAACCTTGTTAAACCATCCTTCCCATTGCATAGTTTTTGACGCGATCCATTGTATATGGGGAATATTGATAGAAAGTTTAGGTTTCCACTTCCCATATGATTCCAAATTTCCCAACAGTGGCATCAAAGCCATGTCAATCAACTATGTTTTGGGATAATCAATATGATCATATTTTTTATTTTCATTGTTTATTTATTGCATACAATGTGAATACTTAAACTGATTAATGTGCATATCTGATTAAAGACCACATATGATCCCAAACTTATATATATATATATATATACATATATATATTTATGATATGATATATATGCTATTTAAATGTATCGTCCTAAAAGTGAGTTTTGATGATGGATGTGTAGCATGGTTACGACCAATAATCCAAATATATGTGTGTGGTTGAAAGGTTTGTTTGTTCCTGTTATATCTCAGTTTGCATACTAAGTCTCTACCTTCCTCTTCTTAGTGTAAAAGTATTATTCTTTCCTACCTTTGCTCCCCTCAAATGTAATTTGAGTTTACTCATTACCATGTAATACGTTTAATAGCAATATTTTACTTTCTTTTTTTGCAACGATGAAGATGATGATCAGCGTCAGGCAAGACGACAATTTCATGTGACGAGCTGACCGACTGGAGGATCAAGGAGAGAAAACCATAGGAGGAGTGAACTGACTGGATAATGGATGCAACCAAATTTTTGGAAGTGTCCAGACATTGGTTGAACAAGAGGCCAAATGATCATTTCAGACGACCAGCTGACCGGCCAGGAGGTGAACCGATCGATTCAAGGGTTTAACCGATCAGCTCGGATTGGAAGACATAGATCTACCCCAACAATAAGTTCTTGCATGAGATGTAGAACTCATTGGTAGTAATTCCTTGTGGCTCTAAGGAATTATAATAGTATGACCATAACCATCGTTAATGTTTTATATTACATGTTTACATTTGTGGAATATAGCATGTATATGGTATGTACTAGTATGTGACGATTAGATATGTATATATGTACATATATGATACATATAGAATCCCTAAATACAACATATTAAGTCTAAAGATGCTTTCTATTAGCAAAATAGATGAAAATCTTGATCAACTAAGCATAGGTTATGCCCTGGTGTGGTGTGTTGTCCATCTCGTGGAAGTGTGATTGTAATAATGCATATTCGCTCAAGCGGGGTGCATTATGATCATGTTAGCTTTTGGGTCAGGAATAACTAGGTGACCCTAATATGATTAATTACCTAAAAGCATGCATATGGTTCTGGAAAGGAGTTGCACATCTATGCAAGAATTGTATAAGATGCAATTAACAAATGTTGTCTACCTTAATGATTGATTATGGACGCTGGAGTTGACCAGGTAATATTCGAATTATTTTGGATCTTGGATCACTGGAAGGTTGTACGGTGTAATCTTTTTAATTGATATATGAGGTGTATCAATTTGAATAAAATAGTCGAAGAGATAATTAATTAAAAGCCTAATTGAATATCACCTTTTTCAAATCAAATCAAATCAAAAATGAGTTTTTGACAAAATTACAAACCTCTCTTATAGAATCAAATGGCAACACACAACAACACTTTTTCTTTGCGATCACTTTTTGAGAAGGACAAGTTAAATAGAAATATCTCCCAAGATGTTGAAATTGTTATCACTTAGGAGCGCAAGCTCTATGTCCTGGAGGCACTAGATCTATAAGAACCTCTTTCCACAACACCAAAGGCTGATAGGGATGCTTACAAGAAGCATATTGAAGATTCCATTGATGTCAAGTGCCTAATGTTGTGCTCAATGAAGTATGTGCTACAAATACAAAATGAGAAAATAGATGTTATTGAGATGGTAACACATCTTAAGAACATGTTCTAAAATTAGGAAAGACATGAGAGATTTGATATCTCTAAGGCTTTGTTCAAATGTAACATAGCACAAGGAGATCCAAAGGTCCCCGTGTGCTCAAGCTCATTGGGTATGTGGAGAACCTGTCCAGACTGGAATTTCCCTTGGGTCAAGAGTTGGACACTTATGTGATTCTATAGTCTCTACTAGAGGCATACAGTCAGTTTGTCATGAAATACAACATATATGACTTTGCCAAGCCTTTGATAGAGTCACTTGGCATGTTGAGAACATCTGAGGCACAACTGAAGAAAGACAAGCCCAAGTTTGTGATGATGATTAGCAAGACAAAGGGAAAAGTAAAGACAAAGTAAAAGCTAAGAAGAGTTCTAAATCTATCCAAAATTCTAGCACTTCAACACTCAAGGCAAAGGGAGGAGTAAAGAAGGGGGGCAGTGGTCACCACCTTCACCAGCCTGCACACTGGAAAGGGAATTGCCCTCTCTTCCTAGAGGAATTAAAAAAGAATTAGGAAGGGGTAGAGACATCTACCTTAGGTATAAATGTTAGATAAATCTTATTGCTTCTTCATGTTGGGTATGTGATACTGTATGTAGATCTGACATACGTTGATGTACATGATCTAATAAAAAGTAAATCATTCATGAAAGGGAAAGGATGGACTATACAGATCAAGAAATTCCACAACTTCACCATACATTTAAAATTTACCTTAGCCCATTGGGCTTGTAATAGAGTTATTTGAACTGCTATTTCATTATGCAAATAATAGAATTATTTTTACTTTATGCATCTTGTATGGACAAGGATGATTATAATAAAGAGTTGTTAATGGTTCTATTTCAAAGATGTGATCTTATATGGAAATGCCCTACATATCTTGTGATCTTTATATGAATGATGAAAAGATAAATGTTTATAATGTAAATACCTAAATGATTACAATTGATAACTCAAACAATCAATATTTATAACATTGTCACATGTATGAGAAATGCATTTCCAGAACATGTTGATGTTTATCTAGACTCTTTTGGTTGTTGAACCAATAAGAGACATACAAGTCTTATATATGAGAAACATGACAAACCACGTCTCACTAGATGTAGTTGGAGAATATGCATTCTACAAGGACATGCACATAATGATGTGCAAAGACCTTGGGAATAAATAGATAGTTGTTTGTACCTCGTTACATTTACCAATGATATGATGTATTTAGTATAATACAAGTCTCTTGAAGTGTTCAAGGAGATTTCTTGTATGAAGTAAAAAACTTCCTTAAAAGTATTAGGATACTTTGATGAGATCAATGTTGAGAGACTATGATAGTGTATCACAAACATATCCACCTGAAACGTGATGTTGTATCACAAAGAAGGAATCACAACATGAAGAGTCATGATGTGGCTATCATTTAATCTAATCTTCTAATTCCTTTTAGGAATAGGCTTAACACTAAGACAAAGTACCATCTAAATGGTTTAATAAGACACCATATGAGAGATGGTATGTGAGTGTCCCAATAAGTCTTAATGATTGAAAATTATGCAAGAAAATAGTTCTTGAAAAGATTTAATCAAACACATGTCAGTTTGTTGAACACTAATTATCCCAATCCAATAAAAAAAGTGCTTTGTTGCTAGGATGGATGAATTACAAAAGAATCAGGTGGGAGTAAAGTAGAACTCAAAAAGTTTGAGATCAATAGGAGAACATTTGAACCTAAAGAGGTACAATGAGAATTTGGAGAATTGCAAATTATTGTGGAATATCAAGTTCTACATATAACACAAAACTTATAGTTCTATTAGAACACATCTGAGGTTAAAAGATTGTGAATCCTAAAACTCAGATAAGTTATGAGTTGGTCATAAAATGATGAGCCAACAAATCATCTAGAAGCTATTAAGAATCTAAATCTGAGAAATGGCTTGAGGCCATTGTATCCAGAATGGAATCCATGGACACCAATAAGGTATGACTTTGGTGGTACCACCCAAAGGGGTAAAACCCATGGGGTGGAGTTCTATTTTTATAAGGAAGGCTGACATTGATAACATAAGAGGACAAATTGGATGCAAATATTTTTCAAATAAGTTGAAAATGTTGAACACGATGAAGTTCGTTCACCAATTGACATGCTTATTTTGCAGCTTATTAAGACTATGTGATTTGGCATATCAAGATGAAATTGCATTCTTGAAGATGAATAATTGAGAGGTTGTTTATGTGATACAACATAATGGTTTTATAAATCCTTCAATGTAAATATAGTCTATAAGATACAATGTTCAAACTAGAGGTTGAAATAAGCATCTCAGAATTGGAATCTTTGAATTGATAAGGTAGTCAAAGAGTTTGTTTTTTGCCAAGATTAAAAATTAAATTTGTGATTAAAAAAATTTAGTGCGAGCATATATGAATATTCCACATATTGATGGGGAATTACCCCTCAATACTGTAAGTATTGAAACATGGCATGGAAATCACCTTCATCAAGCAGGATTAGGTGAAACATCCTATGCGATAGGAATTGAGATGTATAGAAGTAGTTTTGCAAAGTTTCTAAACCTAAATATGAGCACATATATCGGCAAGATGTTGAAAGGATTCAACATGAAGAATTCAATGAGAGATAATCTATCCATGTAGATGGGTTCTGTTTCTCAAGAATCCAATGTTCCAATTCTTATGAAGAATGGAAGAGATGTCATATGCATTCACATTTGGATCTATCTGCAATAAAGTGTACTCATCCCATTATCTTGTATGTATTAGATATGACAATATGATATTAGTTAGATTCCAATTAAGTTCATTGATATGTCATTAAAAACATCCATTAACACTTGTGAAGCACTAACGATTAGTTTCTATACTATGACAATAAGAAAGAGTTGGGTGTAAAGGGTTACATTGATGCAAACTTTAGAAATTATAGAAAGTGATCGTGATATAAAATGTATTGAAGTTGTGAGTTGGAACAGTTCCAAACTGCAGACCATTAATTCAATTATATAATAGAATCCAAGTATCCTGGTGTTATGAACACAGAAGTGGGTATTATATGGATCTACAAGATCATATGGATGAAATTAAAGATGTTGCAACCATTGATGACATAGTATAGAATTTGTGACATAAATGGAGCTATTGGTTTGACAAGGAATATCATATAGCATATTATGACAATTTCATCTCATTTGAGATGTCATACAATGAAGAGATATGAAACACACAATGTACCGACTAAAGCAAAATGTTGTTAACCCGCTGGTTTAGCACTTGCGCAACAAAAACATGATGCACATGTTTAGATCACTGAGAATGAGATTCGTGGGTTATTGGCTCTAAGTGCAAGTGGGAGTCTATTACTATTTATACCCATAGAACCAATCATATCATTATTGTGATAGCATATTATACAGATGGTTTGATTAATCAAGGCAATATTCCAATTTGTTATGTTATAATCCTTTATGAGATAATGATGAAACATGACAGATGTCTAAAGAATGACATTACTAAATGACGTATGTCTTCGAGTTGATGACCTGAACAATGAGATCATATAGATGTTAAAAGTATGTACACTCTTGTTATGTCCCCAGTCAGATGTCATTGTGGAAGCTTGATAGACAACAATGACACTTAAGACTAGAGTGTGTATTGGTTGATGACAAAATCTCATAAGTCAGACTCTGTGATATCAAACCAAACACATAGATACTTGTTAGAGAAGAGTGTATCAGACAGACCCACCTTAAGAGTGATACATGGAAACCATACTTGGTGGTTGTATTCATCTCTCATAGTAAAGGTGGTAATTTTGGTTCTTAGACCTGAAATCACTACACTCATCATATGTCGTTTGGCGTGTTTTAACATTATCTGTCGTCATCCTGAATAAGGGTTGCCATAAAGGTGATGATGGGATGTGTTGTGACACATGGGGATGACTATGAGTGATGTACATAGTATTTGTCCCTCCTACTGGAGTTTGATATCAAGGACACTTGGAAAGCGAGACTGAGAAAAGCATGTGCATGCATATGTGAATCAATATATGATATTGAGGTCACATATATCCTAGCAAGTCTGATCTAGTTCAAGGAACATGGATTGAACAATGAGATGATCCTGATTCCATGTCTCACATTCATTCTAGATATTAGATACAAAGGAATTAGACAATCACTATAACATCTGACATTGATCGTACGTTTAAGTTGTTCACCAACTTTTCATTTACTTGGGTAGCGATGATGTGTGACTAGGCACCGCTCTTTGCTTGTGATGTCGTAAATCAGTTATGGACATTCACTTCCAACGTAATATGGAACCTATAGAGTCACACACATAGGATCCACCTAGAAGAGGATTTTAATCATGAATGATAATTGAATTCATTACTAAAGAGTTTTAGTTCTCAATTTAAGCAACAAATTAATTGACTAGTCTCTGAACCAATCGATTCAGGTGTTAAACTGACTGTTTGGAGTGTCAGGTTGATTGGAAATGGCATTGGTTCAATTTCGGCTGAACCAGGGTGCAAAATGACCGGTTCACTTAGTGAACAGATCGATTTGAGTTCTTAAGACAACTCTTTTGTGAAGTGAAACACCCAGTTTGTGATTCAATTCGATTGAATCAAGTATTAGTGCTAACGTCATGTTGTGCATTTATTGGATTAGAATTGTCAATACAACTACAGCTGGGAAACATGACGAAATGATCAGTTCACTTGGTGAACCGATTCGCTCGCATGCCAACCGATTGGTTCTCCATGCTAATTGGTTGTTTATCCTATCCCAGGTTGTGAAATTTTGTGATATTCTAGTCCCTTCCACTCCCACTCAGACTAGGAACCCTGACCCTGACCCTCCTATAAACAGAGGGGTACTGTGTGCTTCTCAAACATAATTCAATTGTTTCTAAAAATTGTTGTTTCTTCTCTGGTTTTGGTAACCAAGAGAACTTGGGAAAGCCCTACCCGCTAAAAGGAGGGATAGCAAGAGAGAATAGTTGTGGGAAAGTAAGTTGGTGACTAGTACACATCTGGAGGGACAACTCCTTCCTATCTGTCCTAGTAGGATGCCTAGAGATCTACATGGTCTGTGTAGACTTCTCTAGAGGCATGGATCTTTTTCCTGCTAGGAGGGCAATGTAAGCATGCAGTCTGTGGTGAAGAATAGGAATTACTGCAGACACCTTCCGAGTGCAACTAGAAGAAAGTTGCACAAGTGTAATGAGGGATTACTCGTACTTGCTCTAGGACCAGGTATGACCTCATTAAACCATCCTTCCCATTGCATATTTTTTGATGTGATCCATTGAATATGGGGAATATGGACATAATTTGTTTGTTTCCACTTCCGATCTGATGTCATATTTTTCAACAAAAAATCCATTTTACTAAATACCATGATTAATAACTTTCTACTACAAATCTACCCTTCAGAAGTTCCCAGATTCCACTACCATAGAATGGGGGTATGGCGTCAGTTATTTTTTATCGATAGCATCAATTATATGTAGTCAACCGTCATGGATTGACCTATCGAGAAAACACAAGCTGCACTTTCTTTTTTCCTTTGGTCTCTTATCATACAGAATGATCCTATATAGTACCCGTAAAAATAGAATTTTGACCAAAATTTTTATGGGCATTTCATTTACCTCCAAAAATCCAACGTAATCGGTGTTGAAACACCTGACGAGATAAAGTGGTACACGCGCCATCTGTCCCACCGAAAATAATTGGTCTTCTCAACAGTTGTTTTGGTTGCAACTGACGAGGAAGATACTCGAACCATATGACCCGAGAAAATTTTCACAACCCCACATCATATTTCTTGATGGTTTTTTCATATGCAAGAGACGGTGTATGTATCATTGGGTTGCGATTTTAGGGGGCGGTTAGTCATTAACAACTGATGAGAAAGTTGTATGTATGTTGACAGTTTTTGTCTTGTAATTGACAAGGAATAATATCCCTCGTTAGATTTTGAAATGATCGACGAGGAATATCTTACTTAACCCTAGAGAAACCCTTTCTGTGATGGAGTGAAATTCTAAGGTTTTAGTTTTTACATATTATAATGACATAATGATAGTCCCGAAAGTGAATTTTGATCATATGAAGGTACTCCATTTGGTTTGACAAAGGTTGAAAGTTCCTTGATGTTAATATCATAACCAATACTCCTATGTGTGTGATATCGTAGATCATGTGATGGATTGGTCCAATAGTGGTGATTTGGCACCAAAGGTTAATGGAATATACATATGATGATGATAGTGCTAGGGTTCAAATTTCATAAAGTTTGGAGATCCCTAAAAGAAGTTACTTAGGGTTGAAAATGATGATATTATGTTTATGTTTGATTAATTGATATATGAGACCATGTTTACAGGTATATTATATATATGTAGCTAAGGTTGAGGAGCAGCGGGGCCTCCTGCTTAGCTGTAATATGGTGATCGAGATGTATACAACTGTTGTGAGAGGGTTCCACGGATTATCCTAGTCAATGCCCTGATCTGAGCCATCAGTTATAATTGAATGGTCGAGATTTTCGTCTTCCTCATAGTCGATTACAGTAAACAACACCACAAGGCTTCCACTGATCCCACGTCTGGGTTGTGGGTAGATAAAGGAAACTAAACGAGCAATTTCTTTCACCAAGTATACATTATTCGTCTAACCCTTCTTAGGCCTCTCGAAGTAACGAGACAAGGGAGAACGAGTCCCCAATTTCCCTCTCGTCTACATTATTGAAAGCAGCCGGAGGAGGAGAATAAGACTGGAGACAGGTAACTGCTTTCCAGTTCAGTTTGGCATCACAGTCTGGTCGCTTAAGGCCATCTTGGTGCGTGGGCAGGATAACCACTTCCTAGAGGCCTATCGCCCCTTTGCTCCGCCGCAGTTGCAGCTTGTGACGGCACCTCCTCAATCCGTGAGGAGGATCTGCAGTAGCAGAGATTTGGAGGATGACGGCATGGAGCAGACATAGTAGAAGCTACACTATAGACAACATAATAGCTGATAAGGAGGAGGATACAGTGGAAGATTTCACACCAGATAAGAGTCTTGCAGCTTCGATGAGCCTGCGGTGGTGGCGTCCTGAAGGTGCAAATGCAGGAGGCGACCGGGAGGTTTCAAGCTCCCTTTCTACAGTCAAAAAGGTCAAGGAGAGGCTTTTGATGGAGGACTGATCCATTGCAATCCATCGCCAACATCTAAATCCACAAAGGAAGGGAGAATAATTGCTTTTTCTCTGTAGCAGCAGCAGCCGAAAGTGGCGAGCCCGTGGAGTCGTGAAGAGGCTCTGTTAGAAGAAAGATCCATGTTAGTGGCACATAGGTGGAATAGAAGAAGAGGATGGTGGTTAAAAAAGAATGAACTGAGGAACTGGTGGTGCACCCTTTTCTTGCTGACAGTCCCTGCATTGGTGGCACCAAGGCGGGAGCAACATTCACAGACGGTGGGCGGCGGCCGTGATTGCGTGAGAACGCGGGAGAGAGAGTCGAGGTCGCGAGAAAGAAAGAAAGCGTGGACCACATACAATGCCTGAACCAGCCAAACCAATCCCAAACCGGCTCCATCCCAGTGAACCAAACCAACCGAAACATGGAAGCTGTGCCAACCTGGAGCCACGCGGAGACCCTCGATTCGCTCGAAAAAGATAATTACCCTAGTAATGTACAGATCTTCAATAAATCATAGAAAATAGCCCGCTTATCAGAAAAATACAACTAAGATACCAAAATTCTTAGAACAATGAGTAGAATAAGATAGAACCATAATATATGTCTTTTGATGCTTAAATCATAGTGATATCATGAAAGCTCTATTACACTTGTATAATGTGTAATATATATTAGATGATGACCCAAAATCATGATAATTCACCAGTAACTCCCAAATGTTATTTATAATTCATATGATGTTGATATGATGATATATCAATTTGAAATCTTGTAATTTTCTTAATGTGTCTAATTAGGGATAATAACCCTAATTAATGGGCAATAATTACAAAAATGCTCAAGAAACACTGGAAATTATAGAGTAAGTTCATATTAGTAATTTTGAGGTCATAAAGATACACATAATTCATGATTGTATGATAATGGCTCATAATATATTGTGAGAAAACCCTAACATGATTAATACATGTAACCTAGGGTTAATATGTGCACATAATCATATGTAATGAAATAATCATATTATGTATCTTAATATAGAATATAAGATGAGTAGCCTAATTAAAATAATATAAGACAAATAATGATGGGAATTTCCTAATGAACTAAGAAAACCCTAATGAATCATAACTAGAGTTAAGACAATGAGAACCTGATGGTATGTGTGATCTTGTCTTTATCAGGAGTTGACATAAAAGTGGCAGTTGACTCCAAGAATATGTGATGATTAGGTTTGTCCTTCTTTGAGGTACACCATTACCTCTTACTTGGCCTACTATGAAGTATGGTTGTATTATGTGTTTAAATATACTTGGCATATGATATTGGATGAAATGGTCATGCTTGTATATTATCTTGGTTGATTTTCCATACATATAGCTATGAACACGTGAAACATAATATATTTGTTCCATTATATGCAAGAACTATTTCTCTTTGGTAAGCATAGTGCTAGTGAGTGATCTATCTCTTTGGTAAGAAGATTACATGTTCAATGATCTATCTCTTTGGTAAGCAAATCCTAAGGCCTTAATGCATCTATCCCATTGGTAGGCAGATGCACAAGCATATAATGGAAAATGTGCCTAAAATATGTGTTCTCTTTTGGTAATAAATATCTTTGTGCAAGTATATGTTTTTTCTTATATTTTTTTATTACTGATAAGTTCTAGTTTTATCGTATTGCCAAATCTTAGTAATGAGAGGTATATAAAAAGACATGTAGGCGTACTCAGTACAATAATCTTGAATATTGTGCTGACGTGTACCACATGTAATCTTTTGTTTAGGTTTGGAGATTTGCTCTTGAAGAAGTAGTATAGTTGAGAGTTGTATGGTGAGATGATGTACACGTGGACATGTTGTCTTAAGATCCTGTTATTTTGTGATAGTACATGTATGAGTAAAAGCTTTCTATTCAATATGTAATATCAAATATTGTAACTATTCATTATGTAATTATATGTTGAATGGTGAGCTTGTGTTGTATGATTAATTCTTATTCATGTGCATGTGCCACTATTTTTTCCTTCTAAATTCCTATAATTTTCTTCTTCTTATCCTAGTGTGTGTGTTTAAATTATAGTCTCGTTGAGGTGAGGCTTCAATTTAGACGTCACACATTAGATTAAGTTTTAGAAAATTTGGGGATGTCACAGGTGGTATCAGAGCATGAACAATAGCAAAGCTTGACATTTGCTCATGATGCAACTTGAAACTCAAGAACCTTGAACTTAAAACAAATCTTTAGGGTTAGATTAGTCATCTTTTAGAGACTAGATCTGACCTAGCCTCTAGGTTAGCACCTAGATATCTGAGAACTAGGTGTAGACTGGTGCTTTTTGTATAGAAAGTTCTTAGGAGTCATTATTTCCTTATAGTCCATCATCATGGGACGTTGCATTATTTGGAAATGATGTACATCATGGGAAGAGAAACCCTAGACATATATCTAGAGTGGCTACACTAGTTGTTCTCACCCTTTTCACTAGGTGACATGGCAGTAGACTCTCTACCATGTGTGGGACACTCATTTTGTGGATTTGGTTTTTTTATTCCAATCAGATCAAACCTAGATAGTTTTCTTTGACGCATGTTTTATCAGAGAAAAACTATATAATATTTTATTATATATGTAAGTATTACAAAAATGTGTTCCCACACATTATTGAATAGGAAGCAGTCATGCAACCTAAGAGAAAGTGAATGACATAAGTCTAAAAGAGAGAATAGTTCTAGATTAGATGTCTCAAGCCTTATAAGAATATGTGATAGTTAGAATGATAGATGAAATAAATTTTGATGATATGATGTAAGTTTTATATAGAGATATGTTGGTTTATGATGATCAAAGTTAGATATGAGAATTTAAGTTTAGTTTTGAGGAATTTATTAAGCTTGATGATGCATGTACAAATGCTTTTATGATATAAGTTAAGATAAGCTAACATAAGATGTGAATCAGCATGAGCCTCAAGCTCTTTTATAAAGTAGGACCTCTAGTGTTAGGACTAGTTTTAGGGTTAACTCCTGAGAGAGTGAGACCCACAAGGAGAAGGTAACATAACCTAAACTCTAAGATATGAGAATTATGAGAAATATGACTACTCCCAAGTGAATGAGTTGAGCTGCTTTATGCATGATTCTTATAGATATGTTGAACCCTAAATGACCTTGGGAATACCAAACCCTAGAGAAAAGGAGAGGTTGGTTTATGTGCATATGTGAATATGAATATAAGAACCTACCATGTGGGTGAGGGAGAGAGAGTCCCAAGGCCCTGGAGGAGGTAACTGTGTTAGTTTTAGTAAAGCCTCATGCTCGGGTTGGTTGTTCATTGTAGGAATCTAGTGGTTGTATATAAGAAATAGAGAGTTGGGAAATAGTGTTGCATGAGTATAGATGTATGAAGAGAATGATACATCTTGTGTGGTTTGTGCTTGAGTGGCCAAAGCTTGTAATGGCAATCATCAGTGCCAATGAGGTAGACCTGATAACCCTAGACCAAAGAGGGAAGAGAAAGATAGTACTTTTACAATCCATATAGTTGAGTGAGCTCAGAGAGACTGGGCATGACATTTCTCTCAGGATATGGGATGGGGGAACCACATATGGACTCTTTGATATATGTTTAACAAGCCACTTGTATAAGTTTGTTTAGCACAACCACAATAATATATGTCCGGATGTGATCTAATCTTGAGATGTGATATATAGACATGATATGATGGAAACCTAGAGATGGTTTAATAGATATCAATGCATAAATGGTTAACCATATACATGAATAATGATGATAACATGTAATTGTTGGCTAATCTTGTGATGAAATCACTAGTACAAGTTGCAATTTTTTATGAGCAATGAAATAAGATCAAATGAGTGAAACATGTTACGTGAGGTGTTAATCTTAGTGCTTAATAAATATGAAAAATATAGTTTGACAATTAGCACAACATAATGATTATGACACCTTAATATGCTTTAGATGGATAAAGTGGGTTAACTACAGTTAACTCACTCCTAAAAGGCATATGTTAATGTTGAACATGTTCTAACAATTAGCTCAATAAAATGTCAATAAAACCATGAATATGATGTGGGAACCCTAATGCATGGGTAAAGATAAGGATGCAACCCTAACATATGAGATATTTCATGACATAACCAGAATTTATAAGTCATTATTTCAATCCATTATGAAGGGTTGTTTCACCTAGATGTTTTAAAACCTCTTACTAGTGGTTTGGATATGATTATGGAGCTTTGTTTTTGGATATGTTGCAGATAGAGTGGTGTCCTAGATATGGATGAAGACCTTTTGGTTTCTCCTAGAAGTAGGAGAATGGCTTAATTTTGAGGATGAAAATTCTTTTAAGATTTATATGATGTGATAAACTGGACTTTTGGCTTAATTTCGAGGACAAAATTTCTTTTAAGGCGTGTAGGATGTGATGAAGTGAAATTTTAAGGTTCTTAGTTTTTACATATTATAATGACATAATGATAGTCCCTAAAGTAAATTTTGATCATATGAAGGTACTCCAATTGGTTTGGCAAAGGTTGAAAGTGCTTTGATGTTAATATCATAACCAATACTCCTAAGTGTGTGGTATTTCAGATCATGTGATGGATTGGTTCAATAGTGTTGACTTGGCACCAAAGGTTAATGGAATATACAAATGATGATCATAGTGTTAGGGTTCAACTTTCATAACGTTTAGAGATCCCTAAAAGAAGTTATTTAGGGTTGAAAATGATGAAATCATGTGTATGTTTGATTAATTGATATATGAGACCATGTTTACATGTATATTATATATATGTAGCTAAGGTTGAGGAGCAGCGTGGACTCCTGCTCAGTTGTGTAATATGGTGATCGGGAAGTATACACCTATTGTGAGAGGGTTCCATGGATTATCCTAGTCGATGCTCTAACATGAGCCCTCAGTTATAATTGGATGGTCGAGATTTTCATCTTCCTCGCAGCCGGTTACAATGAACAACACCACAAGGCTTCCACTGCTCCCACGCATTGGTCATGGGTGGATGAAGGAAACTAAATGAGCAGTTGCTTTCGCCAAGTCTACACTATTTATCTGACCCGTCTCAGGACTCTCAGGGTAACGAGACCAGGGAGAAGAAGTCCCTTGTTTCCCTCTTGTATCCATTACTGAAAGCAGCCAGAGGAGGAGGATAAGATTGGAAACTGGCGACTATTTTCTAGTTCACTTTGGCATCACAGTCAGGTCACTTAAGGTCGTCTCAATGCGTGGGTGAGAAAACCACTTTCTAGATTCCTATCACCCCTATGCTCTACCGCAGTTGCAGCTTGTGATGGCACCTCCTCAGTCTGTGAGGATGATCTACAGTAGTAGAGATTTTGAGGATGACAACATGGAGTAGGCATAGTAGAAGCTAGACTATAGATAATAGAATAGTTTATGAGGAGGAGGAGACAGTGGAAGATCACATGCTAGATAAGAGTCTCGTAGTTTCGATGAGCCTGCGGTGGTGGCATCCTGAAGGCATAGCCACAGGAGGCAACTGCGAGGTTTCAAGATCCCGTTCTATAGTAAAAAAGGTTAAGGAGATGCTTTTGATGGAGGACGATCCACTACCATCCATCACCATCATCTAAACCCACAAAGGAAGGGAGAATAATTCCCTTTTTTCATAGAAGTAGTAGCCGGAAGTGGCGAGCTCCTGGAGTTGTGAAGAGGCTCTTCTAAAAGAAAGCTGCATGCCGATGGTGCATAGGTGGAATAGAAGAAGAGGATGGCGGTTATAGAAGAATGAACCGAGGACCTGGTAGTGCACCCTTTTCTCATCAGTAGTCCCTTCCATGGAGGCACCAAGGTGGGAGTAAGATTCATAGATGGCGAGTGGAGGCCATGATTGCATGAGAATGCGGGGAAGAGAGAGAGACTCGAGGTCGCGAGAAAGAAAGAGAGTGTGTACCACATACAACACTTGAACTAGCCAAACCAATCCCAAACTAGATCCAATCTAGTGAACCAAACTAGATGACCCATGGAAATTATGCCAACCTGGAGTAACGTAGCATCCCTCGATTGGCTCGAAAAAGGTAATTACCCATGTAATGTATAGATCTTCAATAAATCATAGAAAATAGCTCGCTTATCATAAAAATACAAGTAAGATACCAAAATTCTCAAGAAAATCAATGGAATAAGATAGAACAATAATATCAGTCTTTTGAAGCTTAAATCACATTGATATCATGCAAGCTCTATTACACTTGTATAATATGTAACAAATATTAGATGATGACCGAAAATCATGATAATTTACCAGTAACTCCCAAATGTTATTTACAATCCATATTATGTCAGATATGATGATATTTCAATTTGAAATCATGTAATTTTCTTAATGTGGATAATTAGGGCTAATAACTCTAACTAATGGGCAATAATTACAAATATGCTCAAGAAACCCTAGAAATTATAGAGTAAGTTCATATCAGTAATTGTAACCTAATATGTAATTCTAAGATCATCATGATACACATAATTCATGATTATATGATAATGGATCATAATATATGGTGAGAAAACCCTAACATGATTAATACATATAACCTAGGGTTAATATGTGCACATAATCATATGTATTCAAATAGTCAGATTATGTATCTTAATATGGAATAGAAGACTGGTAACCTAATTACAAGAATATAAGACAAATAATGACGGGAATGTCCTAATGAACTAAGCAAGTCCTAATGAATCATAACTAGGGTTAAGATGATGAGAACCTAATGGTATGTCTGATCTTGTCTTTATCAGGGGTTGACATAGAGTGGTAGTTCACTCGAGGAATATGTGATAATTAGGTTTGTCCTTGTTCAAGGTATGCGCTTACCTCTTCCTTGGCCTACTATGTAGTATGGTTGTATTATGTGTGTACAAATACTTGAAATATGATATTTTCTGAAATGGTTGTTCTTGTATATTATATTGGTTGATTTTCCATACATATAGTTATGAACACATGAAACATAATATATATATATATATATATATATATATATATATATATATATATTCCATTATATGCATGCACTATATCTCTTTGGTAAGCACAGTGCTAGTGAGTGATCTATCTCTTTGGTAAGAAGATAATAAGGCCTTAATGCATCTATCCCATTGGTAGGTAGATGCACGAGCATACAATGGAAATGTGCCTTAAATATGTGTTCTCTTTTGGTAATAAATATCTTTGTGCAAGTATATGATTTTTCTTATATTTTTTATTACTGATAAGTTCTAGTTTTATCTTATTGCCAAGTCTTAGTAATGAGAGGTATATAAAAAGACATGTAGGCGTACTCAGTACAATATTCTTGAATATTGTGCTGACGTGTACCATGTGTAATCTTTTGTTTAGGTTGTGGATATATGCTCTGGAAGAAGTAGTATAGTTGAGAGTTGTGTGGCGGGAGGATGTATAGGTGGACCTGTTGTCTTAAGATCTTGTTGTTTAGTGGTAGTACTTGTATATGTAAAAGCTTTCTATTCAATATGTAATACCAAATGTTGTAACAATTGATTATGTAATTATATGTTGAATGGTAAGCATGTGTTGTATGGTTTGTTTGTATTCATGTGAATGTGCTACTATTATTTCCTTCTGACTTCCTATGATTTTCTTCATCTTAGCCTATTGTGTGTGCTTAAATTGTAGTCTCATTGAGGTGAGGTTTCAATTTAGACGTCACACATTAGATTAAGTTTTAGAAATTTTGGGGATGTCACACTTTACCCCCTCTTTCCCCTACCCGTGTTTTCTTGTGATTCATCTGTCTGGTGATTATGCAGACAATTTCTCCCCTCTCTGTCGCTACTGGTGTCACTGTCGCTGCTGCTCACTGCCGCCAAAGATGCTACCACTACCTCCTACACTGCCTCGTCTCCGCCACTGCTAAGGATGATTGAGGACAAATTTGAGAAATCAAAGTTGAGGATGACGTTGTTGTTGCCTTTACTACCACATTCTCTTTCTCCTCCACTGCCACAAGTTGCTCTCCTTCCCCTATCATGCAATCCCTAATTTCTCATTGACTAATGATCCTATTCGTCTGTCTCCATCTCTCTTCCCCCTTTCCTCTTTCCTCCTCTCCTCTCCTTCCCATATGCTAGTATGATTTGTTTTCATATTTGAGAAGAAATTGTACTACATCAGGGGAAGGAGAGGAGATTAGAAAGGAGGAAAGAGGGAAGGGAGATGGAGATAATTCAATTATATTAATTCTAATCTATTCAATGGGTTTATGGAAAAATATGGGACATTTTGAATTTGTTTTAATAGTATTTTGATGAAAACTATAAAATAATAGTGAATTGTGATGAAAATCAATTAGATTGTGATGGATTGTATGATTGTGATGAATGAATATATGTAACCATGTATTTAATGATGATTAATGCTAAATTATGCAATGAAATAAGTATTTGATGATGATCTCATCTATGTTGTAATGATTATGCTTGTATGAAAAATGACTCTAAATTAACTTGATATGACAATGATATTTATGTTGACACTAATTAACTCTAGATTTGTGGATAAACCCTAATTTGTAAATAAACCCTTAATATGTGAATCAACCTTAATTTGTGAATAAACCCTAATTTTTTTAATAAAACTTAATTTGTGAATAAACCCTAATTTGACCTAGAAACCTATCTAAGATTTACTCAATAGGAGTAAACCTTGGATAGTCCCCAGTTTGGCATTGTTGTTGAGCACTTCATCTCACTTGTGATGTAAGTGTACAATGTGTGTTTAATTTCAATAAATTTCAACAACATTTCCCCTTTGTACTCTGGGTACATATGTAGGTGGGTATTTGCTCACCTACATCATTGTACATGGAAAATTGTGGGGAAATGTTGTCGAAATTTATAAAATTGAACATGCATTAGCTCAAGAATGGGATATGTGGAAGACATTCTTGAATCTGAATGCTACTAGATGATTAGGTCTCAATTATTCATACATATTTTTTCCCTAAAATTAACTTACTAGCTAGAACCTAATGAGCTACTTGTCTCCAATCTGATCATATAGAAATGGATCGGTCGTGGATGTCAAAACCAAATCTCTACACTTTGGAGTTTATTAATGGTCTCGATGAGTTTGTAAGATTTGCATGGGAACATAGAAAACAACCTAGATATAGATTCTATTGCTCCTGTATGAATACACAACAAAAAAGATGTTGTGCCCAATGGGAATGGAGGCTAAGAAGATACATGCATGACCAAATGACTTTGTTGTTTCAAGAGGACTATATCGATCTGAGGTATTTAAGTATGATTGGTTGAACAAATCAGTTATAGAACTTTGGATGTGGTGAGTTTGAATACCCCATTATATGTGAAAATTATTTGATTGTTTTCTACATATAAATTGAGTATTGGCTATGTGGCGTCCGATTCATAAAACTAAGATTAACTCATCTAACTAATGCAGAAGCATTTTGTTAGCAGCGGGATTACTGAAAATCACTAAAAATTAAAACCATTTATAAAAAGATCCATTTCCAAATATTCTTTAAACAAGAACCACAGTAGTATATTTACATACTGGTCCACATTGGACATTCCATGTATCATCAAACCAAAATCTCAGGTTCATTATAAAAACACTTTCTACAGACTCCTAGGACCTGAGAGTACAAAGACGACACATAGGACTTTATGTACAAATCCTGACAACCAACATCCCCACCTAGGATATTACTGTTGTCCTTGATGTTTCTGCTATTGTTGTTGCTCTTCCTCTGCTACAGAGGTTCTGCCTCTTTTTCTGCGTCTACCTAAAAATGTTGAATCCCATGGGGGTGAGACAATTATAAAATTGCCCTAGTTAGAGATATAACTCTCCGCCGTAACATTGTTATTGCAGTTTAATAGGAATAAACTGAGTAGTGGGATAATATATTTCAATAGTAGATAAATTACTATCTATGCAGGTTAGAGTAACATTTCTATTCAAGTATTTGAGCTATAACTTGACAAGGCAGCATGTTTCTTATTTAATAAGGAATTAAAGGACATAAATAAAATTTATGTATCAAGGACATGTTAAGCAAGTTAACATCAACCAGTGGTTCTCATATTTCAATATTATGCAAATACGCTACACGGCTGATTATATTTTACAAACATAATTAAGCTCTAAGGAGATGAGGTATACCTCTCATACTCCAACTGACCACTGCGAAGTCAATATTAGTACCATACAAAGTCAAATGGAAGAACCGACTTCCATGACTTCGCACATCTCAGTCAGTGCCAGATCACATGCAGGACATCTTGTATCTCTGCTTACATAGCTTGCCAGGGTATAGTGGTAACTCACTATAGATCTACAGTGGCAGATGTACTCTCTTCACGATCGAAAGATTTCATGTTTACCTCCATCGATCTGACATTAACATCATCGAGAGATTAGTGATACATCCATCCCATAACATACAATGAAGGATTGAGAGGTTTAATGTTTACCTTCTCCATCAATTCCCTCATTAGGACGTAAGGATATTTTCGCCCATCGACCCCCACATATTCAATAATATGCGAACTCCAGGAAATCTCATAAGAAAACCTATTTCACCATCACCAACTTCTGATGATGATGGATCTATGGCCAGAGCACTACATGAATATCTTTCACTTGATTAATTAAGTACATTATCATATTCTTTTAGCATCAGTCAAGTTTTCAAACATAACTTATTAGGACAAATGCTATAAAGAAGCATGTACTGTTTTCATCAGTTATCTCTTAGTCTTTAAAAGACATTGGAATCTCAGTCCTTCACATAAACATATGGTACTGGGCATTCAAACCCTCAGCTCATCACTGAGCACTGTTACCACTTTTTCAGGTAATCATCACCTTTAGGTCATCTGACCAAGGTAAACATGACACTTGCTACACAAGCATCTCATCTAGAACTTAAGGCCGATTAACTCTCTTGTCACCTCTTACTAGGAAACAAGGCATATTATGGCACACAAGGCCCAATAAATAATTTCAATAAATAAAGCATCATAGCTCATACCTGGCTATATTCATCATCTTAGGATACCTACATGGTTAGTACAGATGATAACAGATATATCAATCATATTTCAGTTCCATGATATCCCAAGGTAACACCATTATTCCCATACCAGGGTTCGGGTTTCCCATTTTATAGCAATCAGGGTTACTCACCCCCCCATTCAATTAGGACCAATGATTCATAATTTCATTGTCCAGGGATTAGGGTTTTATGCTAAATAACATAATCTAGAATTAGGGTTTCACACACCTTCACCCTATTTAGAATTAGGGTTTACTATTCATATCACATCACCCTAGGTTTAGGGTTTATGTTCAATAACCCACAATTAGGGTTTACTATTCATCCAAATTAAGGTTTTACATCAAAATACCATGAATTAGGGTTACTCATGGCATTACCCTAAATTCATATCACATTATTTTCCTAGATTAGGGTTTCATTCAGAATTGCCCTAATTTAGGGTTTGAGTTCATCAATTAACTCAATTAGGGTTTCATGGTCTCTTTACCAAGGATCATACCCTAATTGTATATCACACTTACTTTAAATGTGTTTGGCTTGATTGCTACATGATTATCTTACATGTATAAATATCTCTCTCTCATCCTCTTCTAGGATGTCTAGAAGGATTTGATCAATTGAACTTTCAATTACTTGAGATGTCCAAATGAATTGACCAATTGAATCTTCAATTACATTAGATATCCAAATGTATTAACCATTTTGAACCTCAAACAGTCTTGCCTACTTAGACCTTAAACGGTCTTGGACTTTCAAAGTTCAAACGGTTTGAAACCGTTTGGGCATATTTCCCTTGAAACCGTTTAAGCAAACATTGCCTTGAAACCGAATGAGCTAGAAAGTGTTGAAACCAAATGAGCTTGGGTCTCCAAATGGTTTGGGATCATTTGGTCCCAAACGGTCTTGAGACCGTTTGGTCCAAACCCTCTCAAAACTGAATGGACCAAAAAGGTGTTTCAACATTTAATCATCAAGATTTCAAACCATGAACCGACTATGAATTACATCCTTGATTCATTCCTCAATTGAACCATAGAATCACCCCTCAATTAGACCATCAATTCGGGTTTTGGACCTAATTAAACTAGGGTTTATGATCAAGACTCCTTCAATTAGGGTTTTGGAATCGAGGAACCATCAATGATTAACATTGTGGAACTAATCCAATTGAAACCAATGAATCACCATCAAATTATAAAGTGACCTGACCTCAAACGGTCTTGAGGTTGTTTGGATTACCTCCAAACGGTCTTGAGACTGTTTGCCTCATAATTCATTAAAATTTGTGTAATCCAATTAGGGTTTGCATCATTGGATTAATCGTCAATATAACTATTGATTGCACTTTGATTTGATATTTCTAACTCTTCAATTACTTAACCATATTCAACCCTAGACCTCCAAACGATATTGGTTGACCTCCAAATGGTTTTGAAACCGTTTGGGGTGACCTCCAAATGGTTTTGAAACCATTTGAGCTAATCAACCCACAACATCAACTTAATCAATTGCAATTTCAGCACTTAGCCGATTAGGGTTTCCACTTGGGGATTGTCTATATATTGACTTAATCAATTGGAACCCTTGGATCATCATCCAAAATATTCTAGGGTCTGACCTAAAATGGTCAACCCAACCAAACGGTCAACTCCTCTAAACAGTTTGGGGTCCAAGCCTCCAAACGGTTTGGTGAAACCGTTTAGACCAAAACCTTAAAACCGTTTGCAATAAAAATCTGTTGGAAAGTGAGCCTAAGATGATGTTATCATCTTCAAGCCTTAGACCATCGAAAACTACTTCCCTTATCATGGTAATTACATCAACTAATCAAAAGAATTGCAAGAAAAGCAATTGAACATAGTTGAATGAGAAATTGAAATCAATAACAATGAATAGGGGTTCAAGTTGTATAATCCGCCTTCAATTGAGCTTCAAAGCTTGGAGATTCACGTCAACAATGGGGGAAGTAGCTTTTTCACACCACAAGGATCGTTCCTCAAGCTTTTGAGTGAAAAGGGATGGTTAGAAGTGAAGATGGGATCGAGATATGAAGGAATTATGCATTGATTTGTGATTTCCACCATGAAATCAAGATGAATGAAGGTCAAGAAGCTTACCAACAGGTTGAGGGTCGTCTTCCTGATGTCCCTAGCTTCCTTGAACGTTTTTGCAAGCAAAGGAAAAAAAATGGATTCGAAAAAGTCCTTGGTTTGAGTGGTAAAGGGTGTTTTTATAAGAAAATCAATGAGAGAAAAAATGCCTCATCTTAATCCTTTAATTACAAAAATTGTGCCACATCTTCATCCTAAATTTCGTGCATTCAAAGATATATTCCTTATCTCCTTTTCGTTTCCATTATCCATGAATTAAGGGAAAAGAAATTAAGCACCTCAATCATATTATATTAATATCCCATTTTTAGTGGATATTACTTTCCATTAACTTAATGTGAGTGGACTCTCCACTCAAGTTAGATATTTCGTGGCCTAGCAAAGGCACAAGGATGTTCACACTTGAAAAAATCCAACCATCTCGTTTTTGGTTGAAGGTCCTTCCATTATTTTATTTATTTTTGCATTAATTTGAAGTAAAATTCCATTTATGCTTAAATCTTGATTATTTTAATGTCAAGATTCTCTCTCCTTCAAAGTAGCTCAAATGAGATGCCCCTCTCATTTTATTGCCTCTAAAAGATGTCTTAAATATTAAGGACCTTATTGAAGTGGTAAATTTCATATTGAACCCTGGGTTTTGGGTAAATTACATATTACACCAAAATTAGGTCTTAATGCACAAACATTGCTTTATCAACTCTTTCTTGGTACTCAGGCTTTCATTAGCCATACCTCAACATCATTTTCATTCCCATGATGATTCTACACATGAGTAACATCTTCTCATGTAACATTTGCAATTTAACCCCTTAACTTGGGTAAATTGCACTTTAGTCCAAACAAATAAAACATTACTTTCAACATTATTCAAAATGGACTAAAATTGAAATATAAATTCCTCTTGAGCCTTAATTACTTTTCAAAAGATAATATCAAGCATATAATTATCTTTCTTAAGAAAAACACCTAGGGTTAAAGCATAACCCAGGTCAGGGATGTTACAAATTATCCACCCCTTACAAGGATTTTGTCCCCAAAATCATCAACAAAAACATCAAGAGAAAAGAGAAGGATACTTCCTCCTCATATCTTCCTCTAGCTCCCATGTAGCTTCTTCAATGCCACGGTGATGCCAGAGAACTTTTACAAGACTAATTTCTTTCTTTTTCAACTTTTTAATTCTTCTGTCAAGAACCAACACAGGTCCTTCAATATAATATATGTCATCATTTAGTTCTACCTCCACAGGTTGCAAAACTAACTCAGTGTCAGGATGACATTTCCTCAGCATAGAGATGTGAAACACTGGGGGTAATCTATGCAACTCAGGTGTAACTACAGCTTATAGGCTACCGTTCCCATCCTCTGAATGATTGGATAAGGCCCCATAAACTTAGGAGCTAACTTCCCCTTCTTTCTAAATCTCAGGATTCCTTTCCAAGGCGAGACCTTGAGGTATACTCTATCTCAAACCTAGAATTCTAAGGGTCTATGATGCTTGTCAGCATAAGATTTCTGTCTATCCTAGGCAGCTTTCAACTATTGTTGTATGACTTTAATCTTCTCAGTTGTTTGCTGTACTAGCTTAGGACCCAAAAGTTGATATTCCCCAGTTTCATACCAACATAAGGGAGATCTACAACGTCTACCATATAATGCCTCATATGCTGCCATCTCAATGTTGTGCAAATAGCTATTATTATAAGCAAATTCTATCAAGCTCAGGTGTAGATCCCAACATCCTACAAACTAAAGGACACATGCACTAAGAAGTCCTCCAAAGTTTGTATTGTCCTCTCAGACTATCCGTCTGTCTATGGGTGAAAGGTTGTACTAAACCTTAACTACATGCCCAAAGCTTTATGCAGTCGTTCCCAAAAATGACTCGTAAACTGGGGACCTCTATCAGAAATGATAGTAGCAGGAACCCCATTCAAACACACTATCTCATCTATGTATATCTGTGAAAGCTTCATAGCTATGTAGGTTGTTTTGACAGGTAAGAAATGTGCTGTCTTAGTCAACCTATCAACTATCACCCATATGGAATCATGACTTTTGGTTGTTCTAGGAAAACCAACCACAAAGTCAATGGTTACATGATCCCATTTCCACTGCGGTATAGGTAGAGGTTGCATTATCCCTGTGGGCTTCTGATGTTCAGCTTTAACCTACTGACACACGGGATACCGCATAACATACTCAGCAACATCTTTCTACAATCTAGGCCACCAATACATATGTTTTAAGTTAGGATACATCTTGGTGCTTCCTAGATGCATAGCATACATCGAAGAATGAGCTTCTTCCAGAACTAACTTTCTTAAGTTATCAACATCTGGTACTACCTCCCTACCATGGTAACAGACTACCTGATCATTTGAATCATGGAAGCCATCTCGCTTCTTACTTCCATACTCTGACTTGATCTATTGAATCACAGTATCAACTTGTTGTGCTTCCTTAATCTGTTGTCTCAGAGTAGGTTTCACTTGCATCTCAGCTAACCACCCGGCTAACAATGATACCTTAAGTTGTACATTATATTGCCTTAAGGAGATAAGCATATCTCTTTTAGAGCACACTAAGGAGTTTAACTGTGCTTTATCTAGGGCTGGTGTTGCTGATTTCCTACTTAGTGCATCAGCTACCACATTAGCCTTCCCTGGATGATAATCAATTATACAGTCGTAGTCCTTGATTAATTCCATCTAGTGGCATTGTCTCATGTTCAGCTCATGTTGTGAGAAGATATATTTTAGGTTCTTATGGTCTGTGAAAATCTGGAATGTTTCTCCATTGAGATAATGTCTCCAGATATTCAAGGCATGGACCACAACAACTAGCTCTAGATCGTGTGTCAGATAATTCTCCTCGTGTTTCTTAAGCTGTCAAGAAGAAAAAGAAATCACTTGTTTATCCTGCATCAACACACATCCTAGACCATTCTTGGATGCATCACAAAAAACTATGTACCCCTTTCCCTGCTCAGGCAACACCAGTACAGGTGCACTTGTTAACCTTTCTTTTAGAAGTTGGAAAGAATGTTGACATTAGTCATTCCAGATGAAAGGAATATCTTTCCTGGTTAACTTTGTCAGGGGTAAATCTATAGAGCTGAAGTTCTTAATGAACCTCCTGTAATAGCCTACTAGTCCAAGAAAACTGAGAATCTCTGTCGGTGTCTTTGGTTGTTCCCATTGCCGGACAGATTCTACCTTCTTTGGATCAACACGAATACTTGAGGCAGATATTACATGTCCTAGAAAAGAAACTTCTGGTAACCAAAACTCACATTTGCTAAACTTAGCATATAACTTATTCTCTCTTAGCAAGGTCAAAGTCTGACGAAGGTGTTTCTCATGCTATTGAGCATCTCTACTATATATCAGGATGTCATCTATAAAGACGACTACACAATGATCAAGAAAAGGTCAAAAGATTCTATTCATGAGTTCCATAAATGCAGTTGGCACATTAGTTAGTCCAAACGACATAACTGTGAACTCATAGTAACCATATCTTATCCTAAAGGCAGACTTAGATATGTCACCCTCCTTGATACGCAACTGATGGTATCCCGACCTCAGATCTATCTTAGAAAAGATAGTTGCACCACGCAACTGATCGAACAAGTCATCTATCCTTGGAAGAGGATACTTATTATTTATAGTTACTTTATTTAACTATCTATAGTCGATGCATAACCGCATTGACCCATCCTTCTTTTTAACAAAGAGAACCGGAGCACCCCATGGTGAAGTACTCGGTCAGATAAAACCCTTCTCAAGCAACTCCTATAGCTGTTTCTTGAGCTCTGCCATCTCAACAGGTGCCATTCTATATGGTGTTTGTGCTATAGGTTGCGTGCTCAGAATCAGATTAATTTCAAAATCGATCTCTCGGGGCACAGGAACACCTGGAAGTTCTTCAAGAAATACATCTTCAAATTCCCTGACTACCGGAACTTCAGAAGGATGAGGGATCTATATTGTGGTATCTACCACATGATCCAAGAATGCAAAGCATCCCTGTCTCATCAACTTCTCAGCTACCATAGCTGACACAAGACATGTTGAAAGAATCTTTCTATCTCGCTGAAAGATTCATGTATCACCATTGTCTGTGAACACAGCCTGTTTGCAACTGCAATCCAAGACAACCTTATACTTCTCTAAGGTGTCCATCCGAAGGATTATATCAAAACCCTACATCTCAAGTGGTATAAGATCCACTTGAATACGATGGTCAGAAAAGAAAAGATTGCAGGGAGAACACACCTCCCGCAACATTACAGATCCCAGCAAAGGGGTTTCTAGCATCAAACTATCTGCTCTATGACTGGCAATCATGTTGTAGTCATAAATCACTTCTCGAGTGATAAAAAATGCGTAGCACCCGAATCAATTAACACAGATACGAAGTAGGATGAAGACATATCAGAATAAAATAGTTCCATCTGACCTGTCACAACCTGAGGGTTGACTACTGCTTCGGGCTGATTCATAGCATAGAATCTAGTCGTTGCTTGTTGTTGACCCTGTGCTTGGTTGTTTGGTGTCAATGATCTACATTAGGATGCTTGTCCACGTCCTCTAGCATTATTACTAAATTGTCTCCTCTGTGATCCTTGCTGACTCTGCCTCTGGGGTTGAGTCACAGTTCTGACTTTCTCAGGACAATCCCTCTTCAAGTGTCCTGACCTTCCATAATGGTACCAGTTGTAACTTCCTAAACTCTGCCTGGGTGGTCCCGTCACTGATGTTGATGACGTACTAGGTGCTTTACTTGGAGTAAAACTATGATCCCTACCCCTACTTGACGTCCACTGTGTCGGGACATTAAAATTTGGTGGTTGTGGTGCAGAGAATATCAGGTTCTTGAAACTCTCAGATAGGGGTCCTTGAATCTAAGGATATACTTTCTTACTACTAGTCTGTTGTTTCTCGATCACAGACCTCTCAATCCTCCTTACAGACTCCATAAAAGTGGAAAATATTTCCCTGTTCTCTAGAGCAGACACAGGAGTGGTCAATTCAATGTTCAACCCCTTCTCAAAATGCCAAATCCTCTCCTCATCAGTGGCTGCCATGTGCGGACAAAACCGCAACAACTCCATGAACCTAGCTTCATATTCGCTAATGTTCATTTGTCCTTGCCTCAACCTCTCAAATTGAGAGATCTTCTCATCTAGATACGTCTTAGGAAAGTATCTAGCAACAAACTCATGTTGGAATTCATCCCATCTGACTTCAACATCGGGTCTTTTGCAAGAAAGGAAAAGAAATGGATTCGAAAAAGTCCTTGGTTTGTGTGGTAAAGGGTGCTTTTCTAAGAAAATCAATGAGAGAGAAAATGCCTCATTTTAATCCTTTAATTCCAAAACTTGTGCCACCTCTTCCTTCTCAATTTCGTGCATGCAAAAATATCTTCCTTATCTCCAAATTCCTTTCCATTATCAATGAATTAAGGGAAAAGAAATTAACCACCTTAATCATATTATATTAATATCCCATTTTTAGTGGATATTACTTTCCATTAACTTAATGTGAGTGGACTATCCACTCAAGTTAGATATTTCGTGACCTAGAAAAGGCACAAGGATGCTCACACTTGAAAAAATCCAACCATCTCGTTTTTGGTTGAAGGTCCTTCCATTATTTTATTTATTTTTGCATTAATTTGAAGTAAAGTTCCATTTATGCTTATATCTTGATTATTTTAATGTCAAGATTCTCTCTCCTTCAAAGTAGCTCAAATGAGATGCCCCTCTCATTTTCTTGCCTCGACAAGATGTCGTAAATATTAAGGACCTTATTGAAATGGTAAATTGCATATTGAACCCTGGGTTTTGGGTAAATTACATATTACACCAAAATTAGGTCTTAATGCACAAACATTGCTTTATCAGCTCTTTCTTGGTACTCAGGCTTTCATTAGCCATACCTCAACATCATTTTCTTGCTTTATCATCTGACCAAGGTAAACATGACACTTGCTACACAAGCATCTCATCTGGAACTTGAGGCCCATTAACTCTCTTGTCACCTCTTACTAGGAAACAAGGCATATTATGGCACACAAGGCCCAATAAATAATTTCAATAAATAAAGCATCATAGCTCATACCTGGCTATATTCATCATCTCAGGATACCTGCATGGTTAGTACAGATGATAACAGATATATCAATCATATTTCAGTTCCATGCTATCCCAAGGTAACACCATTATTCCCATACCAGGGTTCGGGTTTCCCATTTTATAGCAATCAGGGTTACTCACACCCCCTATTCAATTAGGACCAATGATTCATAATTTCATTGTCCAGGGATTAGGGTTTTATGCTAAATAACATAATCTAGAATTAGGGTTTCACACATCTTCACCCTATTTAGAATTAGGGTTTACTATTCATATCACATCACCCTAGGTTTAGGGTTTATGTTCAATAACCCACAATTAGGGTTTACTATTCATCCAAATTAAGGTTTTACATCAAAATACCATGAATTAGGGTTACTCATGTCATTACCCTAAATTCATATCACATTATTATCCTAGATTAGGGTTTCATTCAGAATTGCCCTAATTTAGGGTTTGAGTTCATCAATTAACTCAATTAGGGTTTGATGGTCTCTTTACCAAGGATCATACCCTAATTGTATATCACACTTATTTTAAATGTGTTTGGCTTGATTGCTACATGATTATCTTACATGTATAAATATCTCTCTCTCATCCTCTTCTAGGATGTCTAGAAGGATTTGATCAATTGAACTTTCAATTACATGAGATGTCCAAATGAATTGACCAATTGAATCTTCAATTACATTAGATATCCAAATGTATTAACCATTATGAACCTCAAACAGTCTTGCCTACTTAGACCTTAAACGGTCTTGGACTTTCAAAGTTCAAACGGTTTGAAACCGTTTGGGCATATTTCCCTTGAAACCGTTTAAGCAAACATTGCCTTGAAACCGAATGAGCTAGAAAGTGTTGAAACCAAATGAGCTTGGGTCTCCAAATGGTTTGGGATCATTTGGTCCGAAACGGTCTTGAGACCATTTGGTCCAAACCCTCTCAAAATTGAATGGACCAAAAAGGTGTTTCAACATTTAATCATCAAGATTTCAAACCATGAACTGACTATGAATTACATCCTTGATTCATTCCTCAATTGAACCATAGAATCACCCCTCAATTAGACCATCAATTCGGGTTTTGGACCTAATTAAACTAGGGTTTATGATCAAGACTCCTTCAATTAGGGTTTTGGAATCGAGGAACCATCAATGATTAACATTGTGGAACTAATCCAATTGAAACCAATGAATCACCATCAAATTATAAAGTGACCTGACCTCAAACGGTCTTGAGGTTGTTTGGATTACCTCCAAACGGTCTTGAGACTGTTTGCCTCATAATTCATTAAAATTTGTGTAATCCAATTAGGGTTTGCATCATTGGATTAATCGTCAATATAACTATTGATTGCACTTTGATTTGATATTTCTAACTCTTCAATTACTTAACCATATTCAACCCTAGACCTCCAAACGATCTTGGTTGACCTCCAAATGGTTTTGAAACCGTTTGGGGTGACCTCCAAATGGTTTTGAAACCATTTGAGCTAATCAACCCACAACATCAACTTAATCAATTGCAATTTCAGCACTTAGCCGATTAGGGTTTCCACTTGGGGATTGTCTATATATTGACTTAATCAATTGGAACCCTTAAATCATCATCCAAAATATTCTAGGGTCTGACCTAAAATGGTCAACCCAACCAAACGGTCAACTCCTCTAAACAGTTTGAGGTCCAAGCCTCCAAACGGTTTGGAAACCGTTTGGTCTCCAAACGGTTTGGTGAAACCGTTTAGACCAAAACCTTAAAACCGTTTGCAATACAAATATGTTGGAAAGTGAGCCTAAGATGATGTTATCATCTTCAAGCCTTAGACCATCGAAAACTACTTCCCTTATCATGGTAATTACATCAACTAATCAAAAGAATTGCAAGAAAAGCAATTGAACATAGTTGAATGAGAAATTGAAATCAATAACAATGAATAGGGGTTCAAGTTGTATAACCCGCCTTCAATTGAGCTTCAAAGCTTGGATATTCACGTCAACAATGGGGGAAGTAGCTTTTTCACACCACAAGGATCGTTCCTCAAGCTTTTGAGTGAAAAGGGATGGTTAGAAGTGAAGATGGGATCGAGATATGAAGTAATTATGCATTGATTTGTGATTTCCACCATGAAATCAAGATGAATGAAGGTCAAGAAGCTTACCAACAGGTTTAGGGTCGTCTTACTGATGTCCGTAGCTTCCTTGAACGTTTTTGCAAGCAAAGGAAAAAAATGGATTCGAAAAAGTCCTTGGTTTGAGTGGTAAAGGGTGTTTTTATAAGAAAATCAATGAGAGAAAAAATGCCTCATCTTAATCCTTTAATTACAAAAATTGTGCCACATCTTCCTCCTAAATTTCGTGCATGCAAAGCTATCTTCCTTATATCCTTTTCCTTTCCATTATCCATGAATTAAGGGAAAAGAAATTAAGCACCTCAATCATATTATATTAATATCCCATTTTTAGTGGATATTACTTTCCATTAACTTAATGTGAGTGGACTCTCCACTCAAGTTAGATATTTCGTGGCCTAGCAAAGGCACAAGGATGTTCACACTTGAAAAAATCCAACCATCTCGTTTTTGGTTGAAGGTCCTTCCATTATTTTATTTATTTTTGCATTAATTTGAAGTAAAATTCCATTTATGCTTAAATCTTGAATATTTTAATGTCAAGATTCTCTCTCCTTCAAAGTAGCTCAAATGAGATGCCCCTCTCATTTTATTGCCTATAAAAGATGTCTTAAATATTAAGGACCTTATTGAAGTGGTAAATTTCATATTGAACCCTGGGTTTTGGGTAAATTACATATTACACCAAAATTAGGTCTTAATGCACAAACATTGCTTTATCAACTCTTTCTTGGTACTCAGGCTTTCATTAGCCATACCTCAACATCATTTTCATTCCCATGATGATTCTACACATGAGTAACATCTTCTCATGTAACATTTGCAATTTAACCCCTTAACTTGGGTAAATTGCACTTTAGTCCAAACAAATAAAACATTACTTTCAACATTATTCAAAATGGACTAAAATTGAAATATAAATTCCTCTTGAGCCTTAATTACTTTTCAAAAGATAATATCAAGCATATAATTATCTTTCTTAAGAAAAACACCTAGGGTTAAAGCATAACCCAGGTCAGGGATGTTACAAATTATCCACCCCTTACAAGGATTTCGTCCCCAAAATCATCAACAAAAACATCAAGAGAAAAGAGAAGGATACTTCCTCCTCATATCTTCCTCTAGCTCCCATGTAGCTTCTTCAATGCCACGGTGATGCCAGAGAACTTTTACAAGACTAATGTCTTTCTTTTTCAACTTTTTAATTCTTCTGTCAAGAACCAACACAGGTCCTTCAATATAATATATGTCATCATTTAGTTCTACCTCCACAGGTTGCAAAACTAACTCAGTGTCAGGATGACATTTCCTCAGCATAGAGATGTGAAACACTGGGGGTAATCTATGCAACTCAGGTGGTAACTACAGCTTATAGGCTACCGTTCCCATCCTCTCAATGATTGGATAAGGCCCCATAAACTTAGGAGCTAACTTCCCCTTCTTTCTAAATCTCAGGATTCCTTTCCAAGGTGAGACCTTGAGGTATACTCTATCTCAAACCTAGAATTCTAAGGGTCTATGATGCTTGTCAGCATAAGATTTCTGTCTATCCTAGGCAGCTTTCAACTATTGTTGTATGACTTTAATCTTCTCAGTTGTTTGCTGTACTAGCTTAGGACCCAAAAGTTGATATTCCCCAGTTTCATACCAACATAAGGGAGATCTACAACGTCTACCATATAATGCCTCATATGCTGCCATCTCAATGTTGTGCAAAAAGCTATTATTATAAGCAAATTCTATCAAGCTCAGGTGTAGATCCCAACATCCTACAAACTAAAGGACACATGCACTAAGAAGTCCTCCAAAGTTTGTATTGTCCTCTCAGACTATCCGTCTGTCTATGGGTGAAAGGTTGTACTAAACCTTAACTACATGCCCAAAGCTTTATGAAGTCATTCCCAAAAATGAATCGTAAACTGGGGACCTCTATCAGAAACGATAGTAGCAGGAACCCCATTCAAACACACTATCTCATCTATGTATATCTGTGCAAGCTTCATAGCTATGTAGGTTGTTTTGACAGGTAAGAAATGTGCTGTCTTAGTCAACCTATCAACTATCACACATATGGAATCATGACTTTTGGCTGTTCTAGGAAAACCAACCACAATGTCAATGGTTACATGATCCCATTTCCACTGTGGTATAGGTAGAGGTTGCATTATCCCTGCGGGCTTCTGATGTTCAACTTTAACCTGCTGACACACGGGATACCGCATAACATACTCAGCAACATCTTTCTACAATCTAGGCCACCAATACATATGTTTTAATTTATGATACATCTTGGTGCTTCCTAGATGCATAGCATACATCGAAGAATGAGCTTCTTCCAGAACTAACTTTCTTAAGTTATCAACATCTGGTACTACCTCCCTACCATGGTAACAGACTACCTGATCATTTGAATCATGGAAGCCATCTCGCTTCTTACTTCCATACTCTGACCTGATCTATTGAATCACAGTATCAACTTGCTGTGCTTCCTTAATCTGTTGTCTCAGAGTAGGTTTCACTTGCATCTCAACTAACCACCCGGCTAACAATGATACCTTAAGTTGTACATTATATTTCCTTAAGGAGATAAGCATATCTCTTTTAGAGCACACTAAGGAGTTTAACTGTGCTTTATCTAGGGCTAGTGTTGCTGATTTCCTACTTAGTGCATCAGCTACCACATTAGCCTTCCCTGGATGATAATCAATTATACAGTCGTAGTCCTTGATTAATTCCATCTAGTGGCATTGTCTCATGTTCATCCCATGTTGTGAGAAGATATATTTTAGGTTCTTATGGTCTGTGAAAATCTGGAATGTTTCTCCATTGAGATAATGTCTCCAGATATTCAAGGCATGGACAACAACAACTAGCTCTAGATCGTGTGTCAGATAATTCTCCTCGTGTTTCTTAAGCTGTCGAGAAGAAAAAGAAATCACTTGTTTATCCTGCATCAACACACATCCTAGACCATTCTTGGATGCATCACAAAAAACTATGTACCCCTTTCCCTTCTCAGGCAACACCAGTACAGGTGCACTTGTTAACCTTTCTTTTAGAAGTTGGAAAGAATGTTGACATTAGTCATTCAAGATGAAAGGAATATCTTTCCTGGTTAACTTGGTCAGGGGTAAATCTATAGAGCTGAAGTTCTTAATGAACCTCCTGTAATAGCCTACTAGTCCAAGAAAACTGAGAATCTCTGTCGGTGTCTTTGGTTGTTCCCATTGCCGGACAGATTCTACCTTCTTTGGATCAACACGAATACTTGAGGCAGATATTACATGTCCTAGAAAAGAAACTTCTGGTAACCAAAACTCACATTTGCTAAACTTAGCATATAACTTATTCTCTCTTAGCAAGGTCAAAGTCTAACGAAGGTGTTTCTCATGCTATTGAGCATCTCTACTATATATCAGGATGTCATCTATAAAGACGACTACACACTGATCAAGAAAAGGTCAAAAGATTATGTTCATGAGTTCCATAAATGCAGTTGGCACATTAGTTAGTCCAAACGACATAACTGTGAACTCATAGTAACCATATCTTCTCCTAAAGGCAGACTTAGATATGTCACCCTCCTTGATACGCAACTGATGGTATCCCGACCTCAGATCTATCTTAGAAAAGATAGTTGCACCACGCAACTGATCGAACAAGTCATCTATCCTTGGCAGAGGATACTTATTCTTTATAGTTACTTTATTTAACTGTCTATAGTCGATGCATAACCGCATTGACCCATCCTTCTTTTTAACAAAGAGAACCGGAGCACCCCATGGTGAAGTACTCGGTCAGATAAAACCCTTCTCAAGCAACTCCTGTAGCTGTTTCTTGAGCTCTGCCATCTCAACAGGTGCCATTCTATATGGTGTTTGTGCTATAGGTTGCGTGCTCAGAATCAGATTAATTTCAAAATCGATCTCTCGGGGCACAGGAACACCTGGAAGTTCTTCAAGAAATAAATCTTCAAATTCCCTGACTATCGGAACTTCAGAAGGATGAGGGATCTATATTGTGGTATCTACCACATGATCCAAGAATGCAAAGCATCCCTGTCTCATCAACTTCTCAGCTACCATAGATGACACAAGACATGTTGAAAGAATCTTTCTATCTCGCTGAAAGATTCATGTATCACCATTGTCTGTGAACACAGCCTGTTTGCAACTGCAATCCAAGACAACCTTATACTTCTCTAAGGTGTCCATCCGAAGGATTATATCAAAACCCTACATCTCAAGCGGTATAAGATCCACTTGAATACGATGGTCAGAAAAGAAAAGATTGCAGGGAGAACACACCTCCCGCAACATTACAGATCCCAGCAAAGGGGTTTCTAGCATCAAACTATCTGCTCTATGACTGGCAATCATGTTGTAGTCATAAATCACTTCTCGAGTGATAAAATAATGCGTAGCACCCGAATCAATTAACACAGATACGAAGTAGGATGAAGACATATCAGAATAAAATAGTTCCATCTGACCTGTCACAACCTGAGGGTTGACTACTGCTTCGGGCTGATTCATAGCATAGAATCTAGCCGTTGCTTGTTGTTGACCCTATGCTTGGTTGTTTGGTGTCAATGATCTACATTAGGACGCTTGTCCACATCCTCTAGCATTATTACGAAACTGTCTCCTCTGTGATCCTTGCTGACTCTGCCTCTGGGGTTGAGTCACAATTCTGAATTTCTCAGGACAATCCCTCTTCAAGTGTCCTGACCTTCCATACTGGTAGAAGTTGTAACTTCCCAAACTCTGCTTGGGTGGACCCGTCACTGATGTTGATGACGTACTAGGTGCTTTACTTGGAGTAAAACTATGATCCCTACCCCTACTTGACGTCCACTGTGTCGGGACATTAAAATTTGGTGGTTGTGGTGCAGAGAATATCAGGTTCTTGAAACTCTCAGATAGGGGTCCTTGAATCTAAGGATATACTTTCTTACTACTAGTCTGTTGTTTCTCGATCACAGACCTCTCAATCCTCCTTACAGACTCCATAAAAGTGGAAAATATTTCCCTGTTCTCTAGAGCAGACACAGGAGTGGTCAATTCAACGTTCAACCCCTTCTCAAAATGCCGAATCCTCTCCTCATCAGTGGCTGCCATGTGCGGACAAAACCGCAACAACTCCATGAACCTAGCTTCATATTCGCTAATGTTCATTTGTCCTTGCCTCAACCTCTCAAATTGAGAGATCTTCTCATCTAGATACGTCTTAGGAAAGTATCTAGCAACAAACTCATGTTGGAATTCATCCCATCCGACTTCAACATCGGGTCTTTTGCAAGAAAGGAAAAGAAATGGATTCGAAAAAGTCCTTGGTTTGTGTGGTAAAGGGTGCTTTTCTAAGAAAATCAATGAGAGAGAAAATGCCTCATTTTAATCCTTTGATTCCAAAACTTGTGCCACCTCTTCCTTCTCAATTTCGTGCATGCAAAAATATCTTCCTTATCTCCAAATTCCTTTCCATTATCAATGAATTAAGGGAAAAGAAATTAACCACCTTAATCATATTATATTAATATCCCATTTTTAGTGGATATTACTTTCCATTAACTTAATGTGAGTGGAATATCCACTCAAGTTAGATATTTCGTGACCTAGAAAAGGCAAAAGGATGCTCACACTTGAAAAAATCCAACCATCTCGTTTTTGGTTGAAGGTCCTTCCATTATTTTATTTATTTTTGCATTAATTTGAAGTAAAGTTCCATTTATGCTTATATCTTGATTATTTTAATGTCAAGATTCTCTCTCCTTCAAAGTAGCTCAAATGAGATGCCCCTCTCATTTTCTTGCCTCGAAAAGATGTCTTAAATATTAAGGACCTTATTGAAATGGTAAATTGCATATTGAACCCTGGGTTTTGGGTAAATTACATATTACACCAAAATTAGGTCTTAATGCACAAACATTGCTTTATCAGCTCTTTCTTGGTACTCAGGCTTTCATTAGCCATACCTCTGCATCATTTTCATTTCCATGATGCTTCTACACATGATTAACATCTTCTCATGTAACATTTGCAATTTAACCCCTTAACTTGGGTAATTTGCACTTTAGTCCAAACAAATAAAACATTACTTTCAACATTATTCAAAATGGACTAAAATTGAAATATAAATTCCTCTTGAGCCTTAATTACTTTTCAAAAGATAATATCAAGAATATGATTATATTTCTTAAGCAAAATACCTAGGGTTAAAGCATAACCCAGGTCAGGGATGTTACAAACTATCCACCGCTTACAAGGATTTCGTCCCCGAAATCATCAACAAAAACATCAAGTGACAAGAGAAGGATACTTCCTCCTCATCTCTTCCTCTAGCGCCCACGTAGCTTCTTCAATGCCACAGTGATGCCATAGAACTTTTACAAGACTAATGTCTTTCTTTTTCAACTTTTTAATTCTTCTGTCAAGAACCAACATAGGTCCTTCAATATAAGATATATCATCATTTAGTTCTACCTCCACAGGTTGCAAAACTAACTCAGTGTCAGGATGACATTTCGTCAACATAGAGATGTGAAACATTGGGTGTAATATATGCAACTCAGGTGGTAACTCCAGCTTATAGGCTACCTTTCCCATCCTCTCAATGATTGGATAAGGCCCCATAAACCTAGGAGCTAACTTCCCCTTCTTTCCAAATCTCAGGATTCCTTTCCAAGGTGCGACCTTGAGGTATACTCTGTCTCCAACCTAGAATTCTAAGGGTCTACGATGCTTGTCAGCAAAAGCTTTCTGTCTATCTTGGGCAGCTTTCAACTGTTGTTTTATGACTTTAATCTTCTCAGTTATTTGTTGTACTAGCTAAGGACCCAAAAGTTGATATTCCCTAGTTTCATACCAACATAAGGGATATCTACAAAGTCTACCATATAATGCCTCATATGGTGCCATCTCAATGTTGTGCTGATAGCTATTATTATAAGCAAATTCTATCAAGCTCAGGTGTAGATCCCAACTTCCTACAAACTGAAGGACACATGCCCTCAGCAAGTCCTCTAAAGTTTATATTGTGTTCTCATACTGTCTGTCTGTTTGTGGGTGAAAGGTTGTACTAAACCTTAACTGTGTACCAAAAGCTTTATGCAGTCATTCCCAAAAATGACTCGTAAACTGGGGACCTCTATTAGAAATGATAGTAGCTGGAACCCCGTGCAAACGCACTATCTCATCTATGTATATCTGTTCAAGCTTCTCAGCTGTGTAGGTTGTTTTGACAGGTAAGAAATGTGATGTCTTAGTCAACCTATCAACTATCACCCATATGGAATCATGACTTTTAGTTGTTCTAGGAAAACCAACCACAAAGTCCATGGTTACATGATCCCATTTCCACTACGGTATAGGTAGAGGTTGCATTGTCCCTACAGGCTTCTAATGTTCGGCTTTAACCTGCTGACACACCGGACACCGCATAACATACTCAGCAACATCTTTCTACAACCAGGCCACCAATACATATCTTTTAAGTTATGATACATCTTGGTGATTCCTGGATGCATAGCATACATCGAAGAATGAGCTTCTTCCAGAACTAACTTTCTTAAGTTATCCCCATCTAGTACTACTACCCTACCATGGTAACAGACTACCTGATCATTTGAATCATGGAAGTCATCTCGCTTCTCACTTCCATACTCTGACCTGATCTGTTGAATCACAATATCAGCTTGTTGTGTTTCCTTAATCTTCTATCTCAGAATAGGTTTCACTTGCATCTCAGCTAACAGCCCGGCTAACAACGATACCTTAAGTTGTACATTATATTGCCTTAATGAGATAAGCATATTTCTTTTAGAGAACACTAAGGAGTTTAACTGTGCTTTATCTAGGGCTGGTGTTGTTGATTTCCTACTTAGTGCATCAACTACTACATTAGCCTTCCATGGATGATAATCAATTGTACAGTCGTAGTCCTTGATTAATTCCATCCAGCGACGCTGTCTCATTTCAGCTCATGTTGGGAGAAGATATATTTTAGGTTCTTATGGTCTGTGAAAATCTGGAATGTTTCTCCATAGAGATAATGTCTCCAGATCTTCAAGGCATGGACCACAACAACTAGCTCAAGATCGTGTGTCATATAATTCTCCTCGTGTTTCTTAAGCTGTCGAGAAGAAAAAGAATTCACTTGTTTATCCTGCATGAACACACATCCTAGACCATTCTTAGATTCATCACAGAAAACTATGTACCTCTTTCCCTGCTCAGGCAACACCAGTACAAGTGCACTTGTTAACCTTTCTTTCAGAAGTTGGAAAGAATGTTGAAATTTGTCATTCCAGACAAAAGGAATATCTTTCCTGGTTAACTTGGTCAGGGGTAAAGCTATAGAGCTGAAGTTTTAATGAACCTCCTGTAATAGCTTTCTAGTCCAAGAAAACTGCGAATCTCCATCGGTGTCTTTGGCTGTTCCCATTGCAGGATAGATTCTACCTTCTTAGGATCAACACGAATACCTGAGGCAAATATTACGTGTCCTAGAAAAGAAACTTATGGTAACCAGAACTCACATTTGCTAAACTTAGCATATAACTTATGCTCTCTTAGTGAGGTCAAAGCCTGACGGAGGTGCTGCTCATGCTGTTGAGCAACTCTACTATATATGAGGATGTCATATATAAAGACGACTAAAAACTGATCAAGAAAAGGTTGAAAGATTTTGTTCATGAGTTCCAGAAATGCAGCTGGCGCATTAGTTAGTCCAAACGACATAACTGTGAACTCATAGTGACCATATCTTGTCCTAAAGGAAGACTTAGATATGTCACCCTCCTTGATACGCAACTGATGGTATCCCGACCTCAGATCTATCTTAGAAAAGATAGTTGCACCACTGAACTAATCAAACAAGTCATCTATCCTTGGTAGAGGATACTTATTCTTTATAGTTACTTTATTTAACTGTCTATAGTCCATGCATAACTGCATTGACCCATCCTTCTTTTTAACAAAGAGAACTGGAGCACCCCATGGTGAAGTACTCAGTCGGATAAAACCCTTCTCAAGCAACTCCTACAGTTGTTTCTTGAGCTCTGCCATCTCAGCAGGTGCCATTATATATGGTGTTTGTGTTGTAGGTTGCATGCCCAAAATCAGATTAATTTCAAAATCGATCTCTCGGGGCGGAGGAACACCTGGAAGTTCTTCAGGAAATACATCTTCAAATTCCCTGACTATCGGAACTTCAGAAGGATGAGGGCTCTCTATTGTGGTATCTACCACATGAGCCAAGAATACAAAGCATCCCTGTCTCATCAACTTCTCAGCTACCATAGATGACACAAGACATGTTGGAAGAATCTTTCTATCTCCCTGAAAGATCCATGTGTCACCATTGTCTTTGAACACAACCTATTTGGAACTGCAATCCAAGATAGCCTTATACTTCTCTAAGGTGTCCATCCCAATGATTATATCAAAAAACTGCATCTCAAGTGGTATAAGATCCACTTGAATGTGATGGTTAGAAAAGAAAAGATTGCAGGGAGAACACACCTCCCGCAACACTACAGATCCCAGTAAAGGGGTTTCTAGCATCAAACTATCTGCTCTATGACTGACAATCATGTTGTGGTCATAAATCACTTCTCGAGTGATAAAAGAATGCGTAGCACCCAGATCTATTAACACAGATACAAAGTAGGATGAAGACATATCAGAATAATACAGTTCCATCTGACCTGTCACAACCCGATGGTTGACTACTGCTTCGGGCTGATTCATAGCATAGAATCTAGTCGTTGCTTGTTGTTGACCCTATGCTTGGTTGTTTGGTGTCGACGATCTAGCTTGGGACACTTGTCCACTTCCTCTAGCATTATTACTAAACTTTCGCCTCTGTAATCCTTGTTGACTCTGCATCTGGGGTTGAGTCACAGTTCTGACTTTCTCAGGACAATCCCTCTTCAAGTGTCCTGACCTTCCACACTGGTAGTAGTTGTAACTTCCCAAACTCTGCCTGGGTGGTCCCGTCACTGATGTTGATGATGTACTAGGGGCTCTACTTGGAGTAAAACTATGACCCCTACCCCTACTTGACGTCCACTGTGTCGGGGCATTAGTCTTTGGTGGTGGTGGTGTAGAGAATCTCGGCTTCTTGAAACTCTTAGACAGGGGTCCTTGAAACTGAGGATATACTTTCTTATTACTAGTCTATCGTTTCTCGATCACAGACCTCTCAATCCTCCTTTCAGACTCCACAAAAGTGGCAAATCTTTCCTTGTTCTCCAGAGAATACACAAGAGTGGTCAATTCAGCGTTCAACCCCTTCTCGAAACGCCGAATCCTCTACTCATCAGTGGCTACCTTGTGCGGACAGAACTGCAACAGCTCCATGAACCTAGCTTCATATTCACTAATGTTCATCTGTCCTTGCCTAACCCTCTCAAATTGAGAGATCTTCTCATCTAGATACATCTTAGGAAAGTATCTAACAACAAACTCACGTCAGAATTCATCCCATCCGACTTCAACACTGGGTCTCTTGCCTTCCTCGATGGTCCACCAATGACCCGCACTCCCTTTTAGAAGATAGACAACATGCCTCACCTTCTCATCTTCACGAATCATAAGGATTCTGAAGGCTTTCTCTAGCTCAGTTAACCATAAGTCAACATCTGTTGGGTCAGCTGTGCCAGCATACTCCGTGGCTCCTACCCTCCGAAGCCTTTCAAAGGTCTTGCCAGCTCCCTGTCTTTCACTGTTGGCTGGTGCCCTTGGTGTAGGTAGTGGCATCCTATCTGTCATGTGAGTCCTCGTCACCATAAATTGCCCAAACATGGCTTGGAAGGATGGGTTCCCTAATGCAGCTTGATCAAGTTGAGGAATCTCAGGTACAAGTTCCTCCCTAGCTTGATCCCTTGCACCTCCTCCTGGTACAACAACACTGCTCTCAGTAGCATGTTTATCATGCAATCCAGACAACTTCAAGTTCTTATCCTCCTATATGTGTAGAAGACACTATGAGATAAACTGGAAAACACTTAGAACATACTCAACAACCTAAATCCTATGTCTCTGTAGACTCAGCGAACCTAGAGATCTGATACCACTAAACTTGTGGCATCCGATTCATAAAACCAAGATTAACTCATCTGACTAATGCGGAAGCGTTTCGTTAGCAGTGGGATTACTGAAAATCACTAAAAATTAAAACCTTTTATAAAAAGATCCATTACCAAAGATTCTTTAAACAAGAACCACAATAGTATATTTACATACTAGTCCACATTGGACATTCCATGTATCATCAAACCAAAATTTCAGGTTGATTATAAAAACACTTTCTACTGACTCCTAGGACCTGAGAGTACAGAGACGACACATAGGACTTTATGTACGAAGCCTGACAACCAGCATCCCCACCTAGGATATTACTGTTGTCCTTGATGTTGCTGCTATTTCTCTTCCTCTACTATAGAGGTTTTGCCTCTTTGTCTGCGTCTACCTAAAAATGTTGAATCCCACAGGGGTGAGACAATTATAAAATTGCCCCACGGAGAGATATAACTCTCTACCGTAACATTGTTATTGCAGTTTAATAGGAATAAACTGAGCAGTGGGATAATATATTTCAATAGTAGATAAATTACTATCTATGCAGGTTAGAGCAACATTTCTATTCAACTATTTCAGCTATAACTTGACAAGGCAGCATGTTTCTTATTTAATAAGGAATTAAAGGACATAAATAACATTTATGTATCAAGGACATGTTAAACAAGTTAACATCAACCAGTGGTTTTCGTATTTCAATATTATGCAAATACGCTACACGGCTGATTATATTTTACAAACATACTTAAGGTTTGAGGAGATGATGTATACCACTCATACTCCAACCGATCACTGCGAAGTCAATATCGGAACCATACAAAGTCGAATGGAAGAGCCAGCTTCCATGACTTCCCACATCTCGGCCAGTGCGAGATCACATGCAGGACATATTGTGTCTCTGCTTACATAGCTTGCCAGGGTATAGTGGCAAATCGCTATAGAGCTACAGTGGCGGGTGTACTCTCTTCTCAATCGAGAGATTTCATGTTTACCTCCATCGATCTGGCATTAACATCATCGGGAGATTAGTGATACATCCATCCTGGAACATGCAATGAAGGATTGAGAGGTTTAATGTTTACCTTCCATCAATTCCCTCATTAGGACGTAAGGATATTTTCGCCCATCGACACCCACATATTCAATAATATGCGAACTCCAAGAAATCTCATAAGAAAACCTATTTCACCATCACCAGCTTCTGACGATGATGGATCTATGGCCAGAGCACTACATGAATAGCTTTCACTTGATTAATTAAGTACATTATCATATTATTTTAGCATCAGTCAAGTTTTCAAATATAACTTATTAGGACAAATGCTATAAAGAAACATGTACTATTTTCATCAGTTATCTCTTAGTCTTGAAAAGACATTGGGATCTCAGTCCTTCACATAAACATATGGTTCTAGGCATTCAAACCCTCAGCTCATCACTGAGCACTGTTACCACTTTTTCAGGTAATCATCACCTTCAGGTCATCTGACCAAGGTAAACATGACACTCGCTACACAAGCATCTCATGTAGCACTTGAGGCCCATTAACTCTCTTGTCACATCTTACTAGGCAACAAAGCATATTATAGCACACAAGGCCCAATAAATAATTTCAATATATAAAGCATCATAGCTCATACCTGGCTATATTCATCATCTCAGGATACCTGCATGGTTAGTATAGATGATAACAAATATATCAATCATATTTCAGTTCCATGCTATCCTAGGGTAACACCATTATTCCCATACCATGCTTAGGGTTTCCCATTTTATAGCAATCACGGTTACTCACCCCCCCCCCCTTTATTCAATTAGGACCAATGACTCATCATTTCATTGTCCAGGATTAGGGTTTTATGCTATATAGCATAATCCAGAATTAGGGTTTGACACACCTTCACCCTATTTAGAATTAGGGTTTACTATTCATATCACATCACCCTAGGTTTAGGGTTTATTTTCAATAAACCACAATTAGGGTTTACTATTCATCCAAATTAGGGTTTTACATCAAAATACCATGAATTAGGGTTACTCATGTCATTACCCTAAATTCATATCACATTATTTTCCTAGATTAGGATTTCATTCAGAATTGCCCTAAATTAGGGTTTGAGTTCATCAATTAACTCAATTAGGGTTTCATGGTCTCTTTACCAAGGATCATACCCTAATTGTATATCACACTTACTTTAAATGTGTTTGGCTTGATTGCTACATGATTATCTTACATGTATAAATCTCTCTCTCTCTCATCCTCTTCTAGGATGTCCAGAAGGATTTGATCAATGGAACTTTCAATTACTTGAGATGTCCAAATGAATTGACCAATTGAATCTTCAATTACATTAGATATCCAAATGGATTAACCATTTTGAACCTCAAACGGTCTTGCCTACTTAGACCAAAAACGGTCTTGGACTTTCAAAGTTCAAACAATTTGAAACCATTTGGGCATATTGCCCTTGAAACCGTTTAAGCAAACATTGCCTTGAAACCGAATGAGATAGAAAGTGTTGAAACCGAATGAGCTTGGGTCTCCAAACGGTTTGGGATCGTTTGGTCCCAAACGGTCTTGAGACCGTTTGGTCCAAGCCCTCTCAAAACCGAATGGACCAAAAAGGTGTTTCAAGATTTAATCATTTCAAGATTTCAAACCATGAACCGACTATGAATTACATCCTTGATTCATTCATCAATTGAACCATAGAATCACCCCTCAATTAGACCATCAATTAGGGTTTTGGACCCAATTAAACTAGGGTTTATGATCAAGACTCCTTCAATTAGGGTTTTGGAATCGAGGAACCATCAATGCTTAACATTGTGGAACTAATCCAATTGAAACCAATGAATCACCATAGATTTATAAAGTGACCTGACCTCAAATAGTCTTGAGGTCGTTTGGATGACCTCCAAATGGTATTGAGACCGTTTGCCTCATAATTCATTAAAATTTGTGAAATCCAATTAGGGTTTGCATCATTAGATTGATCGTCAATATAACTATTGATTGCACTTTGATTTGATATTTCTAACTCTTTAATTAGTCAACCATATTCAACCCTATACCTCCAAACGGTTTTGAAACCATTTTGGGTGACCTCCAAATGGATTTGAAACCGTTTGGGCTAATCAACCCAAAACATCAACTTAATCAATTGTTATTTCAGCACTTAGCTGATTGGGGTTTCCACTTGGGGATTGTCTATATATTGACTTAATCAATTCGAACCCTTGGATCATCATCCAACATTTTCTAGGGTCTAACCTCAAATGGTCAACCCATCCAAACGATCAACTCCTCTAAACTGTTTGGGGTCCAAGCCTCCAAACTGTTTGGAAACCGTTTGGTCTCCAAATGGTTTGGTGAAACCGTTTGGACCAAAACCTTAAAACCGTTTGCAATACAAATCTATTGGAAAGTGAGCCTAAGATTATGTTATCATCATCAAGCCTTAGACCATCGAAAACTACTGCCCTTATCATGGTAATTACATCAACTAATCAAAAGAATTGCAAGAAAAGCAATTGAACATAGTTGAATGAGAGATTGAAATCAATAACAATGAATAGGGGTTCAAGTTGTATAAACCACCTTCAATTGAGCTTCAAAGCTTGGATATTCACGACAACAATGGTGCAAGTAGCTTTTTCACACCACAAGGATCGTTCCTCAAGCTTTTGAGTGAAAAGGGATGGTTAGAAGTGAAGATGGGATCGAGATATGAAGGAATCATGTATTGATTTGTGATTTCCACCATGAAACCAAGATGAATGAAGGTCAAGAAGCTTACCAACAGGTTTAGGGTCGTCTTCCTGATGTCCCTAGCTTCCTAGAACGTTTTTTCAAGCAAAGGAAAGAAATGGATTAGAAAAAGTCCTTGGTTTGAGTGGTAAAGGGTGCTTTTATAAGAAAATCAATGAGAGAGAAAATGCCTCATCTTAATCCTTTAATTCCAAAAATTGTGCCACCTTTTCCTCCTCAATTTCGTGCATGCAAAGCTATATTCCTTATATCCAAATTCCTTTCTATTATCCATGAATTAAGGGAAAATAAATTAAGCACCTTAATCATATTATATTAATATCCCATTTTTAGTGGATATTACTTTCCATTAACTTAATGTGAGTGGACTCTCCACTCAAGTTAGATATTTCGTGGCCTAGAAAGGCACAAGGATGTTCACACTTGAACAAATCCAACCATCTCGTTTTTTGTTGAAGGTCCTTCCATTATTTTATTTATTTTTGCATTAATTTGAAGTAAAGTTCCGTTTATGCTTAAATCTTGATTATTTTAATGTCAAGATTCTCTCTCCTTCAAAGTAGCTCAAATGAGATGCCCCTCTCATTTTCTTGCCTCTACAAGATGTAATAAATATTAAGGACCTTATTGAAGTGGTAAATTGCATATTAAACCCTGGGTTTTGGGTAAATTACATATTTCACCAAAATTAGGTCTTAATGCACAAACATTGCTTTATCAGCTCTTTCTTGGTACTCAAGCTTTCATTAGCCATACCTCTTCATCATTTTCATTCCCATGATGCTTCTACACATGAGGAACATCTTCTTATGTAACATTTGCAATTTAACCCCTTAACTTGAGTAATTTGCACTTTAGTCCAAACAAATAAAACATTATTTTCAACATTATTCAAAATGGACTAAAATTGAAATATAAATTCCTCTTGAGCCTTAATTACTTTTCAAAAGATAATATCAAGCATATAATTATCTTTCTTAAGCAAAACACCTAGGGTTAAAGCATAACCCAGGTCAGGGATGTTACAGGCTATATATATATATATATATATATATATATATATATATATATATTTCAGGAACTTGTATTACTTGGCTCATGACTTCAGAATTGTAAATGTGGGATTTCTAATGCCATCATTGATTAGTGATGTACCTAGAGATCTGAGTGGCGTCAAAAAATATGTGACTACTGCGATGCAATAATTTGGTGGTTCCAAGAATGTGATCTTAGCTCCCTTCAACGTTAGGTATGTTTTTGGCTTTTTTATATGTCAAAATTATGTATATATTTTTTTGAAGCTTTAATTTTTTTTATATTTTCCTTCTATTCACTCATAAATAGCCACTGACATTTGTTAGTGATTGTTCCTGAGACTTGGAGTATGTATCTCTTTGACCCTTCTGGTGAAAAGCTACCACCAAATGAGGCATACCCAATGAAATTGGGGATTCATGTGCAAGTAGAATTTGTCAAAGTCCAACATATTTGTTAATGTTTGCATATATGATAGTTTAATAATGCAATATATGTTAATCTAACTTATAGGGGTGTGAAAGCATTCTGTATAGGCAGAGGGATGGTAGATAAGAATCAAAAATCAGTAACTTGGATGAGTATTGATGCATAGTCTTCTCATTCCAATTGCATAATATATGACCAACTCTTCTTAATTACATTTTATCAATGTAAATTATAAATATACATGCCCCTATACAAGAAAATGGTTGGACATGCACATATTATGTGATGTTGTATATGCAGGTGATTGTTAATCACGCAGATCAAATCAAATGTATAGAGAATGTAAGTTATTAGTCTTGGGTCATATTAATGAAGTAGTCTCATTTGATAATAACAATCAAATATAATTAGAAGTCTCATTCTCTTTGCATTTTTTTTATGAAAGAACCCTATACATTGGAACAGTTGAATGACCTATGTGGACAATGGGCAGCCTGCTTGATTGAAAATGTGGACTTGAATGAAAATTTTGATAGTTGATTGATATATTTTGGTAGATCGAAATGAAGTTGAATTTTTTATATGTATATTGTGAGTGTGAATCGAATGTTAAATTGTGACTTGAAATTTGAGATGGCAGCTGATGTTGATATGTATTTTGTGACTGTGAATTGAATGTTAAGTGTATATGTTGTATGAATTTTAATGTGAAGGCATGATGAAAATAATGATGTTTATTTGAGCATATATATGAATTGAATTGTGGCTGAGAAATGAAATAATTGAGTTGTTAGTTCATGGATTTGTATGAAATATGAAATGGAGAAAAGTGACAGAATGTGGCATGTTTGTGCCTACTTTGTATAAAATGTTTTTCTTGTAGGTATTTCTTCATGTTGTTAAGCCAGGATGCTTGTAGAGAGCCTGTTGTTCTTTATAACTTTTGATTCTGAAGAACAACACTCTCTAGACAGGCTAGTAGGCTAGAAAATAGGTTTGCAAACCTGCTATATATAAAAACATACAACTTTTTGGTCAGTTATTTGGGAATAACTGACTACATACCAATTTACTGTCACTTATTTACAAAACACCGACGACACATTCCTAATATTTTCACTGTTCAATCACTGATAAAATCAACATCAAGAAATTTGGCGTCGATCATTTGTCATTACCCATCCGACGAGTAAATAGTAATGGTTTCGGTTGCTTTTCTTCGAACTGACAAACAAAAGGTCAAAGAAGACCACAAACGTCGCTTGAAGCAGATTAAGTCATTGGTTTGGTCCTAGGAAGGAACCATCGATATAAATTATTGTCATTGGTTTTTGTAACTGACAAAGAATGGTAGAGTTGTACCATCGCCTGATGATATAAATTATTGTCATTGGTTTTTGTAACTGACAAAGAATGGTGGAGTTTTACCATCGCCCACTTGGTCATCGGTTACGGACTGACGTGGAATGCTTAAAATAACCGATGCCATACCTAATTCTATAGTAGTGTGGTATGATTAGCAGTTATCTTCTTCGTCTCCTCTCCCCTTGAGTTTGCATCCATATTGTACATGATGCCCAATTTTTGTCCACCTTGCTTCGATCATAAGTGAGGCATAACCCTTTCTTAATAGACATATCTTAGATTAAATTTAATTTCAAATCTGCATTGATTGTGTTTGGTCGATACCACTGACTGGGTGTCAAGGACACTATCATTTGTCCTCTTTCACATTTTCAATCTATGTATGTACTATTAATAAATGTGTTGGAAGCATTGTGTTGATTCTCATGAGTTCCTGAATGTCAGAGTCTGTACCCCCAACTCTATTGTTAGTGGTATTGAGATAATTAATCTTCATCAATGTTGTTCTTTAGACCCTCTCAATTCCACCAAGTTTGTATCTCGATGGCATCAACATGACACTCAATAGCATTGAGTAGCATCTCTAAAGAACCTATGTTGATCCTCATAATCAGTTGTTCGGCATAAGGTCACGATACCACCAACAAGCAAGTTGGTGGCACCAAGTTGATCAGTAGACACTCAAATTTCCTAAAATTAGAGGAATATCAACATAACGCCAAGAAAATGATGATAAAATCATATATTTTAATAAAAATGAGTAATAATTGATGCATGAGTGATTGACAAGCTAATAAATAGAAAAAAACATATATAAATGAGAATATTCATGCCTCAAGAGCCAGAAAATTGCCTGTAAAAGGTGACACAACATCAATGCATCACCATTGTAGACAGGGGATCTAGTAGCTAACTTAGAGTCCCAAGTCTACTCTAAGTCTTGTACAGTGAGATTTTAACATAATGTAATTCTTTCACTTGGCATGTTACATTTCATGAGGGACTAGGGAATAGATATGAAAAATAAGAGGTTAAGAAGTAGACTCTAGAATTATTGTTTGGTTATTTGGATTAACTAATCTGATTTGGAAAAGAATTGTTTGCACATTTTTAGTGTTTTAATATGATGATGAATTTCATAGTATTTCTTATTAAGTCCAGTATTCAATAACTTTGTTTTTATGTTCCAATCCACTTAATAAAGAACATCTAAATTATCTAGTCTACTTCGATGAATTTCCATTCAATGAGCTAGTAGCTCACACACTCTATTAAACAAACTTTTAGGTAAAAGTGTTGATATGGACATAGAAACATATATTTAGAAGAGTCCTTCCTAGAAGACTGGTAGTATAAAGTGTTATGAGGCAGAATAATTAGTCTTGGTCCCTATCTACTCTAGGTCCTTATATAGACGGATTTGTAAATAATATTTCAAATAGTGGGTGTTATTGCTAGAAAATGTATATAGTTATCCAGACTTTTGTCTTTGTAAATAACAAGAATTAGTATGAGTGATTTAATGTGTGTCTGTAATATTGATATTAGATTACATGATGAGGATATACTACTAAGTGATGTTAGTTAATGTGATGGATAAGTCGAATATGATAAGTTTAAATACGGAAAAATTATGATTCATGTTTAGATTTATTAATATTTAGTTTAATCCCCAACCTCATGATTAATAGTTAATGTGAGATGAGGGCGTAACAACTTGGTATAAAATATTAGACTGAGTCTTTAGAGACAGTAAGTTAGATAGTCAGAGCCATAAGTGTGGCAGTTATGAGGTGATATGATTATAGCTCTGAGAAGTCTAACCATTTAGATACCCTGATGTGATATCTAAATACTTAGGGTGACAAGTATCAAGTTGTTGTGTTTATAGTTCTCTATATACCCTGGACGAGTATGTTGAGGGAGGATGGGATAGAGAAAAAACCTAGAAGTATTAGGGTTTAAAGATAGGTAAGTAACAAAATATTAAGTTCATATATATATATATATATATTGATTTGATTTTAAGTGAATAAATGTTTTTTCGTATGTAAATCTTATATGTTCTATTTCAAGAAGTTTATGGTTCATTTAAGATTGTTTTACATAGAGAATTACATCAGACATTGTTTTTTTAGAGCGAATAGATCCATTCATTACTCAAGCCAAACACCATCTATAAGCAAAGAAGAACAACCAATAGAATAAGCAACAGTCAAGAACACAGACTTAATACCACTACCACTCATATTGGAATGATAATGAAGCACTTCTGCATAGATCACTCTTCTACGATGCTGACTTAAGCAGGTTTTTTGAGAGATGCCTTCAACTTGAGCATGAAGCAGCGGCATAAGGGATGAATCAAACTAGTATTCCATCTGATTGTTGACTCTACCATTTATGTCAGTAGCTTGAGTAGCAAAGAACATGAGGCAAAAATGAGACCTACTAGAAATCTCTTCACTCTCACGACTGGAGAGACAAACAACACCCTAAGGGACAGACAACCACCGAAGAACAACGACCAGAAGGTAGAGAAACTGCTTAGAACCAAAAGCACACACACAAAAGGGAACCAAACAAATAGGAAAGAAAGAACACTAAACAGGGCAACTATATGGAAAAAATGCCTGCTCCTTAGCAGATCCATGCCAAAAGCGTCGATGTGGCCACCTCCACACCTCCACCAAGAAATTTATGTGCCAGAGACAAAGCTGCCGCACGGAAGCCACCGCCCCTCCACCCTAAACCCCAGATCCAAAGGACTAAGAGACCCGACCCCGACGGCCATAAAGGGGGAAGAAGATGGCATTGGAGAGGAGAGTAGAGCCATCCGTCCAAGACACAATAGACGTGCAATCTGCGAAGATGACATGCACCAATGGAAGCCCAGGGGGAGAGGGTGGCTTCGTGCCAGCAGCCGACCTCCTCCCTCGAGCCGGAAGGTCAAGTGCTTGGTAGCCCTAGGTCGCCTTTGCGATCGCCAGATTAGAGCCGCGGAAATATAATTGTACAAACACTGTTTGTTATTCACATATTATAGTTATATTAGTTCTCCAAGGTGAATATCTTTTTCACATGTTTGACATAAATAGGAGTTGGTTAATCCCGAGTAGCTCTTGCCTTTAGGAATGCAAGTTTTTCCTAGTCTGGCTGGCAAGATGCATTTCTAGGATCTACTGAATCCTATAATATTTGAATAACAACAAGATATGATGATACAATATCAGGATATATATGGACTTGATAATACTAAAATATACTAGAATTCAAAAGAAATGTTGGAGTAACTAAGAAAAGTCAGTTCACTAAGTAATTAAGTGATTATTTGAAATATGGAAGAATAGTCTAAATTCACGTACACAAAAAGAAGGGAAAATGATTGAAACTTGTGTCAGGAGATGGAATGCTCAATTTGTGATAAGAACTTATATACGATCTAATGAATAAGATAGATCATTAATGCATATAAAAAATAAAAGAAAATAAATGGATTAAGATGAACGCATTTCATAGTCAACCCGCATAGTTGTGCATACTTTAATTTATGAAACATAAGATGAAAAGAGAAAGGGTACATACTAGAAAGTTCATTTCTTAGAAGGATAGAAGTAAAGTGAAATTTACCAAAACATGTGGATCGGTAATATATGAGGTTAAGGTCATATTACTCTAGTACATTAGCTGGATGAAATCTAATTAATTGTCTTAAACATTTTAACCAATTAACTTAGATTATATTCCAACATTATTCTAGTACATTACCTAAACATTCCAGTAATAAATTTGACTCAGACCATTTCCAATAATGTCCACAATTATACTCATGTTCTAATACATCCTATGTATGTGATCCTATAGGCTCCAAATTACGTTGGTAGTGATTATTAATAGAATTATAATTTTACAATCAATGATTGGTATCTAGAAAAACTTCATTGATACCCAAGTAATTGGAGAAATTAGAGAAAAACTTAACCTAGTATTGTGACCAGTGTTGCACTGATTGTATAATCCCTTTGTGTCTAATGTCCAGATTGAATCTGAGTCATGGAAACATCATCCTCTTAAAGTTCAATCTTTGTTCCTTGATCTAGAGTAGACTATTTAGATACTCCTGAGCTCAATATCATATATTGACTAACATGTGGATGGCCATCCATTTCAAAATCTCACTCATCAAGTGACCAGGATATCACTCCAATGTGAGGGACCAATTCCATCTACGTTACTCACAATAAACCACATTTTTCACAATGCACCTAAGAACTACCTATATAGAAACCCTTTTCAAGGTCATGTTGAGTAATGTTAAAGCATATTGAACAACATGCAATGATTTTGGTGACTTCAGGTCTAAGGAATACAATCACCATTGTCACACTGAGATGTGATTCTGACCGCCATCATTGGCTTCCATGTATCACACTCAAGGTGGATATGTCCAGTACACTTGTTCATAATAAGTTCTTAGTGTGTTTGATTTGATATCCAATATCATGACTAATGAGACGTAGTCATCAATCAACACATACTAGTCTTGATGCATTACTATTATCCTAATATCCATAATAATATTCAACTATGGTAAACAAGAATAATACTCTTAACATAAACATGATCTCATATTTGGTTCGTCAACCTGAACTTACATGTCATTGATTAATACATTAATCTAAGGACATTATTAAATTTATTCATTATCTCATATTGAAACAAACATAATAACCAGAATTTCCTTTATTAATAATCAAAATCAATTACAAGATTTGTCATTACAATCATCATATGGTTGGTTCTTAGGGCATATCACCAACACATGTATTTTGTAATATATAGTGAATCCAATCCATTTTTACCGTGTTTAGAGTCCCTTTCCAAAGTCCAACTACTTTATAGTGTGAAAACTAGGTGGCTATACACACAACTAATAATCCAGTTTTCCACAAGGTCACAAAACACATTGAAGTCGACTTCAATTTTGTGTGGGACCTAGTCAAAGCTAAGAAGATCATCATTCCTCACATTAGGACAAGTGATAAAGTTGCGGACATCCTTACCAAACCTCTTCCTCCTACTTTATTCAAATATATGGGTGTCAAGTTTGAAGTTCACAATGTTTACTTTCCAAGTTGATGGGCCATGTTTATATATTTGATATAGTTTTCTCTACCTTTTTCCTTCTCTTGTACTCACACTTAAGTGAGGATCTTGTAACCCACTAAAGTTTCCTCACTCCTATATATAGGAGGCTATGTAATCTATTTTCAATTACTAGAGTAGAACTCCTTTCTACATGTTCAGAGAGACTCAAAGTAATAAATAAAAAATATGTATTTAATGAGTTTATTCCCATCAACTTGAAACCAATTAGAATGAATAACAAATATATTCAAGTGGTTTATTATGTCAGACTAAATGGGCATGATATACTTACCATTGAAAACAAAACATGGTTTGCATTTATTTTGTGATGACAACCTCAAAGTTCATCAGAAATAGCATTCCAGGAGTACCAAAATACATCCCCACCCTTGATACAAGTCTGAGATCTTGGTCCATAGTTACATAAAACTACAACATCCAAAGTCATCACCATACTTATCAAAAAATACTTACAATCAATGTGCTAGAAACAATTTTTTGTTGTTGTCTTGTGATCTAGAAAACAAGGGGACGGTATGATCACATCGATACCATCAAGTTTGCATAATGTTGACATCCTCGATCTGACACCATATTCTTAGGGGGTTGGGATCAAGGTTCAAGTAAAATAAAACACATTGAAAGTACACCTCAATGATAGGAAAGAGTATCAAAATTACACATTCTCATTAATGTAGATAATTTATGTTCATCAGTAATGCATAAAGGGTAGATCATCTACAAGGCACTTGTTTCTAACAAGTTTGGTGAGAACCAATCATAGGAGTTCACCAACAAAAAAAGGTGGATTGTCATCAAGGTCTCTCTACAATATGATATAGTGGACCATGTAAAAAGGTAAATTCGAATTTTATCAATGGGAGATGACTATGGTCCATCAATACATGGTCCTGTTGTAGGATGAGGCCTTCACATATAAGGATATTCACCTAAAAATTATGAAAAATATAATGTATATGATGATCATCGTTCTAACCATCATCTTAACTAAGTCGGTAATTATGTTCCAAAAATGGTTAAAAGAAGAAGTCTTTTGATGTGACTCCAAAGTATTTTTGTCTCCACGTTATTCACTTTTTGATCAATGAATGGTACATGATAAAAATATGCACCATTAAAACCCTCCCCATGCAAACCTTCATCAACCTAAGCTTGTCTCATAATGATATACAACCTAGAAATTGTTTGGTCATGGCCTTGATGTTGTTCCTTTATATTTAATGGGACAAATCCATCTAAATGTAAAGGTGGGTAGACATATTTTAAACATCCATTTCATATAGATATTGACGTCCCTATTACTTTTGAATATCTTCAAGGAATACCCTGGTTACATGATTATTTTGTGGCACCAACTTCCGTACAACAATGCTTTAAATATCATAAGAGAAACAATTCAACATCATTTGGGAAGTAAACAATCCATACAATATCTCACACATCAAAAGTAACTATAATCACGAACATTAATACTTCTGTGCTTTTAAATTTCATACAATCGACAATATGTTAATCAACGATATCATAAAAAAAGAAGTCAACTACAACATTAAATTAGGAAGATGGATCTACACCGAAGAAGGGCATTGCAATGTACGACTAGGGTATCAATAATCCAATTACCATATACAATACTCAAGCTTACAAGGGATCTATTATGACCCATTTCTATCTATAAGTTTAGGAACTGGAATTTAAGGAAGTTTAATAGTCTATTATAATCAACATGGTTCTAGCTGATAGATACTATTGGGGGTTACATAGTTAATGAATTTATTATCTATATAGTAAATAAGCCTAAGTGTGTTAGCACTTTACTATTGTATCACTCTATAACTATATCATATACCCTATGTGTTTGAGTAGGGCTTCTATAATATACATCAATCTATTTGCCATCATTTACTTTCTTACATGGTACCCAAGCAATGATCCTAAACCCTTATTGAGAAAGAGAGAAAGAATAGAAGACACTCCTACTCAACAGACACCCACCCTTCTTCCTTGGTGCTACCCACATGCCACTTGCTAACATATTTCCCAAACCCATGCATCGTCACCCTTGTTTCCGTATACTCCACTTCTTCCCATACCTCAGACTCCCATGTATTGTAGTCTCCACTTCTGTCCCAAACCCAATCATCCCTTCCCTTGCAACTCCTTCTACCCCATAAACCCCCACAAGTCTAATTTCCCTACAATCAAGATATCCTTCTTGCCTCTCACTTCCTCAAACCTACTACAACAACATCATACTAGAATTGGAAGCTCACCAAAAAGTTGAGATTCCAACCTAACATCCCAAGTATGGGAGATACATACCATAATCAGCCATCAAGACTCACACCGTATTGTTGCAACCTTTGTATGATTAACATGGAAAAATCCTCAAGTATGCTTCTCATAGACGTGGGTGAAGTTGCAATTTATAGAAGAATCTCAATCTATGTTGATGACACTCGATTAAAGTAATACTTTGGTGTCTTCCTCCCACTCACCTATGAATTTGGAAATTGGCCACATCTCCATCAACTGCCTTTGATTTTTATAATTTTAAGGTTGTTGTTACAGTCTCAACATCTTTAAGAACCTAGATATAAGATGAAATATAGGAGATCATAGACATCCAAATTACAAATATCCATTTCCACCATGCCATCTATTTTAATTTCTAGAGGATCGTTGACAAATTACTACACCATGATCAATAATCCTTCTTGCAACCACATGTATAGGGATTAAGAAAAATTTCTTAAGAATCATCCCTTCGAAAACTCTTTCCCGGACGTAACCCTAGTTCGCTCTGGCGACTAGTGTGCGACGGTGAAAGCACACAATCTCCCGAGTGGTTACCCTAATCTCCCACGTGGTTATCCATTTTCTCTTGCAGGTTCAAGGCGTAAAGGGTTGATCTTCACAGGCATGGCCCCGTTATGTTGGCAGATGAGTTGGTTGAACGATGTGCACAACTAGGGTTGGAGGATGGTAGGGAGGAAGATGTTGTTGACCTGGGGACGGAGGAGGCGGGCAATCCTGAATCTCATGTTTCTCTCGCGTTGGCGGCAAGGCTGCTAACCGAGAGGCCATACAACTTTTGGGCATTAAAGAGAACCCTTACCCAGGCCTGGGCTCTCTCACACAAAGTACTCTTCAAGCAATTGAACGCAACCGTCTTCATCATCCAGTTCTTCCATTGGAAGGACAAAAAGAAAGTTTTGGACGGTGGTCCGTGGAATTTTGAGAACCGTCTGCTTCTTATGAAGGAAATTGAAGATAATGATCGGTCGGAAGGGATATCATTCACAGAAAGCGTGTTTTGGGTTCGGATTTACGGGTTGCCGCTTGGACACAGATAAGAGGTAGCGATCTGATCCATTGCTAGAAGGTTAGGCCACGTGGAGGAGATAGACAGGGATGAACTAGGCTGGGAGAGATCTCTGTGTGTCAGTGTGGCTCTGGATATCTCAAAACCTTTGAAGAAGACTCAGAAAATCCGAGATAGAAGAGGAGACATAATACCGTTGGAGCTAAAGTATGAACAACTACCAAATTTCTTCTTCATGTGTGGGCGGCTGGGACATGTTGACAGGGACTGTGCCCTAGAAGATGATGGAGAGGATAAGGAGAGACAATGGGGCGCGTGGCTCAAAGCATCCCCCCGGAAGCCCTGACTATCAGTGGAGGAAGAGGTGTATGGAGAAGGTACAACAAAAAGATCCCTAGATTTCTACACGAAACAAACATGTAATCATCCTTCACAAGCCCGGGCAACACAGCATAATGCAGGCAGGACCGATGGTAGGAGTTTGCATAGGAAACAAAACAGGGAGGAGAAAAAAATTGTGGATGCAGACCTAACAGCGGAGGGATCTCTGACAGGATAAGGTGACGAACCGCATGGGTTGTCTAGAACACCGGCGGTGGAGATGGCAATGACTTACAACCCTCCACAGCAACACAGGCAGTGTGATGCAGAGATACTGACGAAGAATCTAGGTGAGCAGGAAGCTCCCATAGAAAAAACCGAAGGTGAGCATATACAACAGGAAAGAACAGAGAAATACACTTCATATAACACTAATGGGGAAAGATAGACGCCCCAACAGAAGGACAGGAGGGATAATCCATGGCAAGCGGCTTCGGTCAGCAGCAAGGGAGACACAACCTTAAGGCAGCATTCAGTGGAGATACACAAGATATTCAACAGCCTGGGGGGCGACCTGGATAGGGGCGGGGGACGGGTAATATTCTGAATGTCGGCGAGCCAGTGGAAAAACAAATAAGCTTCTACTATGGCTGGAGCTCTACGAAAGTCCAGACGCGTGGGCAGAAAAAGAAGCCATTCACAAACCACAATAAGGATCAGATAAATGAATCAATGTTTCACGTCAAGAAACCTCGGAAACCAAAGATTAGCAGGTGGAGGGTCCTAATCAAGGAGACAACACCTGCATCTAAAGATGAATCACCTCCGGTGTTGGGCAAGAGGGGGAGACAGACTGATGTGATGACTGAAGGTGATGATGGGGCTGTAAGTCCAAAAGGCCAGTTCAAAAAACAAACCAGGGCACCAGAGGAGTCAGAAACGGGATGGATAGCATTCCAAGTAGCGGGAGTTGGTGTTGACCAACCCCGCGAACAACAATGAAAATATTGAGTTGGAACTGTCGGGGAATGGGCAAACCTGGCAGTTCGGATGCTCTCCGCAGTTGGTGCTGGAGGGAGCGCCCGTCGGTGGTTTTCTTATCTGAAACCAAGATCAGAGACACGCATCAAGAGAAAGTTCGGAGGAAATGTGGCTTCACTGAAGGTTTATGCATCCCTAGTGTGGGGCGTTCTGGAGGTCTGGGTATGTGGTGGAAGGAAGTGGATGTGGAAACTGTCTCCTTTTCTCAAAGACACATAGACGTGATAGTTACTGAAGCTGCTGAGAATGTGAAATGGAGAGCCATTGGTATATATGGATGGTCAGAGAAACAACACAAATACAAAACGTGGGATCTTATGAGGAGCCTGAAAGCACAATCAGATTTACCTGTAGTTTTTTTTGGAGATTTCAATGAGATTATTACTAATGATGAAAAACTGGGTGGACCCCCAAAGCCAGAGAGGTGGATGCAGGACTTTAAAGATGCTATTGATGATTGTGCCCTTCTTGACCTTGGTTTTTCAGGTAGCCCTTAAACATGGGAATGAGGTTTATCTATTGCAACTCTGGTCTAGGAAAGGTTGGACAGAGCTCTTGCTTCTGTTGACTGGCGACATATGTTCACTTATTGCAGAGTGTTCCATATTCCTATATATAAATCTGATCACTCACCAATCATCATCTCCTTTGGTAGGAGAGAAATGTTAAGCAAGAGAAGGGAGCACTTTTTTATTTTTGAACCTCTTTGGCTTCAGGAAAATTCATGTGAGGGGATAGTGGTGGCCTATTGGGGGGGAGCTGGTCGTGGTGGCCTTCGAACAAAACTGGATGGTTGCAGTAGGAAGCTGGAGGAATGGGCGGCAAAGACCTTTGGTAATCTAAAGAAAAATATCAAAGAGATGGAGGAACTTCTGAAGGAAGAATAAAGGAAGGTACCAGACAATGCTGTCCTAAAAAAATGCGAGGTTTTATCAAAGCAACTCGAATACTGGCACAGGCTAAATGATGAGTACTGGTGTGCCCGAGCAAGAGTCAATGAAATGAGAGGTGGAGACAAAAATAGAAAGTACTTTCACCTCAAAGCGTCTCACAGAAGAAAAAGAAATCACATTGCAGGGTTGAAGGATAAGACGGGCACGTGGCGTACAGACGAGAAAGAAATCTCCAAGGTGATCATGGAATTCTTTGAAAATCTTTTTCCGACCGGTAACCCATCTGGTTTTGAAGATAATACTATGGTCATATCCCGGCAAGTTAACGCAGCTATGAACCACAAGTTGGAAAAAGAAATATCGGATGAAGAAATTTTGGGGGCCCTAAAAAGTATGCACCCCAACAAAGCCCCAGGACCTGATGGAATGAAAGTAGTTTTCTTCCAAAAATTCTGGCACATTGTGGGTAAGGATGTATCTAGTTACATTAAAGGTTGGTGGAAAGGGCAAAGCTCTATTGAGGAGGTGAATTCAACACTGGTAGTTGTTATACCAAATGTGGAACAACCCATGAGGATGGAGGATTTTCGTCCCATTAGTCTATGCAATGTAGTGTACAAAATTGTAACAAAAGTCCTGGCTAATAGGTTGAAACCCATTATGGACCATATCACCTCCCAGAATCAGAGCGCTTTCATACCTGGAAGACTGATTACAGACAACGCACTCATTGCTTACGAGCTGTTCCATAAAATGAAGTCTGAGGGGAAAAAGAAAAAAGACAGTATGGCCATCAAACTGGATATGTCCAAGGCTTATGACAGGGTGGAATGGGGCTTCTTAGATCATGTGATGATGAAGTTGGGTTTTTCGGTGCTTTGGAGGAAGCAAATCCTAGAGTGTGTGTCATCTATAAGCCACTCCTTTGCCATCAACGGGGACCGGTCTATGGAGATCAAGCCTTCTCGCGGCCTGCGTCAGGGTGACCCTCTTTCTTCTTACCTTTTCATTCTATGTGCGGAAACTTTTTCTACTTCTATCATTCATGCTACAGAAAGCAAGCTCGTGCATGGCCTCAGCGTGTGCAGACTTGCTCCTCGTATCTCTCACCTCTTTTTTGCAGATGATAGCATCCTGTTTGCAAGAGAAACTCAAAATGAATGTCTGGTTATAGCTAATTTAATTAGCCAATACGAACAGGCATCGGGCCAGAAAGTCAATTATGAGAAGACTGAGATTGCTTTTAGCAAAGGGGTGCTACCAGAGACGAGAAGAAGCCTATAGGAAATTATGAATGTGCGGGAAGTGGATAAACATGCCAAGTATCTAGGCCTGGCCACAGCGATAGGGAGGTCCAAAAGGAAAGTCTTCAGCTTCGTGAAGGAAAGAATATGGAAGAAGCTCTAGGGGTGGAAAGAAAAGTTCCTATCCAAACCCGGCAAGGAGGTCCTGATCAAATCCATTGCACAGGCAATCCCAACATACATCATGAGCGTTTTCCAATTACCCTCTACTTTAATACATGAAATCCACAGTTGCGTGGCAAAATTCTGGTGGGGTGTAAAAGGCTCTGAGAGACGAATCTCATGGCAATGCTGGGCTAACTTATGTAAACCAAAGAAAGCGGGCGGAATGGGTTTCAGAGATCTGAATAGCTTCAACCAAGCCTTACAGTCCAAACAAGTTTGGTGACTTCTCACAAATACAAACTCTTTGGCTTATAGAGTACTCAAAGCATGCTATTTTCCAAGGTCCTCCATCCTGGAGGCGTCACGAGGATACAACCCAAGTTACACTTGGAGAAGTATATGGGAAGCCAAAGCAATAGTATGCGAAGGGGTGAAATGGAGAGTAGGAGATGGGAAAACTATCAGCTTGTGGTCTGACCGATGGCTGCTAGATACTACTGAATCACTGTCCAAGTTATGTCCTCACATACAGGCACATCAGCCTGAATTGAAGATTACTGATCTCACCGTGCCTGAGCAACCCGTCTGGAACAGGGAGACACTAGAATCCACTTTCCCACAACCAATATGCACGAGGATACTGAATACACCTCTTAGCTATCGTCAACCAGTCGACCGTCCGTTCTAGTGGCCGGACCGCAGAGGTCGGTTCAGTACTCGAACTACATACTGGTTGTGCCATCTTGACAAAGCATCATATCTTAGCAACCGGAATTCGGAGAATGAATTAACGTGGACCTGGGTTTGGAAATTAGGCTAGCCACCACAGTTATCACACTTCGTGTGGCGTGTCTGCTCAGGTAGATTAGCCACGCTTTGCCGCCTCCATGACCGTCACTGTGATGTCGACGAGCACTGCCCCTTCTGCTGGCGAGAAAAAGAAATGATTGATCATCTGCTGTTTGAATGACCGGAAATGAAGGTAGTCTGGAATTGACACCCCTTGAAACAAAAGATTGAAGTGTCGTCTCATATGACACTCGAAGAGAGGTTACATTTCCTGGTGGACAACTTGAGCTTGGAGGAGCTGGATGCTGCTGCAGCGGTCTGGTGGGGATCGTGGACATGGAGAAACAAAGTCGTATTTGACCAGGAGGTGCCGCAAAGGAATTTTCTGATCAGTAGGTATGCCAGAATCGTTGCTGAATACAGAGTAGCAATGCTTACGCAGTCTGACGCTGCAACCCCTACCGGAGAACAAAGGTTACAGACATGGCAGAAACCGGATGGGGGCTTCCTTAAAATGAATACTGACGTAGCTATGGGCAAGAAAGGAAGGATGGGAATAGGGGGCATCATTCAAGACTGTAATGGAAAGGCAGTTGAGATTATCTCAGAACAGAGAATGTTTTCCGGTTTGGTTGAAATGGGGGAAGCTTAGGCCCTCCTTTACTGCATTCGGTCAGCGAGGCTGCATGCACACGACCACTTGGTGTGAGAAATGGACTCCCAGATCCTGTTCAACGCTCTTGCTGGTAACTCCAATGACGCAAACCACTTAGGCCTTTTAGTTGACGATATTCTCCATGTCGCCTCTTCCTTTACTACTGTTTCTTTTTCCTTCATTAATAGGTCCTGTAATAAGGTGGCTCACTCCATTGCTACTTTGGCGACAGAGGGCACCTTAATTAGGAGATCATCGGGGGACTGCATCCCTCCACTGGTTGAGAACCTCATTTTGTCTGATGCTGGTGTTGAAATGAAAGTTTGGCTTTTCCCTAAAAAAAATTAAGAACAATTTCTTAAGAGAGGAAGACAATGTACATGTCGACCGCTCACCTATTACAATAAGAAATCCAAATCCTTTTCTACTTACTAACCCAAATATGTGGGATCCTTAATTACTATTCAATATGTGATATATTATTGAAAGCAAGGACCAATGAATGAGAAGATTATTGAATACATGTATGATATTATTAATTTGACAAATTCAGCTATTCCACGACCTATATATAAGATATATGTGATATTTTCATATAAAAATCTTGGTATACCTTTTTAGGAGGATCCTTATAGACCAGTTGCGAGGGGAGACACCCCCCCTGAATGCCTCCCCCCAAGGGGTAGAAGGAAACCTCAATGGGGGTGACATCAACATATCCCAATAGTGCTATTGCCAATTTTTCTATAGAGTCCCCTACTAATTTCCACCCTACACCATTGTCTTATTCTTACTTGGTTGGTGTTATGAGAAGATATAGATGTAATTGAAGCGAGGAAGGGATGAACTGAGAGAAGAGAAGAGAGGAGAGGACGAGATTAGAAGAATATTGGATGAAATGTTGTTACTATCTTTTCTATGTGTAGCGTGGAGTTTGATATTTAATTTTTAATGCTTCTTCATCATTGATTTTCCACTAATTAAAATATATGTTATGATTCTACATTCTTTATATATTCTTTCTATGGTGCTACATGTTAATGATACATTTATATTTTACCAGTGTATTTTCTACTCTTGTTGTATTGATACTCTACATCATATGTTTCTTCTATTTAGATTTTGATATATGTTTCCTATGCATAACAAAGTTTTCTAGTATATATAGATATTGTTCATGGTCATGTATTTGAGAAAAAAATGTTTTCGCTAATAGTGCTATTTTATAAAAATGTATCTATTATTTTTATTTGCACTGTAAGAACGACTATATAGACTAAAGAACTGTAAAGAGGCGAGATCACCTCTTTACTAAAATTTAAAAGAAATACAAACATCCACAATTTTAACAAAATTTTACAGACTTGAGGATGATTGCATAATATTCCAAATAAATAAGCATGATTCCAGATACATAATAAAATGTCAATAGCAGTAGAAAGAAAGAAATAATAAGCCCTCAAATGGCTTCATTGTTTATTACATGAATGATTTCTAAAAGAAAAGATAAGATAAGAGGATCTAGCTATAGCAACCTAGCCATCCTTCTTGACAAACTAACGATCAACTGCAGAGGAACCTTTCTTCAAGCCCTTCCTTCACCTTGCTCAGCACCAACACCTGGGTGGTTGGGAAGTCACCCAGCAAGAGGGAAAACAAAGAAAAGTATGTGTAACAAGAATATTCTAAAGGTGACAATGAAAGTTGTAACAAGTAAATTAGGCTAGATATTTGGTGTAAAGAGAGACATCAAAGAGTATGAGGCTTTTATAATAAAACTTTCCAATAACAAAATAAATAAGGGTTTTGCATGTAAATTAATATGTCTACCTAACTAAGTAGGGTTGAGGCACCTACCAGACCTCTAACCTTCGGTGAGTGGAGAATAAGACATTCCCAGTCACCTATAATTTATATTGGGGAGAATTATAAACATTCCCCTAGGGCGATTATATACATGCCCTCTATGGGTGGTTGTACATAAGTACAACTACTTAAACATTAAATAGATCATTTAATTACATGCTAACAAAAGAGTTATGGCAAGGTTAAGCAAATGAATAAGTAACATGGCAGTGGGGCATGAATACCCAATCAAGATAATACTACATCTACTTTTGAGGCAATAAGCAATTTAGGTTTCAAGATTCAAGGATTTAGATCAGGTTAAACCTCATAAGAAATTATGGGTAATGGCTTAATGTTTTCCCAACTGAAAGGTAGATGCACAATCAAAACACATACCTTAGCCTCCGGTGTTCTAGAATTTCTCTTTTCAACTCTTCACACGAATTATGAACCCACTTTCCCTAATACATCATTAGATTTATAAATTAGAATTACATGCATTCATTTTAAAGATTGAAAACCCTAATTCACTAACTTTTTGCGCAAACCATCGATTTAGACTCCAAAAACCTCATCACCATCTTAGTTAGGTTTTCCTGATCAAAATAACATATAATATAGTATGTTTTGAAAATAAGGACCTTTAGGGTTAATTTTTGTGTTTTTAAATTAATTAAATCATTCTAAAAATTACGTTCTCGCAAACATCAAAATCTAGACTCAAAATTATTTTTGTTGAATAGGTCTCGTCTTCCTGATTTCAAAACACTATCTACTTTTAATTTTTGACAACCGAATTAATTTTTAGAAAATATTTTGTCTCGACCAATCAACGTGTGCCACGTAGGCAACCACGCTCAAAGCGAGCAGTCGGGGGCGGTTGGGAGCGGTGAACCGCATCTCAGCGACGCCCGCAACAAGTCAAGCGGTCGGGGTAAAAACAGAGGAAAAAGACGGAATCGTCCCTCACGCGGAAGTCAAGAGAGGCAAGAAACCAAGGGCAAAAATGGAAAATGACAGGGGTCGTCTTCCTCCCCTCGCCCGAGCATCACGAGCAGCTTGCTCGGCCCAAATTGGGCAAAACCGCGATACACGACCAAATCAAAAGATTAGATACTCGAAAGAAAGAGAAAGGAAAGCCGAAGCCGATGGTACCTCTCGATTGAACGAAGACGCAGCAACTGGAGAAGGAGGGGCGCTGCAAGCCAGGCGTCGTCAGCAGCTAGTTGGTGGTCAGTTCGTCCACGAAATGTCAAATTGGGGGCACGAGCAGGTTGGTAAGGCGATGGCGGTCATTGGGGTTGCAATATATATAGGTGAAGTACCCTAGGTTAGGGTTTAGGTAGGAGCAAAGAGAGATGGCCGGCGGCCGGTTTAGGCGTTTCTCGAAAACGCGTCTAATCCCAAACTTTTTGGGATAATCCTGAGCGGAATCACGCAAGGAACCCAACAAAGCAAATTTGAGCAAAATCCATCGATTAAAACTTGAGTTAATTCGATTTGAAATTTTTTTGAGAAAACCAGCCTGTTTCCTTTTACGATTAGATGAGGAAGACGACTGTGATTCGTCGAATCAATGGACCCGGGTCCACGATGGACTCTGGGCCGTCCGATCGCGCGGATGAAACAAGGAATAGTTGCAAAAATAAAATTCGACTAAAATTCAAATAAATTCTTAAATGTTTTTCTCTCTCTTCTTTTGGAGGCTCAAACGTTGTCCAAAAATTATCAAATTTTATATTCTGACTTATTTTGATGCGTAGAATCCAAATATGGAGTTAGTTTTCCCTTTTGAGAAAGTTTGATAGGTGAATTAATTAATATATCATTTTCTCTTTCCTCCTCCAAAAGAGGTGATAATATTATCTAAAATTAGTGTAACTTCACCCATAAGTCTCCCTAAGAGATTGGAACATGATTTTGCAATTATCTTTACAAGTTGAGTTTATTTATTTATTTATTAAATGAATAGAATATCCTGCACACTTTCTCTCTCCTATTTTACTCATTAATCACACATTATCCAAATTAGTTGCAAATTTGCACAGAGGCTTATTTTTATGTTTAGAATACGAATTTGGAGTTATTTCCCTGATTTGAGAACATTAAGTATTTTATTTCACCTTATTGGCCTATATCCTATTTTCTTTTGATAATGTTATTAATATTTATATTTAGGTTCCATTTTAAATGATACTTGGCCCTTAAGTTACTTTTTGGTCAAGAAAACGAATTTAAGTATCAGATTATCCTAATGGGTTTCCAATTATGATTTTGGTGCAATATCTTTCTCATTATCCTCTACCATCCATTAAATTCCATATTACCTTTTATTATTGCATTTATCTTCTCCTTTATATAAAATTCGGATTTTGTCTTACTTCTCTTATCTTAGAAAGTGCTAGAAAGTTCTAGGACAGAACATTTTATTCTTTTTATTACTTGATGTGAAATTTGCATTTTAGACCCATTATCTAAATCTAACTGAGATATTTGTGCATGCAACCCTGTATTAAAAATATATGGGAAACATTTATCCAATAACCATCATAATTCCTTTAAATCAAATCCAAAGACATATGGAACAAAAATGAAGGACAAAACTTATAGAAAAGAGTACAAAGAGGTACATAGGGGATTTCAGTATGTTACATCACTCCACCCCTTAAAAAGGATTTTGTCCCTGAAATCTCATACAAAGAGGGAAGGGTGAGTACGTAACATCTCGTCTCTCAACTCCCAGGTGGTTTCTTCTAAACCATGGTATCTCTACAAAACCTTCACTAACTCTATTTCCTTATTCTTCAGCTGCTTTACTCGGGAGTCAAGGATCTTCATAGGTAGTTCTTCATAAGTCAGATTCTCATTAATGTCCATAGGTTCAAAGGTGAGTACATGCGACGGATCCTTAATGTAATTCCTCAACACAGAAACATGGAACACATTGTGGATCTTATCATAAGCAGGAGGCAAAGCTAAACGATATGTACAATCCCCCACTTTATCTAAGATCTCAAATGGTCCAACATAGCGAGGACTCAACTTGCCTTTTACTTTAGATCTTGCAATAGAACGTATAGGCTTGATCTTTAGAAAAGCATAGTCTCCCACTAAGAAGCTTACATCAAACCTCTTTTTATCAGCATACATCTTCTGTCTGTCTTGAGCAGCTTTCATCCGTTTCTTTATCAACTGTACCTTCTCGAGCATCATCTGCATGTCATCAGTCTTCACCAGGGAACGTTCACCAACATCATCCCAGTGCAAAGGTGAACGACAAGGTCTACCATAGAGAGCTTCAAAAGGTGGCATACCAATACTGGCTTGGTAGCTATTGTTGTAAGCAAACTCTGCTAATGGTAGATATCGATCCCAGGCACCACTCCAGTCCATCACACAAGAACGTAGCAAGTCCTCCAGAATCTGAACTGTTCTCTCGGACTGACCATCGGTTTGCGGGTGGTAAGCAGTGTTGAAACGCAGATCAGTACCCATTTCTTCCTGAATCTGACCCCATAAGCGAGAAGTGAATTTCGGGTCTCGATCAAAAACTATCACAGCAGGGACACCATGCAGACGAACTATCCACTCCACATACAACTGGGCCATCTCAGCAACTTTATATGAGGTTTTGAAAGGCAAGAAATGAGCATATTTTGTAAGCCGATCAATCACCACCCAAACAACATCATAACCTTTCTTGGACTTAGGGAAACCGGTAACAAAGTCCATTGTGATCTTCTCCCACTTCCATTCTGGAATCTCGAGAGGATGAAGAAGACCACTGGGTCGTTGATGTTCAATCTTGACTTGCTGACATGTCAAGCACTTTGCTATGAACAGAGCTATATTATTCTTCATGTTCTTCCACCAGAAACTCCGTTGTAAGTCCTTGTACATCTTAGTTGTGCCAGGGTGAATAGTGTACTTGGAACCATCAGCTTCACTCAGAACCTTCTGTCTCAGATCACCAGCATTGGGAATCCATAACCTTTGTCTAAAGCGGATAGCACCATCCACTCCGACAGAGAAGTCAGATTGCGGTTTCTCAGATAAAGCTTTCAACTCTTCAAGCTCGGAACTCTCCAACTGTGCAGTCATGACTTCTGAGATCCAGGTTGGTGTAACGGTCAAACTGGCCATATGAACACACAACTTATCTTCATCCACGGAATCGAAAGGCTGAGGTCTCCAACTGGCCACAAGTTCAAGGTTTTCCCACACAGAACATCTCAGAGCAGCACACACAGCATCTTTCTTGCGACTTAGAGCATCAACTATGACATTTGCTTTACCAGGATGATAGGTGATGGTGAAGTTGTAATCTTTAAGATATTCCATATACCTACGTTGTCGCAAGTTCAGATCCTTCTGAGTCAACAAATATCTCAGACTCTTGTGATCAGAAAAGACTTCAAACTTTTCGCCATAGAGGTAGTGTCGCCAGATCTTCAAAGCATGAACTATAGCAGCCAGCTCCAAATCATGCGTAGGCCAGTTAGCTTCATTAGGTTTCAACTGTCGAGAAGCATAGGCGATCACCTTTCCGTCTTGCATCAAAACACACCCTAAGCCTTGTCGGGATGCGTCGGTGTAGATGACATAGGGTATGCCCTCAACAGGCAAAGCAAGCACGGGAGCAGAAGTCAGACTCATCTTCAACTTCTGAAAACTATTCTCACATTCAGGGGTCCATGAGAACTTGACCTCCTTCCGAGTTAGCTTGGTCAAAGGTAAAGCCAACTCAGAGAACCCTTTGATAAACTTCCGATAGTAACCAGCTAGACCAAGGAAACTACAGATTTCAGACGGGTTTTTCGGAGCAGTCCACTTTATCACAGCTTCTACCTTCGCAGGATCAACAGCTATATGGCCGGCAGAAATCACGTGACCAAGAAACATAACTTCCTTTATCCAGAACTCACATTTTGAGAATTTTGCATACAATTGATTTTCTCGCAATGTGCTGAGTACAATCCGCAGGTGCTCGCGATGTTGTTCCAACGTCTCAGAATAAACCAAAACGTCATCAATAAACACCACTACAAACTTGTCGAGGTATGGGCAGAATACTCGGTTCATCAGGTCCATGAACGCAGCACGGGCATTTGTCAAACCGAAAGGCATGACCATAAATTCATAATGCCCATAACGGGTTCTGAACGCTGTCTTCGGGACATCATCATCCTTTACACGCATTTGGTAGTAACCACTTCGCCGATCCATTTTGGAGAACACGGTGGCTGACTTCAGCTGATCGAATAGGTCGTCGATGCGCGGCAACGGATAACGATTATTCACTGTCACCTGGTTGAGCATGCGGTAGTCCATACACATCCGCAAAGAGCCATACTTCTTTTTCACGAATAGGACAGGGGCTCCCCAAGGGGAAACACTAGGGTGAATGAATCCCATGTCGAGAAGCTCTTAAAGCTGCTTCTTCAACTCCGCCATCTCGGCAGGGGCCAAGTGGTAGGGTGGCTTTGATATCGGTGAAGTTCCAGGTATAAGCTTGATGGAAAATTCCACCTCGCGAGTTGGTGGCAACCCGGGTAACTCCTCAGGAAAGACATCTGGGAAGTCCTTCACCACATCAACATGTTCTAGAGCAGGAGGTGTAGCATCGAGAACTATGGAGGCTAGAAAGGCTCTACACCCTTGCGAGATGAGCTTTTCAGCTTTGATGGCAGAGATGACGAACTGTCGCTCTCCTCGCTTCTTGCCCTTGACACACACTTTCCCTTCATCAGGATCAAACAGACTAACCTTGGATTCCTCACAGTACAAAACTGCTTTATACTTCTTTAACCAATCCATACCCAGGATGATGTCAAAGACGATCATATCAAGCAAGACAAAAACTATGGGAAACATTATTCCAGATATACAGAGGTTCAAGGTAGGAGTTTGGAGGTACGAGGAGCAGATTTTACGACTAGGGGTTTTTACATCTAACACATGATCCATAAACTCAGATTTGATTTCAAGTATAGAGGCAAACTGACTAGATATGAAGGTATTGGAGGAACCAGAATCAAACAGGGCTTTTAAAGGATGCATAAAAAGGTGCAGTGTACCTTCAATCACTTCATTGCCTTCACCCTCTTCTTCAGCATTGAGAGCAAACACTCTCCCATTCAGCCTCTCAGCTGGCGGATGCCTCGGGTTCTGGCTGTTGTTGTTATTGTTGTTGTTGTTCCGCGGCGGCAGGTTCTGTCTCGGCTGTTGCGGCTGCGGGGCATTATTCTGCCCTTGCTAGAAATGGGGGCAGTTGGGTCGGATATGCCCAACCTGGCCGCACTCTTGGCAGGTTGGTGGAGGACAGTTGCCATTACGAGCAGGTGCATTGTTGGCGGGGCATCTTCCAGGAGGATGGTAGCGATTGCATCTGTTGCAACGATCACGTCCACGATTCTCATGCTTGTTCGGATTCTTCCTTTTGTTGTTGAAGCCATTGGAAGCTTGAAACCCCAGATAAGACTCAATGGCGAGAGCCTTGTTCACCATTTGTTGAAATGTGAGTGGCAGTTGTGGAACGAGGCTTTGTCCAACATGATAGTTCAGGCCTTCCAAGAACATGGTTGCTCTTCTATCAGCTCCAAGGTCGGTGGCGTAACGTTCTAGCAGTAGAAATTTCTGAACGTAGTCGGCCACGCTCATACTTCCTTGCTTGAGACTGTAAAACTCAGCCTCCTTCTTCCTCAGGAAAGCAGGGCAGATGTACTTATCTCTGAACAATTTCAGAAACTGGGTCCATTCCATGGAAGAGGTGTCCCGAGTGCGGGAAACACCGTTCCACCAAACGCGCACCGGTCCATCCAGCACGTACGTCGCGAACTGAACCTTCTGGTGAGGAGGACACGACATGCCCTCGAAGGTCCGATCCAGGGCCAACACCCAGTCGTCGGCTTTGTCCACCATGTTAGTCTCACTTTCACCCTTGAAGTAGGGTGGCTGCATCTTGATGAAGTCAGTGAGGGTGAACTCCCTCGGCTTGGCGGCAACAGCAGCAATGGTGTTGAGTTGTCCCATCATGGTGGAGGACAACAACTGTCACAGCATCGCCAGTTCTTGCTCAGGTGTGAAGGCGGGAACACCTGAAGCAGGTTGGTTAACAACAGGAGTCGCAGGAGTGTCGGAGCCGTTAGGGGTCGACTCCTGGTTCAAGTTGTCAAACAAGTCACCTCTCCTGAAAATTAGGGTTAACATATTAAGTTCTCAGGAGTATAGAATCATAGATGAGAAGGGAATAGAAATAGAGATGAGAAAAGGATAACTAGAATGCTATTGCCTAAAAGCATACTATTTCGGGCAGTTCGTATCGGCGCAGGCCAGGCCGGATCATATGGGCACGGGAGTCCTCGTATACCAAGCTAGTGGTGCGGAGGAAAATTTTGCCAGCCCCCGATACCCTAATCCTTTCTAGACACCCTTGCTTCAACTACATGCCCTAATAGTCGCCTAAAGGCTCTGATACCATGCAGTAAAGAGGAGAGACCACCTCTTTACTAAAATTTAAAGGAAATACAAACATCCACAATTTTAACAAAATTTTAGAGACTTGAGGATGATTGCATAATATTTCAAATAAATAAGCATGATTCCAGATACATAATAAAATGTCAATAGTAGCGGAAAGAAAGAAATAATAAGCCTTCTCATGGCTTCATTGTTTATTACATGAATGATTTCTAAAAGAAAAGATAAGATAAGAGGATCTAGCTATAGCAACCTATCCATCCTTCTTGACAAGCTAACGATCAACTGTAGAGGAACATTTCTTCAAGCCCTTCCTTCACCTTGCTCAGCACCAACACCTGGGTGGTTGGGAAGTCACCCAGCAAGAGGGAAAACAAAGAAAAGTATGTGTTACAAGAATATTCTAAAGGTGGCAATGAAAGTTGTAACAAGTAAATTAGGCTAGATATTTGGTGTAAAGAGAGACATCAAAGAGTATGAGGCTTTTATAATAAAACTTGCCAATAAAAAAATAAATAAGGGTTTTGCATGTAAATTAATATGTCTACCTAACTAAGTAGGGTTGAGGCACCTACCAGACCTCTAACCTTAGGTGAGGGGAGAATAAGACATTCCCAGTCACCTATAATTTATATTGGGGAGAATTATAAACATTCCCCTAGGGCGATTATATACATGCCCTCTATGGGTGGTTGTACATAAGTACAACTACTTAAACATTAAATAGATCATTTAATTACATGCTAACAAAAGAGTTATGGCAAGGTTAAGCAAATGAATAAGTAACATGGCAGTGGGGCATGAATACCCAATCAAGATAATACTACATCTACTTTTGAGGCAATAAGCAATTTAGGTTTCAAGATTCAAGGATTTAGATCAGGTTAAACCTCATAAGAAATTATGGGTAATGGCTTAATGTTTTCCCAACTGAAAGGTAGATGCACAATCAAAACACATACCTTAGCCTCAGGTGTTCTAGAATTTCTCTTTTCAACTCTTCACATGAATTATGAACCCACTTTCCCTAATACATCATTAGATTTATAAATTAGAATTACATGCATTCATTTTAAAGATTGAAAACCCTAATTCACTAACTTTTTGCGCAAACCATCGATTTAGACTCCAAAAACCTCATCACCATCTTAGTTAGGTTTTCCTAATCAAAATAACATATAATATAATATGTTTTGAAAATAAGGACCTTTAGGGTTAATTTTTGTGTTTTTAAATTAATTAAATCATTCTAAAAATTATGTTCTCACAAACATCAAAATCAAGACTCAAAATTATTTTTGTTGAATAGGTCTCGTCTTCCTGATTTCAAAACACTATCTACTTTTAATTTTTGACAACCGAATTAATTTTTAGAAAATATTTTGTCTCGACCAATCAGCATGTGCCACGTAGGCAACCATGCTCAAAGCGAGCGGTCGGGGGCGGTTGGGAGCGGTGACCTGCGTCTCAGGGACGCCCGCAACAAGTCGAGCGGCCGGGGTCAAAATAGAGGAAAAATACGGAATCGTCCCTCACGCGGAACTCAAGAGAGGCAAGCGACCAAGGGCAAAAATGGAAAATGACAGGGGTCGTCTTCCTCCCCTCGCTCGAGCATCGCGAGCAGCTTGCTCGGCCCAAATTGGGAAAAACCGCGATACACGACAAAATCAAAAGCTTAGATACTCAAAAGAAAGAGAAAGGAAAGCCGAAGCCGATGGTACCTCTCGATTGAACAGAGACGCAGCAACCAGAGAAGGAGGGGTGCCGCAAGCCAGGCATCGTCGGCGGCTAGTTGGTGGTCAGTTTGTCCATGAAACGTCAAATTGGGGGCACGAGCAGGTTGGTAAGGCGATGGCGGTCATTGGGGTTGCAATATATATAGGCGAAGTACCCTAGGTTAGGGTTTAGGTAGGAGCAAAGAGAGATGGCCGGCGGCCGGTTTAGGCGTTTCTCGAAAACGCGTCTAATCCCAAACTTTTTGGGATAATCCTGAGCGGAATCGCGCAAGGAACCCAACAAAGCAAATTTGAGCAAAATCCATCGATTACAACTTGAGTTAATTCGATTTGAAAAAAAAATTTGAGAAAACCAGCCTGTTGCCTTTTACGATTAGATGAGGAAGACGACTGTGAGTCGTCGGATCAATGGACCCGGGTCCACGATGGACTCTGGGCCGTCCGATCGCGCGGATGAAACAAGGAATAGTTGCAAAAATAAAATTCGACTAAAATTCAAATAAATTCTTAAATGTTTTTCTCTCTCTTCTTTTGGAGGCTCAAACGTTGTCCAAAAATTATCAAATTTTATATTCTGACTTATTTTGATGCGAAGAATCCAAATATGGAGTTAGTTTTGCCTTTTGAGAAAGTTTGATAGGTGAATTAATTAATATATCATTTTCTCTTTCCTCCTCCAAAAGAGGTGATAATATTATCTAAAATTAGTGTAACTTCACCCATAAGTCTCCCTAAGAGATTGGAACACGATTTTGCAATTATCTTTACAAGTTGAGTTTATTTATTTATTTATTAAATGAATAGAATATCCTACACACTTTCTCTCTCCTATTTTACTCATTAATCACACATTATCCAAATTAGTTGCAAATTTGCACAGAGGCTTATTTTTATGTTTAGAATACGAATTTGGAGTTATTTCCCTGATTTGAGAACATTAAGTATTTTATTTCACCTTATTGACCTATATCCTATTTTCTTTTGATAATGTTATTAATATTTATATTTAGGTTCCATTTTAAATGATACTTGGCCCTTAAGTTACTTTTTGGTCAAGAAAACGAATTTAAGTATCAGATTATCCTAATGGGTTTCCAATTATGATTTTGGTGCAATATCTTTCTCATTATCCTCTACCATCCATTAAATTCCATATTACCTTTTATTATTGCATTTATCTTCTCCTTTATATAAAATTCGGATTTTCTCTTATTTCTCTTATCCTAGAAAGTGCTAGAAAGTTCTAGGACAGAACATTTTATTCTTTTTATTACTTGATGTGAAATTTGCATTTTAGACCCATTATCTAAATCTAACTGAGATATTTGTGCATGCAACCCTGTATTAAAAATATATGGGAAACATTTATCCAATAACCATCATAATTCCTTTAAATCAAATCCAAAGACATTTGGAACAAAAATGAAGGACACAACTTATAGAAAAGAGTACAAAGAGGTACATAGGGGATTTCAGTATGTTACAAGAACAAAACCCCTTTTTGCATCAATTTTTTCTAAAGCCCCAGAACACTAGACACATACTCCGTTGAAGTCATCAGTGATTGCCTTCATGTACACTTCGTTTATGTAGAGTTAAACAAAATTATTGTACCATCTCTTGAATTACTCGTAGCTACCGTGATGACCTTGAGGACAAAGACTTCCTTGAGGGGTTAGGAATTTGTGGCATGCAATTGTGGATTTTATCATGGACTGGCTAGTTGGTGGTAACAACTATTCCATCTTTTATTAGAAGTTAGCTAGAACAATGTGTTAGTTGAATAATGTAAGCTTGCAAGGAGCTTGGAAGGTATTTGGTTAGTTACTTGTCCTACATGTCTACATTGGGCTATATGTCTGGTTGAGTATAAATAAACCAGCCCAAGCCCATTTGAAGGGATCATACTTGATTTTTTTTATACTAAAAATAAACTTTTTCTTCCTCTAAATTATACCTTCCTCTTTATCTCTGACTGTTCTACTCTCCTACTCTCATTCTTCTCCCTTTTGATTCTCCTTCTCCAACATAGGTACCACTGAGAGAGATCGAAGTGGGTGGTGACATCACTAAAATTTTGTTTAGCTTTTGAGTGTTGGTCTGAATTCCTGAGTTCGCACTGCCTTATCTTCGATCTAGATTCTTTCTAGTGGTTCTTGGAGCACTTGCTATGAATGTTGAGGTGGGAAAACTTCTAGTGGTATCGAAGAGCATATGGATTGAACCGAGTGGTAAACAATTGGATTTTAAAAAGTAATCCCTTGTCGTGCACTGCCTATTTGTTTGAAATCCATAGCTAGATGATAATCTAGGTTCTATTTATGTGCTCTTACATTCCATGCCATTTTTGTACAAAATTCACATTTTAACCAATATTTTTTGCAAAATCTAAAACAACTATTTCCATTTTCATCTTCAAAATGGTTGATTTCTATGAAAAGAATCCAGTTTCATTCTTCCAATAAAACCTCATTGATAATAACACACAGTTTTTAACCTATTCTAAGCAATAGTATTATTTAAGAATGTTTGGAGAGACACATGGTGCTTTCCATGCACCACAATTATTTTTGCACATTATATCAAATTATAGGGATCTCACTTTTCACATGTATAAGTTCCATTAATATTTATTTAATGTTTTACATAGCATACTCTTCATCATAAATTTGTATCGATAAAATTTAAGTTGATGATATCAACATTGAGCACGACTCGATTGCTAATAAGATGAAGGGCGGTTGACTTGTTTATTGCATTTTTATGTATACCAAGAAAGAAACTAATAAAGTTCAAAATTGAGTGATAATTGATAAACCATATGTTGTAGAGAACTACACTTAGAAATTTTTTTAATAGGATGGAAGATGATTGCCTTGTTTATTGAATGTTTGTATATACCAAGAAAGAAACTAGTAAATTTAAAATTGAGTGGCAATCGATAATTCATATGTTGTAGAGAACTATACAACACTTTAATTAAATTTGCTAACAAAATGGAGGATGATTGACTTGTTTATTGCATGTTTATGTGTACCTAAAAAGAAACTTACAAAATTTAAAATTGAGTGATAACCGATAAATCATATATTGAAGAGAACTATACAATACTAGTTATGTATTCACTTTTTACATTAAATTTGATTAACATTTATTTGATATTTTATATATTCTAATCTTCACTATAAATTTGCATTGATGATAATTTGTTGATGGTATCAACCTTGTGGAAGACTACATTGCTAATAAAATGAACGACGAGTGACTTGTTCACTGCATGTGTATGTATACCAACAAAGAAAATTACAAAGTTTAAAATTCGATGATAATCCATAAATCGTATGTTGTAGAGAACTCGTAACATTACTTAAATACTCATTATACTCACTTGTTGAGTTTTGTTGAAGTGCTATTTCATTCTGTAACATATTTAACTTTATCACAGGATTGTCATCACCTCTCCCCCTTCTCGGAAACCAAATATTGGCCCCTATGCACTCTACGTTATTAAATCACATTTCAATTATAAATCAGTTCGGCTTTTGAAGTTTGGGTTTGTCTAGGTCTTCCTATGGAGGATTAATATTTTAAAACCTTACTATTAATGCTCCACTACTTCGTTAGTGATTGCTACGACATATATGAGATCACTAACCGATTTACATGCCAAACAGACAAGTAAATGCGTTGAACTAGTAATATATGTACTAACAGTGTGATAACGCTGAAAGGTCTTGTGGGTGGACCTCGTATGTTCGCATCTACAGGACCTAGTACCGCCAGAAAAAGAATAGTTTCGGTTTTTCTTGTTCTTGCATTCCTCGGATTAGGATAAAACAGACAAAAAGTAGCTATAAATATAAAACTAAATTACTACTAGCAAACCCGTTGGCGATCTGTAGGGCAGAGAACTCACAACGCTAGTTAAATACTCGCTGAGTTTGGTTAAAGTGCTATTTCATTCTGTAGTATTTTTAGTTATATCGCTCAGATTATCATCACCTCTCCCTCTTCTCAAAAAACTAAATATTGGCCCCGCTCCTCTCTATGTTATAATTATACTCAACATTTCAATTATAAATCGGTTCGGGTATGGAATTTTCGGTTTGTCGATGATGTCCGATGGAAGAAGTAGATTTTAAAACAAATAAATTAATGTTCCACTTCGCTAGCACGGTTGTCTTTGTACTTGTCCATACTTGTATGCATCTCGGCAAGTGCATGTACGTTATCCAACACTCTGTAGGTGACCTAGAACCCTTTAGGATGATGTGGTGTCAATGATAGAGGTGGAGATCACCACATACACGTGGTCCTTTATAATGGTCCAGATGCTACTTTATTTATTTATAAGGTACATATGATATACTATGGAACAACTTTCATGAAGCTACCTGCATCATTTGTATGTGCTTCGAGCGGATTCAACTTATCTGCAACTACTTTCGCACTATCTACTTTTCAGATGAGAAAGATCATTGTTTACTAGTTTAATTTCATTGCCTCATTAGGTACTATTAGAGAATTTGTATTATGAGACTTAGGGGGAGATAAAAAATTTGTATGGAATGTTCTATTTTGTTTGCTTTAGTTTTGAGTCTGTCTTACCAAGAGGGATATGTTTTTCACCCATGCTCTGGTTGGGGGAGTGTTGATAGTTATTTATAATGGGGTTGATATCATGTTACTGAATGTGACTAAGTGTGTTTGCTCATTAAGGTTGTTTCATTTCTTAATTGTTTCCACTACCCTATATATTGGATAAGGGTTTCTCTAAGATAAGTCAATCTATTTCCCATCATTTACATTCTAACATCTACAAACTATAGAAAGATATTAGAGACTTTGATACATATGATATTTAATATGGGATTGGAATGGTAGTCAAATGTACACAAGAAAATTAATTGTTTCATATTTGAGGGAAACCCACCACATGATTTGATCCTTTAAGCTCAATATAGATAGTACCAGTCAAGATTCCACACCCAATCAATTAATTATTGGCCTAGAGATAGCGAAAGTTGATAGAGAGCTTTATGCCTAGCTTAGGTGATTGTGGTCCTTTAAAGTAAAGTAACAAGATTACAGTTGACAATGATCATGGCTACAAAGTACTTTTGGAATGTTGAGCTTGAAATGGACTAAACTAAAATTGTAATACATTTTCTCTACATAATCAAAGTGTAGGTAAAAGGGGGATGGTGTTATATCTTTCATAAATGTAGTGAATCCAATAGGAGATCAGAATGGTTAGGTAACACTATTTTCTATGGGTTCTACTAAATTATCCATTGGATGGAAATGATTAAATTTTAGATGTTAATCAACCTAGTATTGTTTACCATATTGTTCATCACATATCCACCTAATCCTTTCCCTTCACAATTATTTCCCTTGCCATGAAGGAATGGTCAAAACTAATGAGCATTCAAGATAATATTAAGCTCTCAAAAGAAAAACAACAAATCACATTTCCAAAAGAACTACAATATGTTTTAAGTGAAGAATACTTCACAACAATATGGCTTGAAGTCTAGTTCAGCTATAAGTATAGGTTGTGAATTCATATCCAACCCTAGTACTACTCACTTAAATCTTACAAAACAAGTGCTACATATGTAAAGGGAACAATAAAAGTGGTATTAAAAATTTGTATCAAATAATTTACATCTCCTAGGATTTTGAAATGCTGATTTCATTAGTTTACACATAAAGGAGGTTTAATATAGGCTCCTTCTCTTTTTAGGATAAAATGAGCCAGTTTTGTACCAAAAAAAGCTATGATCTCTATAAAAATTGAATATTTTCACTTCTGAATAACTACTACATATAAAACATGGTTGCTAGACTTGTTAAAAGATATAGTGTTCAACAACATTCTCATGTAGTAGTAATCAAAGAAAAAAAATGAGAAAATATTGTTTTTACAATAATCATGTATCCCGTGCTAAACCAAAAGACATTGAAATATGCTATCACTTTACGGCTAAGGGGTGTCAAGGTGAGGCACATGACCCCTTAATTTTTAAATCCTTGTGTACAAATGTCGCTGCTAACATAATTTACTACATGCATCATTTACATTAAGTAATCTAGTTATTCTTTTTACTTTTCTCATTGTAATTCTATTTTTTTAGAATATGTAATATTGTTCTTGAATATATATCTTCTATCTAACTTCCCCACACTACTTTAACTAACGTACATGGATTTACTCATGTATTATATAAAAAGACAAATACTTATGTTTACTATATGACAATAAATTACTCCCAGTCATGTCAGTTTTGTCAACAATGAGCCTTTCTCAAGTAGGAACATAGTGGATCCACCCTAGCATAAAATGTCCCTATGGCTAAACACTTGGTAGTTGGTCGACCTCACACCACAACCACTACCATGGATCCAAAAAACTTACTATAGTGCCATATCTATAGTTTTTCTATAGGACAACCAATCACATTGCAGTATCTCCTCCTCTTTCCTCTTCAAACCCCACCCTCTAAAATACTAAGGAGAGAGAAACACATAATTACACTATAATAAAATTCTATTAGACCCTACCAACTTATTATAGGGACCAATACTAAAATAAGGTTTTATCCATGGATCGCCGCCTCAAGATAATGTTTGCCAATGCATCTATTAGAAATTTATCTTGGAGGAGTTTCAAACCTAGGTTCTCTAGTTTGGCAAACCTTCATGTTCACCGGTTATTCACACCATGGTTGATTCCCATTAATGTTAGTAAAATATGCTCGTACAAAGACATCTGGTTAGAATTTGAATAAGAAGCCATCTAACCAAAATATAGACATCAAAATTAGAATATACTTTTTAATCAACATAACAAGGCAGACTTCTAACATACAGTTCTTAATATGATGAATGTGAAATTCTTCTTCTAATTTTTTAATTAAATTTGCAGGTTTTACTAATAATTTATTCGATGAAAAACTATACCATATATATGTATGACATCAATAATGAGATAACCATAAACCAACTTCAAATGTTGAAAACTCTGTATTTAAATTGATGTGTATTTCAGAACATAAATTTTGTAGTCTATTTGAACTTGTTAATATCAAAGTTGCGTTGGTTTACATGAACTTTTTTCTTATTCATATTGATTATATTTTCTTAAATAACAAGTTCCGTTCAAAGAAATAGTAATCCATTATTCATAATTTAATGAATCTTGTCTTAGTCATAAGCATTCTTACGCTTTCTGAACCCCGTAGGATCTCAATGGACCGGCTGGCTCCGCCACTATGTATCACGTTGTGAGGGAGACACTTGTTCTTGCCAACATGTTACATTTTTAGTTATTTCTCCAAAAACATAAATGATATTTTCATTAAACTTTTCTGCAGGATGACTTCGAGGTATCACACCGCGTTACATCTTTACTGGTGATTTCTGACCACCCATTTAGTTCGAAGTATATTATTATATGTACAAACTAGAGGAGAAAGTTGACGATGATGAAAGCTGAAGGCATAATCGAGATAGGGTTTAAAATACTGATTCATGGTTTATGGAATCTCTTCCGCACGTACCCTAACCGCTCTGGCGATTAGGGCTAACGACAGTGAGAGTCTTCGTTCTCCTTTGTGGTTGCTACTCTCCCTTTTGTGGTTACCTTCTCTTGCAGGTCAAGGCTTGGTAGTCCCGCATGGACTTGGTATCTAGACTGATGGCAGATGAACTCACAGTACGATACGCGAACCTAGGGTTAGGGGATGAGGAGGAAGAAGTTCTGGAACTTCTGGATGACGACAAAAGAAGCAAGGAGAGCCACATCTCTCAGGCCCTGGTGGCTCGTCTCCTAACAGACAGACCTTACAATTTCGGGGCCATGAAGCGAACCCTATCGCTTGCTTGGTCGCTGAAGGAGAAAGTGGTGTTCAAACAAATCGATCGAGATGTGTTCGTGATACAATTCCTTCATTGGAAAGTTAAACAGAAGGTCTTGTATGAGGGGCCTTGGCACTTTGATAATCGGCTACTGCTCACCAAGGAGGTAGAAGACGGAGACATCCCTGGCCAGATCGCCTTCAAAGAATGCTTTTTTTGGGTGCGGTTATATGGGCTCCCATTGGGGTTGCGATCACAGGCAGCAATCAATTCAATAGCTGAAAAGATTGGAAAGGTGGTGGCGATTGACAGAGATGTACTCGGCTGGGAATCCTCATCTAGAGTCTGAATCGGACTAGACATCACAAAACCCTTATGCAGGATACATAAGATTAAGGATAAGAAAGGGAATATGACAGAGATAACAATCAAGTGTTAATGCCTGCCAAAATACTGCTATGTCTGCGGCAAACTCGATCATGTTGATCGTGATTGTCCTAAGGAAGACGAAGATGATGCGGTCCATCACGGATGGGGTACCTGGCTTAGGGCATCACCACAGAAACCAAGGGTGTCGATCACTGAGGAGCTCTATGGGGATAAATTGACGAAGAGGATTCTGCAATTTCACATGAAACCTAGCGGTCGAGGAGGAGGAAGGAACAACGTTGATTCGTGGGGGGTGTTGTTCTTGGAAGAAGGTTCGCTACAGCAGTAGAGGCGGCGAGACGAGGTGGGGGCGGTGAAGATTTTTGAGGGGAATAGGGATCTAGAGACTCATGCTCCCACTGACAAGGAAGGGCAACGAGTCAAGGTTAGTGGCCTGCAGAGACGAACAAGTCCGGTCAAGCTGGACGGTGACTGTGTTGCTGCTCCTTGTGATCTACGGCACCTGAAGGATAGCTTATAGGGGGCAGAGGCCAGCGGGATGGAGAACAGGGAGGTAGCGGTGGGAGAACCCTTTGGCGGGGATGTTGTACTAAAGGATTCTGTGGTCAGAAGCGTTTTCGAGGGACTACTGACAGACCTGCAGTCCAGAACTATGGGGAAGGTCTTGGTGCCCCACGACTCAACGAAACCAGCATCTCTAAGCTTCAGTAATGGCATATGCAGTAACCCAAGACAAACTCAGAGTCATAAGCTCAAGAAGTCCGCAAATGCTCAATCAAATTCTAGTTTGCCTTGTTGGTCTTTTGGAAGAAAGAGGAGAGTGAACATTCAACGAAGATCTGATCGCACAAAGCTGAGCATTACGGAGGAGGCAGGAAGACAAGTACTACAGATGGGCAAGAGAAATAGACACGAGGACACTGTGATGGATATGGATACTGACTTGGAAAATGTTTTTGTACTAAAAAAGCAGTCGATCCGACAAGGAGGGGAAGAGGCAGTCGTGGCTCAATCAACTCTTCAAGTAGCGGGCGCTGGTGAGAACCGGGCCCATGAACAACAATGAAAATCTTTAGTTGGAACTGTCGAGGGATGGGAAAACTTGACAGTAAGAGAGATCTCCATACTTGGTGTTGGAGAGAGAGACCAAACATGGTTTTCCTTTCAGAAACCATGGTATCTGATTCAAAGCTTGAGGAAGTGAATAGGTTATGTGGTTTCACTGAGGGAATTTTCTTGTCTAGCAATGGAGGTCGGGAGGCATGGGTCTCTGGTGGAAAGATATTGAGGTTGATATTATAAACTACTCGTCACATCATATTGAGTGCTGGGTTAAGGACGACACAAAGAAGACAAGGTGGAAGGCAGTGGCGATGTATGGATGGGCTGAGTAGCAGCATAAGATTCACACATGGGACCTCATGAGGCAGCTTATGAGAGGTCTCGATAGTCCTACGATCATGTTTGGGTACTTCAACCAGATCTTGTCAAATGATGAAAAATGGGGTGGGCCTCCTAGAGCTGAAAAGTGGATGTAGGACTTTCGTGACATTTTGGATGATTGTGCTCTCTTTGATTTGGGCTATACTGGCAGACTGTATACTTGGGAAAAAGGCAAAACTGTGGATAGCTTGGTAAGGGAGAGACTGGATAGAGCCATGGCTACTTATGAATGGAGGAGCTTGTTCTCATCTTGAAAAGTTATACACCTTCCCTTTTATCAGTCAGATCATTCCCCCATTATTGTTACGGCGGACAGAGCAGTGGAAAAAAAACCAAAAAGACAACATTATTTCCATTTTGAGCCTATGTGGGTGAGCGAGGAAGGTTGTAATGCGACTATCCAAACCGTCTGGCGTGAGCATCATAGAGGTGGTCTGGTGGATAGACTGGAAGGATGTGGGGAAAAGCTGGACCGCTGGGCTAGGAACCATTTCTCAAATATCTGGAAAAAAATTAAGGAGACAGAAAAGCTTCTAGCGGAAGAACAAGAGAAACTGCCTGATAATCAGGTACTGTAAAACTGTGAAAAGTTGGCCCAAGATCTACAGATGTGGCATAGACGAGATGAAGAGTATTGGTGTGCTAGAGATAGAGTGAATGAAATGAAGGTTGGCGATAGAAACACTACTTATTTCCATCACAAAGCTTCTCGCAGGAGTAAGAGAAATCATATAAACTATCTGCTTGACAAGGAGGGCGTTGTGCGGTCAGAAGAGGAGGACATCCAATCTGTGGTGTTAAATTTCTTTGAGAAGTTGTTCACATGACATGGAGGAGGTGGTTAGTGGCTTAAAGCAGAAGGTGGACCCAGCCATGAACGACTCACTGGAGAGGGATATCACTGATGAGGAAGTTCAGGAGGCTTTAGCTGGGATGCATCCAAATAAAGCTCCAGGCCCGGATGGTTTGAAACCCTTATTTTACCAGAAGTACTGGACAATTGTGGGGAAGGATGTTGCTAGCTATACAAAGGGGTGGTGGAAAGGACATGAGGATATTGGAAAACTGAATTCCACCTTGGTGGTGTTGATCCCCAAGGTGGACACTCCAAAGACCATTTCGGACTATAGACCTATTAGCCTCTGTAATGTGGTTTAAAAGATTGCTGCTAAAGTTTTGGCAAATAGGATCAAGCCAATAATGGATTCTCTGATTTCTGAAAACCAAAGTGTTTTAATCTCGTGGAGAATGATTACAGATAATGCTCTGGTAGCTTTTGAAGTTTTCCATAGGATGAAGACGGAAGGAAAGAAAAAGAAGGGCAATATTACTTTGAAACTTGACATGTCTAAAGCTTATGACAGGGTGGAGTGGTCCTTTCTAGACCTTGTGCAAGAAAAGCTGGGGTTTGGTGGGTATGGAGAAGAAAGGTAATGGAATGTATCTCTTTTGTGAGTTTTTCTTTTGCCATCAATGGATACCGGTCCAGGATGATACTACCATCCCGAGGCCTAAGGCAAGCTGACCCTCTCTCCACCTATCTTTTTATTCTTTGTGTAAAAGCTTTCTCTACGTCTATTACTCTAGCTATGAGTGAAAATTATATCCAGGGGGTAAAGGTCAGTAGAAAGGGACCCCCCATCTCTCACCTCTTCTTTACATATAATAGCATCCTTTTTGCAAGAGCAACTAAAGAGGATTGCCTAAAAATAGCTAATCTCATTAGCCAGTACAAACAGGCATCGAGTCAAAGAATAAACTTATCCAAAACTGAAGTTGTTTTCAGCAAATGGGTGCCTTTCCTTAAGAAAGGTGAGCTATGTGATCTTCTCAAAGTGAAGGAGGTGGAGCGGCATGCGAAGTACTTGGGGCTCCCAGCAGCAGTGGGGGGGGTCAAAGAAACAAGTTTTCAGCTACATCAAAGAAAGAGTTTGGAAAAAGCTTCAAGGATGGAAAGAAAAGTTTTTGTCTAAGCCGGGAAAAGAGGTGCTAATCAAGGCAGTGGTGCAAGCCATCCCTATGTATGTCATGAACATCTTCCTTCTGCCGGTGGGTCTGATCGACGAGCTTCACAGTTGCATAGGGTGATTCTGGTGGGGAGCAAAGAACAATGAGCGTAAAATGTCATGGTTGAGTTGGGCCGCACTGTGTAAACCAAAAAGAGATGGAGGTATGGGCTTTAGAGATTTACACACTTTCAACCAGGCGATGCTAGCCAAACAAGTGTGGAGGTTGTTAACAAAGACGAATACTCTAGCTCACAAAGTTCTCAAAGCACGCTATTTCCAAAGGTCTTCTCTACTCGGTGCTTGTAGACGACACAACTCGAGCTTCACATGGCAGAGTATTTGGGGAGCCAAATCAGTGCTAGTTGAAGACATAAGCTGGTGAGTTGGAAATGGGAGACACATTCCCATCTGGACGGACAGATGGTTAAAGGGACAACAAAAATGTTTTCAGGAATCACATCCTTCACTGCCCAAAGAAAAATAATTTGTTCACGAGCTCATAGATGTGGAAACTGGAAAATGAGATTCCCAGATCTTAGAGGAGACTTTCCCTATAGACATTCAAGCCGCTATCCTCGCAACTCCTATTAGCTATCGTCTCCCTAAAGATGTTTTAATGTGGTGGTCGGACACAAAAGGTTGCTTCTCAGTAAAGTCAGCCTATTGGTTGTGTGTTATGGGAAAGGAGGAATTTATTAGATCGCGCATAGGGGACAGAGATGAAGTCTTGAGGACTGTGTGGAGAGCTCAACTACCTCCAAAAGTTTCGCATTTCCTATGGCGAGCTTGCACGGGGGGGCTGGCGACAAAGGGCAGACTCTGGGATAGACACTGCATTGCTGACGGTAGTTGCTCTAGATGCAGCGAGGTGAAGGAAGCCATCACTCATGCCATCTTTGAGTGCCCGGCGATTGGTGCAATATGGCAGCGTGAACTAGGCCCTTCCCGACTACAAGAGCTGAACGGCAAACAGCCTGTGGAGGCTTTGCTCCACCTGCAGACCAGCCTCAACCATCCTACGTATATGAGAGTTGTTGGCTTGATGTGGGCGATGTGGACATACAGAAACAAGTGCATCTTCAGTAATACAGAGGTAAATGTGAACTCGATCATCCGGCAAGCATTCAGTTTCATGGAAGACTACAACATATTCAATGAGGGGACACGGGACAAAAGGCCTGCAACCATGACTACGGCTGCACTAACATGGGCACGGCCGCCCCATGGCAGACTTAAGATCAACTGTGACGCGGCTATGGGACAAAACGGTCGGTACGGGATGGGTGGAGCTATTAGAGATGTCAATGGGAGGATCATGACAGTGATAGCTGAAGAAGGTACTAATCCGGGGATGTGCAGATCGCTGAGGCTCAGGCAGTGCTAGCAGCAGTTAAGCAAGCAGCAGCTTGGGGCTTCACTTCAGTGAACGTGGAGTCTGATTCGAAAGTCGTTATTGATGCCCTACTCAATCCGCACGAGAGAAGAGACCATCTTTTTTTTGGATCTGCATGGACCGAAGCCCACCCCCTCTCCAAACAGGTGCCAGAGCCCGGATTACCCAAGAGGTTGGTAAATACAGCTGACCCGAGCGGATTCGAACCAGCGACCCTTCATGAGGGGCGCATTGGCTTGACCGCCCGGGCTACGCTGGCTGGGTAGAAGAGACCATCTGGGTCTTATTATAATCGACATTAAATCTGTAGTTAGCTCTTTTATTTTCTGCTCCTTTTCCTTTGTTAAGAGGGATTGTAACGTGTTGGCACATGAGGTTGCTAAAAGTACATTGTATGGTACGATTAGCACAACCAGGGAGCCAACTTCTTTCCCAAACTTGCTGTGGGAGTTTGCTTGCTCTGATTTAGAGTAAATAAAATGGTTCTGCCTTCAAAAAAAAGTATGCGTAATTAATACGTAGCGATGACATAAGCTGAAGGCATCTGAAAATGAACTCGTTACTAATATGTATATAGAAGATGACAGATTATATTCTGTGATAATTGTTTCCTTCTCTACGTTGGTTCTGCTGTTTGTTTTCTATGCGAAGCTTATGTCAGGCAAAATGGGAACACCTCTAAGATCACTTCGGCCAATCACCGAATTGGTTTTATATATCAACGCTTAGATCACTTCGGCCAATCACCTGTCCAATCAAGTAGCACTTCCCTATGCCTATGATCGGCATTGCCCAATGAACGGGATGTTGCTAATTAACACAACATGCCAGTGAGAATGCAGCTCTTGTCCGATACTTGTTTTCTTTGCGTACTACAATTAAACAAGATGGGGCTGCTAGCCAGAATTTTTACCAAGTCCAAGATAGTTTCTTCATGCAACAAGGAACTTTGTCGATATCTTACTAGAGACAACAAGATATTGACATCATAGCTCTTCTAATTAATAGAACTCTCCTAACCAATGCGAAGAATAACATTGTCGTACGGCGGAGACATACCGTCTGAAATGGACATGTTAATATCGTTTAGTTTAGTTTATCAGTGAAATGAAGAATAATCATTGGACAGCTCATAGTTGCTGTATAATAAAGAGAAAACAACATACATACAACTCAATAAGTATTGTTTTAGGACATACATTTGAAGCGGTGGTAATGGTTTTTTATATATGGCCAGTAGGTTGTAACTCAGTAGTACTTGCAGGACCAAGGAAAACAAACTTAGATAGGACGTGATATTAATGGTCACAGTTATGATCGAACCAAAAAATATTAATAAGTCTATTGATAAAATTTGTTGTTTAGAATAATTTCAAGCTGCTAATCGCAAGAATAGTATTATTAAAATATAGATATACCCTTCAATCGCGTGTACATGATGCATACTTCTCTTCCAAGGATAACCGTTTTTCATCTCTACCAGTGAGGTTTCTCCCAATATGTGTACATTGGGAATCGTTCCTGAAGTAGGACATGTAGAGATACAACAGAACTTTAGTGACGCAAGATGTGAATGCATAACATGCATGGCCCAACTATATGTTATTACAGAAGACAATGGTTATGAAATACTGAAGGGTGCAATACTTGTAAATAAATGAGGACTCTTGGATCGTTCGTCATTGGTGGTGAACAAAAAGGCCAATTTCCAATAGGAAGATTATTTAGTAATCACTAAAACAAAGAAGCTGAGGGTAATATGAAACAATATCATAAACACTGACACATCCAAGTAATCTTGTTCTGAGTAACAAAAAACTCCTACATGTACATCCCAACATCGCAATGCACCTACGAAGCCAATGGTAAATCCTTTAATTAACTAGACAGAAAAAAGCAAGGCTGCTAAGTATAGCTAGTGGCAAGAAGCCACTATCTTTGACCCAGTACATGCTACAACACAAGTGAAGGGGTGTGACATAGTGTGGAAGCTTAGATGGAGAATGAGTTTGTGTGCTGTCATGATATTCAATAAAATTTCACTTATGGGATCTAGAAAACTGTGTTCACCATATGTTTTTTTTTTCTTTGACTCCGACCAACCACTTTCAAAACTTACTAAATGAAAGAAATCCGTAAGGAAGTATTCGATGAAGAGGTAATGTTACCGAATGTCACTCCTAGCATTGGCTATGCGTTGATGAAGCCTTACACCAAAAAAACGATGTAGCAACACTTACAGAAATTATGCTGTCACATTTAAAAATCATAAACGCGTAAGATGAATTCACCTTACCCAAACCTTTGCTTCACTATAAAACATAGCATAATGTCCATTTGACCAAAACACTTGTATGTAATACAGCAACATCAAAGCTATATCAATAAAAGTCACAATGAGATATATATAAAAACAAGGTTACCGTAGCATCCTACATACCATTCTAGGCGCATTGCACTATGACAGAATGTACGATAGGGTACTCTACTCCATGTGGGGGGTGAAACACCTATTGCTGTATAAAATCACTAGATTAGGTCCAAGATTGCACAGGTAGAGTGATAGCATCATACAAAATTATGCTGTACCGAGTGTACATTAATAAAGTCCATTTAAGATAGTTCGGTCCCCTAGTAATGAACTCCTGAATCACTATTAGAAAATAATAAATGATGTTAAAGTTGAAGAAACAAGATTCAAATGCATGCACAACAGGTGTTGAACAAGATGCAGTTGTACAAAGCTGCTGGACCCGATGGTGTCAACGCAGAGTTCCTGCAACACAACTGGAACACGGTAGGGAACTCAGTCACTCACTCGATTCAGGGTATGCTTCAAGGGAAACCTCTTCCAGATGAGGTCTGCAACGCCTCTATTATCTTAATTCTCAAATGTCCCAATCCAGAGAGGTGCGAGCAGCTGCGCCCCATCTCTTTAAACAATATAATGCTGAAGTTAGCCTCTAAAATTGCGGTGGAAAGGCTTAAAAAGCACATCCCAAGCTGGATTTCCGAGGAGCAAAGCAGCTTCGTGCCAGGGCGTCAGATCACAGACAACATTGTTTTGGTTCAGGAAATTATACATGGTATGAAGAATCCAAAGGGAGCGAAGACCATGGCAATCAAGATTGATCTAACGAAGGCGTATGATCAAATGTCATGGAGGTTCATTCAAGATACTCTAGACCGAGTAGGAATACCGGTGTCCATCAAAAAATACATTATCAACTCAATCTCAGGCGGTGATACCTCACTGATATGGAATGGAAAGACATCTCGCCCTTTCAAAACAAGTCGTGGATTGCGACAAGGAGATCCAATGTCCCCTTATTTGTTTGTTCTTTGCATTGAACGGCTAAGCCAGATGATTCAGGAGCGTGTTTGCAGTGGGAAATGGCGACCAATTAAGCTGGGAAGATCGGGTATCTCGGTTGCTCACGTGTGCTTCGCAGACGACTTGATCCTCTTTGCTCAGGCGACTAAGGAACAGATACGGTGTATTCTGCAATGTTTTAAGGTCTTCGAACGGGCGTCGGGACAATCTATTTCAGTAGCAAAATCCAGAATATTCTTCTCGGCTAGTGTTCCCAATTCGATCCAAAGGAAGATCCAGCGTAGATGTCAGTTTCTTGTCACAAATGACCTCGGACGCTATCTTGGAGTACCAGTCATTCACTCTAGAGTGACGAAGCATACCTATGCAGACATAATTGAGAAGGTGGAAGGTAAAGTGAGTGCCTGGGCAGCAAAGAGTTTGTCTCTCTCAGGGAGGCTATGTCTCGCAAAATCCACACTAACAGCAGTTCCTACATATGCTATGCAGACAGCAATCCTTCCGTTATCTCTCTGTGACCGGCTGGACAGTATCATACGGAAATTCATATGGGGAGGAAGCAGAAGCAGATTTGTCTCTCTGGTGTCGTGGTAGAAGGTCACTAGCTCAAAAAGCAAGGGAGGTCTGGGGGTTAAAATGATGAGGGACTGGAATCAAGCGCTACTGTCTAAGCATGCTTGGGACATTCTTTCCGGAAGGCAGACTATCTGGTGTAGAGTGATGCGGCATAGACTTAGCATATGCAGCGCAGGGAGGGAAGGATCCCTGTCGAGACTAGGGAGAGCATGTGCAGTAGCGAATGCTTTCATAAAGGACCACACCAAAAAGATCCCCTTGAGCGGCAAGGCAGTGAATGTTTGGGATGATTATTGGGTGAATGAACACATGAACCTTAGGGAGGTAGCCAAGAAACCAATTCCTGATGAAATTACAGATCTGAACGTAAGCTCCCTAGTCATTGAGGAAGGACGATGGGATATAGCCTTCCTGCAGGATTGGTTCGAGGACGACATTGTACAGCAAATCCTCCAAATCCATACACCTCTAGCAGGTGATATGGCGGATCGTAGCTGCTGGAATCACACTGGCAATGGTGCGTTCACCACAAGCTCAGACTACGAACTGATCAGAAGACAGAAGGAAGTAGTGACGCCGGGGAAATGGGAATCTCCGTGGACGTTACGAATGGCGGGCAGAATAAAGACGTTTGCTTGGCTTGCTCGACAAGACGCGCTGCTCACAAATGTCAGGAGGAAATATAGGCACATGACGGAGGTGAGTACGTGCCCTAGATGCGAGGTAGAAGATGAATCTCTAATCCACGCCTTACGGGACTGCAGCGTCTCTAAATTTTTGTGGCAGGAACACATCCCCTTGACCAAGAAGCAACTTTTCTTTGCAACAAGAAATGTCGAGGCATGGCGCAAAGTTGTTGTCAAGGAGGTAGGGCTCCAAGAAGAACAGTTCTGGTTGATATGTCACGGGCTGTGGCACGCACGGAACAGTAGCATCATGGTAGGGAACCACTTAAGCAAGGAACATACACGGGCGAGTATTAGAAAGGACATCCGCCTGCATAAGCTGGCTTGGGCGGCCACTACTCCTGAACCTACACATGATAGAAAAGCGGCATGGATACCACCACCAAGTGGTACTATTAAGATTAATGTGGACGCAGCTGTTACAAAAAGGGGAGCAGCTATAGCTGTCATAGCCAGGAATCATAATGGAGAATGGGTCGGGGCATGGGGCATGCCGACAGACACATCCGTTGCAACTGAAGCTGAGCTTGCTGGAATCCTTTTAGCTCTGGAACAGGCTGAACTACACAGCTGGTCTGCTGTTATTCTAGAATCGGACTGCAGTGAAGTAGTGTGTTTGATTAAGGAAGACGACGACACTTGGCCTAGGTTTGCTTTATGGCTTGCGAAGATCAGGAAGAAAGCTCGGCCGAACATCGAAATCTGTTTCAAGAGGAGAACTAGTAACGCGCTAGCTGATAGTCTAGCTAAGTTATAGCTAAAGAACAAAGACCATTGCCGCGTTTACCAAAGGCCACCAAAGGAGATCTCAATCTTGTATAGCCAAGAATTAAATAGAGTCAAAAATAATGTTGATGTAACCAGTATGTGAGTAAGTAGCTAGTCGATATGTAAAAAAAAAGATTCAAATGCATGTATACAATATAAGTAATGGAAATATTACTCATTAGGTAATACTACAAAATCTATATGAGGAACACATGCCTCTAATTATATTATTTTAACAAATTCGGGACAGTCGACGCTAGATCAAACTAGTGAAAGAAGTAGAAAACATTAAAAAATTGTGTAGCATTCAAGAAATAAAAAAAGATGTAATGTTTCCAAGCGTCATTCCTAGCATTGCCTCTCATTATGATGAATTTAGGGTAAACGATACTGCCACCTCTAGGGTTCAGGAGAGGCAACGACCGAGAGCACAGGGGCCGAGATCAGGGACAAATCAATCAACCCCTGGACGAAAAGACTGTCGATGCCTCCACGGAGGTTCCACCCTATAATCAGGAAGACCATGACTCCAGCATCGGCACCGGTAAAACGTCCACTACTAAACCTTCATTCAATGATATGGCAATGAGAAGACAAGGATCATCTCTCCCCAATCATGTATCTCCAGATACCCTAAAGAAAGAGGGCATCAGGGTTGAGAGAGTAGATGTCTTACCTTCCTTCACCGTCAACCCTAATGCCATGTTGTTATTGATTGAGCCATGGAAGAACGTTGTGATCGTTAAGGCCCTAGGTCAAAACCTGGGTACCATGCCCTGCTGAATTGAATCCAAATCATTTGGGGACTATCTGAACATTTCCGAGTCATAGACATGTATAATGGATACTACATAATCCAACTGGCCCACGAAACTGATTTCATTAAGGTCATGACCTGAGACCCCTGGACGATCTTTGGTAACTACCTCTTAGTGCAATCTTGGCACCCAAAGTTTAGGCCATTGAACCAGATCCCTCAGAAACATGTGGTGTGGGTCAGGATCTCTGACCCATCGATCCACCTTTATCAAGATAACTTGCTCGACAGTATTGACAATAAGACTGGTAAAGCAATCAGATTTGTTACCATAAAATCCAGGGGCACAGCGGAAAATTTGCAAGAATGGCTGTGGAGGTCGATACTACGCGACCCTTGCTACCTGATTTCATCCTTAATGGTGAACACCATTGCATTGAGTATGAAAACCTACCCTCAATTTGCATGGCCACGTTGAGGAGGACTGCAAGTTCATTGAAGTTGGAGCACCTACGTGCGAGCAAGAACGAATCAACTCTCGTTCAATCCATGCAAAGAAACTAGAGTGTAAACCACATCCACCCAAGATAGATGACCCCAACCACAACTCAGACAATAGGAAGGATGATGCTCCTGTCGACTCAAGCGTTGAGAAGTCCTTTGAGGATGAGGAAGGCGAGTGGCAACCAAGTGGTAGCAGACGTCAGAGGAAGCGGGCAGAGAAAAGGAAGCAAGAAGATGTTATCCCTCTCGATAAGCTGGAAGCATCAATAACAACCATCACCCTAATCGGTGATGAAGTGATTCAAGGGAGATCAACTCTGAATGATCCCTCCAACCCTCCAATTCAGTTCGGGCAACTCCAGTTGTCTTCATCCACTCCACCTTAGTTCCAGACCATTGATAGGCAACACGACCGTCCTTCGCAATAGAAAGATTACTGTGTAGGCGACTAAGAGAACATCGGGAAGAAATCATAAGAAAGGGAATCTAGCTCAACAAGTGGGAAGCTCCTCCTCATCAACAAATAAGACAATCAATTTCAACCTCCTAAAAAGGACATGGAAATTTCAGACATGGGTGAAAACAAGGACGAGGTAGAGCTGCTCACAGCCATCACCTAATTGCCCCACTCGTGCTGTCAGTTCCAACAAATGTTATTTGTTGGAACATTCAAGGAGCTTGCTCTGATGAGAAAATCTTTTACTTGCATGAGCTTTGTTTCTCATACAGGCTGCAATTGCTGGTTATCCTTGAACCAATTTGTAGTGCAAAGATAGTTGATTGCATCATTAGGAAAGTTGGCTTCTCATCGTCTCACCAAGTAGAATCAATAGGCTTCTCGGGCAGCATCTAGCTCCTCTGGGACAATTCTAGGTGCAATATCGAGATCCTCCTCAACCACCACCGATTCATCCATTACCACATCAACAATAGAAACCTCTTCATTGTTGTCTATGGCAGCCCCAACCCCTAAAGAGGAAATTGCTATGACAATGCCTCTCCATTCTTGTCCCCCCAGGGATGACCCTTGGTTAGTAACTGGGGACATTGACACTATGTTAAACAGAATGGAGAAGAGAGGTAATGACTTCTTCGACTTAGCCTCCTTGACTCTCTTCCATGAATGTCTTCTTAGCACGAGCCTTCCAGACATTGGCTCGGTCAGGCAAACTTTCATGTTCCAACAAGGTCATGTTCATGAGAAGTTGGATAGAGCCATTGCAAACAAAGCATGGCTCACAACCCACACCAATACCCAGGTGCTTGTTCTCCCTTGGGTGAGTTCTGACCATAACCCTCTCTTCATCACAATGGGGACTCGTAATGTCTCTGGATGAGCCTTCTTTAGAACCAAGTTGAGTTGGAACCAGGATGAGGGGTTCAAATTTTTTCTGACCTCAAATTGGGATGTGAATCCGTCTTTCTCTGGTACTCTACCGGCATTCTGCTCTGTTGTCAATAGTAGAACCGTGTCAACACCTGGAACAAGCATAAAGAAAAGGCCACGATCCTCGAACACCTCGATAGCATCCAGAAGTACCCAAGATTCACTGACTTCATCAATGACTCGCTCCTAGCAGTGGAACTTTAGGAACAATAACACTGCATCCTCTTTATAGAGGAGGCGGATTGGAACAAAAAATCTCACAGAACTTGCCTTCAACATGGGGACCACAACACCAACTGCTTTCAATCTTATGTCCATTATGGATGCCACTACAACAAAATCTCGCAACTGAAGGGGTCAGACAGATGTTGGATCTCTAATCCCACTAATCTTTGATCCATATCCACACCTTTTCTATAAATCTTTTGACTACTGCTTCACTTGCATCGACCCACTGCATTGACTCCTTTATAGGCACTTTCCCCACCATCTCGGTGAACACTACGAAGAACTTGGAAGCACCTCTTCCAGCTAAGTAGATCCATCACATCATCTTTGCCGTGTTACCATGTAAAGCACCAAGCCCTGACGAAATTACATGATTTCCTACAACACCACTGGCCTCAAGTTGGACCCCTTAGTATTTTGGATGATCTAACAAGCATTCCAATGGGAGTCAATAGATATAGCCCTGGAGGATTCTCACATTCTTTTAATCCCAAAGATTAAAAATCCATAATGTTTTAGGGACCTTCGTCTGATATCCATCAACAATGTGATCTGCAAAGCAATCTCCAAGACAATGGTCAACCACATCAAGCCGCTACAGAGCGATTGGATATCACTATGCCAGTCCAACTTCATCCCTAGATGCAAAAAGATTGACAACATGTTACTAGTGTAGGACGTGGTCCACTCATTGTGAAACAAGAAAGGGAAGAATAAATAGATGGCTATCAAACTTGCCCTAACAAAGGCCTTCGATAGAATGAACTGGTGTTTCATCAGGAGCACATAGACAAAGGTGGGACATCTGCCTCGATTAATTGAAATTTCTATAGCAATTATACAATCTAATGAGACCTCCCTCTTATGAGAGGGCTCCCCACTGGAACCTTTCAAGGCCATCCAGGGAGTAAGACAATGCGACCCACTGAGCCCATACATATTCATGCTATGTATGGAACGACTAAGTCAAGCTATCAATCAAGCATTCACTGAAGGGTCCGGGAAGCCCATCATCTTTTCTAGAGGAGGGACTCCCTTCACGCACGTCTACTTCACTGACTCCATCATCTTGTTCACAGAGGCGTCCGTTTCTCAAGCATCTGATACCATGAAGATCATCAAGGCTTTCTCCCTTCAATCTACCCAGGTGGTATCCACTAACAAGTCATGATGCTTCTTCTCCACCACTTTCTCACCTATCAACAACTAAAGAATCAATAGGAGACTAGGCTTCCAAGTTACTGGTGAGTAAGGGAGATACCTCGACATTCCAATTTTGCATAAGAGGGTCAATAAATTAGAAAATGCCAACATCCTTGATTCAGTCCAAGCTAGGATGAATAGTTGTATTGTCAGACATCTCTCCCTCATTGGAAGGATCACACTTGCTAAAGCAACCCTACAATCAATTCCCACTTACACGATGCAATGTGTGTTGATCGAGCCAACACTATGTGATGATATTAGTCGCCACATTTGAAAATGTATCTGTCATAGTATCGACTCCCAAAAGAAGATGTCCTTAATCTCATGAAAGAAGATCTCATCCAATAAAGATTGAGGTGGCCTTAGTATCAATAATGCAAGGGACCTGAATGAAGCATTGATGCTATAGAATGTTTGGGCCTTCTTGAATGACTCTAAAATGATTTGGGTAAAAAAACTAAAAGATAATTACCAAAGTAGGAGTATAACATCCAAGGCCTCTGGCTCGATGGCTTAGAGATTCATCTAATCTGATATTGAGACGATCTGAAATGTTAGTTCCAAGTCCATTGGTGATGGTCAAGAAATAATTGTATGATCAGAAAAGATGGCTAGCGGGGTGCACATTCCTTTGTTAGAACCTGACCACCCAATTCCAAGTGATATTGAAGATTTGAAGGTGGTCTGATGCATATGGAGTGTGGTGGCTGGGATTGGGGCTTTATTCATTGAAAAATGTCAACTTGCACCATTGACATACTGAGAATGCTGCACCACCAGACCCAGATGCCAACCCTTATAGTTTTGTCTGGCCACATGAGATGAGCAGTGATCTCACTGCATGTGCAACTTATAGATGGATATGCCAAGACAAAGAGGTTCCCACACCTGGTGAATGGGGAACGATATGGAAGAAGCATGTACTGGAGAGGATCAAAGTCTTCCTATGGCTCCTACAACACCTTGCTTTGATAAAAAATGTGGAGAAACATAGATGTCATCTGGACGTGACCACCGTCTACCCTAGATGCAATCCATTTGATGAAGCAATCTTGCATTGTTTTTGGGATTTACCAAAGAGCACAGAGGTCTGGTTGTCCGTTCAACCTATTTCGGAGTTCTTCTAAGATGATGAAGATCACTGCATCCCGAAAGTCACTAAGAGGGATTATGCAACCATTAATCTTTTTACTCAAGTGATCACAACCTTGAATCTATGGATGATACACAATGAAGAGATTCATGGAGGCTCAACTTCACTTCCTCAAGTCACTCTAAGGTTTAGAACCTTGTGTTCAACAATGATTATGGAAGCATCAAGACCAATAGATAACCTAATGCAGTGAAGTACGGTCACCAACCTAACCCCAAGAATAGCTACTACTTCCAAGTTTGGCATTCTTGCGGATGTAGAATTCTCACACTTGTCCAAGTCATCAAGCTATGGTGCATCATCCTTGACCTATCTGGTTGTATCATCTTGAGTAAGGGCCATTTAGCACACTCAAATTCAATATTAGAAGATGAGATCAAAGCTATTCTCTAAGAAGTTTCCACGACTAAAGAAAACAATTGGTGTGATGTGATTATTGCCTCAGACTCATCCTCTATAGTTCAAAGACTCACCTCCAACGCCAGACCTTTGGCTAGATTCCACTTGTGTTGGAATCACTGGAAGAAACTCTCAACCAATAGTCCATCGATCATTCTATTATAGACATCCATGGAGTTTATCTCCACTGTTGATTCAACTCCTAAGTTTACTAAAAAACAAGTCTAGTACCACCTTTTTAGTGTAGCTACCATGTATTCCATGTACTCACATTGTTGACTTATCTTTTCTCCCCGTCTTAGGTGACAGATGAATAAAATCTAGTTCGTTATTGGAAAAAAAATATATGTAATTAATAAAATGTGAGAAATGTATAAAAACAAATGGGTCTATAAGAAAATCAAGTGTGCACCATAGTACTCTCTGAATCACCTTTCTCATACACTAACTTCTTACTCCTTTTGGTTTATGTCTTCTTATGTACATATCAATTATTACTTCTTTGTAATAAAATAAGATATTGAGTGATGTTTGGACCTATATCCCAAATCACACACAAGAATTTAGTAATCACAATAGTCCTCAAACCATTTATATATATATATATACATACATACATATAGGAAAACCAAGTGTAGATATAGGCAGTGGAAATTTAAAAAAATAAATTAAATGCATGTTTTCCAAAACAGCAAGATCATATCAACAACAATGTATCTAGGAAGTAAAGTTTGCACAATTATACCTGGTCATGGATCAAGTATAGTGACATTACCCTTGCATAAGATGCTTCTTCTTCAGGTAGCAATACACTCCTTACAGTAGTAACAAAACACGAACAATCATCTCCACCGACCTCCTAGAGCAACACCATGGATAACGGTTGACAATGTCCTCCTAGAGGAAGACAATGGCCTCCTATCTCTAGAGTAGTCCACGCAGACCACCGGAACTCCACGTTGTGCTACCAGAGCCAATGGGAAGCAATTGTATCTTTCTGTCAGTGTACTACTCACCGACATGCACTCCCATAGATGATCTCAGATGTTCTCCCTTGTTGTCCGTCCCTTTAATGGGTAGGACTTGCTCAGACTCTATATTGGTTACTACAACCGGAGAGGACAACAATTGTCAGAGCAACTGATTCTCAATTGTGTGTGTTGGGAAACCCCCAATACCATTCTATTTATAGTAGAGGTTAAGGTCAAGGTACCCAATCAAAGTGGGATTAGAAGAGTTCAAAACTTTAATGAATTCACATCCTACGATAGGTGAACTGATCGGTTCACTAGTGAACCCATCTGTTGGCACACTAAGTCAATCTATTGACTTAGTGAGATGACATTTCACACTATTTCCAAATTTCAATTGAATTCGCAATTCATTTCCAATTAGGGTCCAACATTAATCTTTGTATGAATCTAACTGAACAAGAGAAACAACCAACTATTCTCATGAATTGAGAAAATCACCAGAAGCTTTGGTTGGCATGACTAAATTGATTGGTTCACTAGGTGAACCGGTCATCACACCAACCATGAGTCAATCGGTTCACCCACTGAGCCGATTGGTTGGTGTCCTATCTCATACAGAAATCATTCAATTCAATTATCAATCAACTTGACATTCCAATCAGTCAGTTCAATACTTGAACTTGATGGTTTTGATTCCAGTAAGTTGATTTATTGTTTAATTTAATACCTAAAGACCTTTAGTATTCAATCTAAACATCATTCATGAATATACTCCTGTAATCCAAGTGTATCCTATGTGTTTGACCCTATAGGTCCAAAACTATAGTGGTAGTGAATGTCCATAACCAATTATGACATTACAAGAAAAGAGCGGTGCCTAGTCACACATCATTGCTACCCAAGTAATTTGGAAGTTGAATAACAACTTCAACCTACAATCCATCGTAAGTGTTACTGTGATCGTATAGTTCCTTTATCTCTGATATCTGGATTGAACTCGAGGCATGGAATTGTCATCCTCTCAACATTCAATCCATGTTCCTTGAACTAGAATAGACTGTTTGAGAAGTACATGAGCTCACATATCACATGTTGAGCCGCATGAGTATGGCCATACATTTCTCAGTCTCGCTTATCAAGAGGCCATGGATATCAATCTCCTGTTGGAGGGACAAATGCCATCTACATCACTCATACTCTATCCCCATGTATCACAGTGCATGCGATCATCACCGTTATGGCAACCCTTATTAGGATCACATTGGATGATGTCAAAGTACATGAACGACATGTGATGAATGTAGTAAATTCAGGTCTAAGAACCACAATCACCACTATCACTATTAGAGATGATTTTGACTACCATTCTATGGTCTCCATGTATCACTCTCATAGTGGGTATGTCTGATACACTATTTTCTAGCATGTACCTGTGTGCTTGACTTGATTTCACATATCATGATTAATGAGATCCTACCATCAGTCAACACACACTCGAGCCTTATGTATTAGTATTGTCTATTTTGCTTCCACAGTAATATCTGACTAGGGACATTACAAGAATGTATGTACTCTTGTCATACATATGATTTATTGTTTAGGTCCTCAACATGAAGACATATCTCATTCAGTAACATCATTCTTTATACATCTACTATGTATGTTTTACCATCTCATGCTGAGGAAAACATAATAGACAAAATTACCTTTATTATTATCAAAATAGGTATCTAATTCCATATTCCAATCATCATATGATTGGCTCTCTGGGCATAAATACCAACAGACTCCCACTTGCACTTGTAGCTAATCACCCACAAATCTTATTCCAAGTGGTCTTAACATGTCCATCATGTTTCTTCTATGCAAACACTTTTATAGCGGGTTTAGCAATGTTTTCTTAAAGTTGCTATTTTTAGGTTTCATATATCTTTGTTGTATGACTACTCATATGAGATGGAAGTGGTGTAGTATGCTATCTGAGATTCCTTGCCTAACCAATAGGTCCATTATTGTCATCAATGTTTCTAGTGTGTCATCAATGGTTGGAACCTCGTACAAGTTCACCCATATGAACTTCTTGGTCCATACATTATCCTCTATTGTTCACATAACATAGAGATAGTTAGTTTCTATTGTTGATCAAAATAACTAGCATTAGCTTGGAACCCTTTCCAGCTTATAGATCTCATTTAAGGTCAAACATAAAAAGAGATTGCAATCATTGATTTTATGTGTCATCAATGGTTGGAACCTCGTACAAGTTCACCCATATGAACTTCTTGATCCATACATTATCCTCTATTGTTCACATAACACAGAGATAGTCAGCTTCTATTGTAGATCTAAAAAACTATCATTAGCTTGGAACCCTTTCCAGCTTACAAATCTCATTTAAGGTCAAACATAAATAGAGATTGCAATCATTAATTTTATTTTTCATTTCAAAAGCTTGCATCTATGTAAACCTTTACACCCAAATCTTCCTTATTACCATAACCAAGGAACTAATCCTTTTAGTTCTTCTCAAGTACCTAAGGATGTTCTTTATGGTAGTCCAGTGACTCATACTGGTATCTGACATATACCCTCTAGTCATTTACAATACATACGAGATTGTTGGATAGGTATATATATATATCCTATCTTCATGTCCAATACATATGAGATAACTAGATATTCTCTCTTCATGTTCAATATATGACATAATAGGATAAGTACATAACATTGAATTCAAGATAGATCCAATTGTGAATGCATATGACATATATCCATTTGTTACTGTTCTTCAATGGAATTGGGACTCTAGGATCCTGAGAGACTAACTCCATGGAATATGGGCAAGTTTTCTCTCATTGATTCTTGCATGAGGAACCTCTGCATCATCTTGCATATGTATGTTCTCTTTCTTAGGTCAAGACATTTTCTAGATCTATCTATATATATCTCAATTCCTATCGCATATGATGCTTCGCCTAAACTCTTCATAGAGAAGGTACTTCCCTTGCCAGGATTTAATATGAGTATGTTATTCCACATCATTATGTGGAAGATAAATATTCTCCCACTAAATCTTATGTAATAATAGATTCCATCTTCATACGGACTCAAGTCAAACCCTTTGACTATCTTGTCAAGTTGAATATTCCAGTTCTAAGATACTTGCTTCAATCCAAAGATTGGCCTCTGTAGCATATTGACTTTATTTAGATTAATGGATTTATAAAACCATTAGGTTGTGTCATGTACAAGACATTCTATATAATTATTCCAGTTAAGTAATGCAATTTTAGCATCCATATGCCAAATCTCATAGTCATACTAAGTTGCAATAGCAAGCATGATCCTAATGGACTTAACCATGGTAATTGGTGAAAGACTTCATCATGTTCAACACCTTGAATTTGTTTGAATCTCTTTGCAACCAATCTATCCTTCCATGTTCGTCTTCATCCTAAAGACCCAATTGCACCCTATGGGTTCTACCCCTTCAAGTGGATTCACCAAGGTCATACCTTGGTGGCGTACATGGATTCCACCTTTGATCTCATGACCTCAAGCCATTTCTCAGACTCTGGTCACTCAATAGATTCTAGGTAGGCTATTGACTCATCATCTATGATCAACTCATCACCTTTTTGAGTTATAAGATATCAGAATCTTTCAAACTCAAGGCATGTTCTACGAGAACTATAAAGTTTTGTGTTACATAAGGAACTTGAGATTCCACAACAACTTGTGATTCTCATTGTTCCCACTATACCATTTTTACGTTCAATGTTTTCTTGCCTGTCTCGAACATTTTGAATTCTAGTTTTACTCCCACTGATCCCTTTGGAACTAAGTTCCTCTTCAGGAATACATCCATCCTAATCAACAACCAATTTTGTTGTTGGATTGGAATAAGAGTAGTATTTAAAAAAATAACATTTATGTGATTTGTGGACAAATCATTTCAAGAAATTATTTTCTTATATAAGGTTTCAATCCTAACCACTATAAAAGACATACAGAACAATTCCCATACCATATCTCATATGGTGTATTTTGAACCATTTTATACGATATGTTGTTGGGTGTTAAGCATGTGCCCAAAAGAAATGGGAAGATTAGCTAGATTCTATTGATAATCGCACCATGACTTAACAAGGTGTGATTCCTTCTTTCTAATACACTTTCATGATACACTATCATTGTGTTTCAGGTGGAATTCATCATAATACATTATCATGATCTCCCTTGAAGGTTCTCAAACTCTTGGTTTAAAATATTTCAACATCAATCACTTGAAAGTATCTTAACACTTTTACCAAGTTAGTTACATACTTCATTCACAATCTCCTTGGACACTTCAAGATATTCATACTTGTATTTCATTACATAAAAATTTCCATATATACTGATAGAATTATTAAATCTAATGAGTTAATTGTAATTACCTTTAGCATTTATTATAAAAGGTATATATACATCAGTATGTATGAGCCTTAATAGAATAGTCGCTCTCCCAGTACATCTAGTGAAGATGCTTTTTTCATATTGCCCAATAAATAAGAGTTTCATGTATCTATCGATTCGATAACTAAAAGATTCTAGATAACCATCATATGGATTCTAGAGATGCATTTCTCATTTATGCACTCTAGATGACAATGCTATAGGCATTCATAGTTAGGACATCAATTCATTCAATATATGTGTCATACACATTTGTCTTTTAGAACTATCAAGTATAGTTTGTGAGACATAGGGAATTTCCATGAAACATCAATTCTTGTCCATAAAATATACATGATGTTTTCATCAATAGCAGGTGCATAATAACAATTCACTAATTCTATTACATGCCCATGATTGACAACTTCCAACTGTAGTTGCATCAACTTTTTCTCCACACAGTTTCTAGCTTACTTCTTCTTGGGTCCTGCAGTAGAGATATCTATCCCATTCTTCTTTTTGGAGATCCTCTATAAGGAGGATAGTTCCTTTGTAATGTCTAGATAGGTGACAATTGTGCATTTTATTTCCTTAATCTATTAACTGAAAAGGACATATTCCTTTTATGCTTACCCTTCTGCATGTATTGAGTGCATAAGACGTGGACTTCAGCTTAGCCTCAAATCTCTTATTGGCCTTGCCTTTTTCCCTCATACTCATTTTCTCTAATCACCATCACAGTTTTGTCCTTCTTCTTTCTTACTTTGGCATCAACATGCCAAGCTACGGATAGATGAACTATATGATTCAGAAAACAATTGTAGAATCATATATGTGGTCAGCTATTGACCTAAAAGAAATCCTAGTCACTCTACTGGATATCCCTTTGTCTGTTTGCACTCAAACAATGCTTTGGATACATTATACCTTTCTTGATATACATGATTCTTAAGATGTGTTACCATCTCGAGAATGTCCATGTTTTCCATTTTGTTCATGCAACTCATAGTTCATACAAAAAAGCATAAGGTACTCAATGTCTATGGCATCATTGACATGCTTCAAGTAAGCATCCAGTTCATCCTTTGGCGCATTTTGAGTGGGTTCTTCTGGCTCTAGTCTTTCAAGGACATAGAGCTTTCGCTCATCATTCTCAAAGTCCTAAACCAGATGTGAAAGTTATCCCATTTTGTCCTTCTCAAGTATTGATCACAATAATAACGTGTTTGTGTTTGTCTACAAAAAAAAATTGCAAGTTTTTAAAAACATATTTTAGTTGGTTTGGTTTGATAAATTTGACAATATTAATTAGGCTTTTAATTAACTATCACTCACACTATATTGTACAATTGATAATCCCCATGTATCAATTTGGAAGATTGATGTGTACAACATTCTAGTGAGCCAAGATCCAAAATAATTAAGTCAATACTAAACCAACGTTGGTGCTCATAACCAATTACTAAGGTAGGTAACATTTTCCAATTGCATCTCATACAACTCTTGGATAGATGGTATGTAAAACTCCTTGCCATATTTCATCTACATTCTTCTGGGCACTTAATCCTATTAAGGTCACCAAGTTAAGCCTGACTCAAAAGCCAACGTGATAGAATATGCACCCTACTATGGCATACCCACATATCTACCATCACACTTCCATGAGATAGACGAAACACCATGCTAGGGCATGCCCACACTTGGTCGATCAAGTTTTTCATGTGTGTTTCTTATGGAAAGCATCAAAGACTTAATATTCTATTTGAGAGATTTTATATATAAATACATATACATATTCAGTCACCACATACATATATATATCCAATCACCACATACTTAGTGCCTATCATATACATGATATAACCACAAACCAGAACATGCAATAACTAAAACACACAAGTGATGGTTATAGCCATTCTATTGTAATTCCTTAGAGCCACAAGGAATTACTACAATCTAAGTTCTACATCATATGCAACCTGTTGTTGATGACGATTTGTGCTTATACCAATCTGGATTGATCAGTTCAATACTTGAATCGATTGTCTTGCCTCATAGATGCTCGGTTGAGTTCTTGAAATGGTCATCTGGTTCTCAAGTCCAAGTGGCGACTAGACACCTCCAGCCTATTAGTTGGTCCACCAGTCGATCACTTCATCCTCTTATCGTCTGGCCTCCTCGATCCTTAGTCGATCTGTCCGTCTCACGAGCTGGTCAATTCACCTTTGTGCATATTTCCATCTCACATTGAAACATAAATTAAAACTATTATATTTGTTATTACATTGTATAAGGGAAAACCTCGAGTTACATTTGAGGGAAAATAGGAATAAGAGCATGAATTTACATTTGGAAAGGAGATAGAGGCTCAGTACATAGACCAAGTAAGAACAAGAATAAACAACCACAACCATGCACACACAGATCTAGAGTTATTAGACATGACCATGCTTCAAATCCACCATCGAAACCAACTTTTAGGGCAACACATGTGAATTGCATACATACATACATACATACATACGTACATACATACATATAAATATATATATATATATATATTTATTTATTAGTTTGTGGAGATGTATGTGGAATTTAATCAGATATGCACATTAATCGTTTTAATATTCACATCATATGAAATAAAAGAATAAAAACTAAATCTGATGATATCCATTTAAATTCTAGATATATTGTAAATCGGCGTGGCTCTGATACCACTGTAGGGAAATCATGTATAGATATAGGCAGCAAAAATAAAATAGAAAGTTAAATGTATGTTTGTTAAAAAAGAAATATCGTGTCAACAAGAATGTATCTAGGAAGTAATGTTTGCAAGGTTATACCTAGTCCTGGGGTAAGTCCAGTGACATTACCCTTGCAATAGATGCTTCTTCTTCAGGCAACAAAACACTCCTTCAACATAAGAAACACATGAAAAATCGTCTCCACCGGCCTCCTGGTACAACACCACAGACAATGGTTGATGATGTTCTCCTTGACGCATACAATGACCTTCTGCCTCTAGAGTAGTCCACAAGGACCACCAGGAACTCCACATTATTCTACAAGATCCAATTAGAAGGAGTTGTCCCTTTCTGTCAGTATACTAGTCACCAACAAGCTCTCGCACATATGATCTCAATTGTTCTGCCTCACTGTCCCTCCCTTTAATAGGTAAGACTTGCTGGGGCTCTGTATTGGTTACCACAATCATAGAGGACAACAATTATAAGAGCAACTGATTCTCAATTGTGTGTGTTGGGAATCCCTCAGTGCTCCTCTATTTATAGTAGAGGCCAGGGTCAGGGTTCCCAATTGAAGTGGGAGTAGAAGGTTCCAGAATTTTCATGAATTTCACATCCTACAATAGGTGAACCGGTCACTAGCACAATATGTCAATAGTTTCACTCAATGAGCCGGTTTTTCACAGTGTGTCCCAATAACAATTGAATTCACAATTCATTTCCAATTAATGTTTGACATTAATCCTTATACCAATCAAACTGAACATGTGAAATGGTCAACTATTCTCATTAATTGCAAAAATCAACAAATTTTAGTTTGAATGACTAACCCAATTAGGTCACTAGGTGAACCAATCATTTCAATAACAACAAGCTGATCGATTCACCAATAAGCCAATTGGTTGGTGTCTTTCCTCATGCAGAATTAGCCAATTCAATTTTCAATCAACCGGACACTCTAATCAGTAAGTATCAACACTTAAATTTGATGGTTCTGAGTCTATTTAGTTGATTTGTTGTTTAATTGAATACCTAAAAACCTTTAGTATCCAATCTAAACGTCATTCATGAATATACTCCTTTAATCCAAGTGTATCCTATGTGTGTTACCCTATAGGCCCAGAATTACATTGTTAGTTTATGTCAATAACCAAATTTGACATTACAAGTAAAGAGTGGTGCCTAGTCACACATCATTGCTACCCAAGTAATTTGGAATGTTAGAGAACAACTTCAACCTGCAATCCATGTTAAATGTTATAATGATCGTATAGTTCTCTTATCATTGATATCTGGATTGAACTTGAGACATGGAATCGTCATCCTCTTAACGTTCAATCCATGTTCCTTGAACTAGAGAAGATTGTCTGAGATGCGCGTGAGCTCACATATCACATATCGAGTCACATGAGTATCGACATACATTTCTCAGTGTCGCTTGTTAAGAGGCCCTAGATATCAATCTCCCATAGGAGGGACAAATCCCATCCACATCACTCACATTCTATCCCCATGTGTCACAGTGCACCCAATCATCACCATTATGGCAACCCTTATTTAGGATCATGTTGGATGATGTCAAAATACATGAACAACATGTGATGAATGCAGTGACTTCAAGTATAAGAACCACAATCACCACTATCACTATGAGAGATGATTTTATTCCATGGTGTCAATTTATCACTCTCATTGTGGGTCTGTCTGATACACTATTCTCTAACAAGTACTTCTGTGTTTGACATGATATCACATATTTTTTTCATCAGTCAACAAACACTCTAGTCTTATGTATTATTGTTGTCTATTTTGCTTCCACAGTAATATCCATCTACGGACATAACAAGAATGTATGTACTCTTATCATACATATGATCTCATCATTCAGGCCCTCAACTCAAAGACATATGTCATCAAGTAACATCATTCTTTAGACATCTACTATTTTTGTGTCATCATCTCATGCTGATAATATATGAAATGATTTTTTTATTATCAAACTAGGTATCTAATGCCACATTCCAATCATCATATGATTGGCTATCTAGGCATACATACAAACAATGTACTCCATTTGATGCTTAATATTAGTATATTTATTTTGTTCAAACTTTATGATTTCCTAGTAATGTCCTTCTAAAAATTATTGTCTATTGAATCATTCTCAAATAAAATAAATTATTGACTAGGTAGTTAATGGCGACAATTAGTCAAATTATTTATCATTTTGGAGAACTAATATTTTTAGACTTTTCATTGAATAAATTTAAGCACGCACTAGTATTTTTGTCATGTTTTGACTTGCAGTTTAGAAGTTGTAACATCTTTAATAGGGGGTAACAACCGATTAAGGTGGTAAGATGAAATCTTAACTACTACAAACTTCATTGACCAGTCTCTTCCATTAATTACTTCAATGAATCCATAAAACACCCATTATGGAAGAAACCACATGACTCCTTTGTTACCATCTAATCTCTTACCAATTATAGATAAGGGACTCCATCCCTCTAATAACTCTAGACACACCCTCGACTATACAACTACATAAACCCCAAACACTAATGGGTATCATAGAGTGGCAAGCACTGGTTTTTAGCCTACCTGTAATCATTTCCGTCAATCATTTCTTCTACCTCAATATGGATAAAATTTGGTCCCTATTCCTCTGTCTCTTTTCCTACATGATTTCTCTTCTCAACCTACCCCGATACTATTAAGTAGGATGATAATCCTGACGGCCGTTGCAACCCTATTCCAGTCATACCTTGGACCATTTCCTATGACGTAGATCCTGAATCCAGGTGCCTTCGTGTTAGATTCAAAATCCAAAAAGAAATCAACTATGACTATATATGATCTACAAACTAGAAGTGCTCCTCCATGTGAACTGTATAAATGTTATTTTAATATTAAATCTATCACATAGATGAGATTTTGCATATCTTTTCTTGATGATAATGTATGTGTGTTCAATATACATGTACTTAGATAATATATATGATGGTAAATAAACTTAATGGTGGTACCTTTATTTTGTTCTTATTCTGCTAAAAATCTATGGAGTTAAATTGATATAAGGTTCTTAATTAAAGTTATCTTTCCTAAGGTTTAAACATTAAAATCAATTTTTTATTTATCCTTGTAAGTGGTTTTTTTTACTACCTATGAGGAAATGAGTAGATCTCATATGTCTATGTCATTCCACTAATGTACATACAACATTATAATGGCTCAACATGATATCCTTGAGAGAATTAGGTTTTGATATGGTCTTTATAGGTTTCATTTAGAATAATTAACGATCATTTCCTATCATATTAGCAATTTTGGAATAGTTAATCAAATTTCATCTCAAATTATGAATTATTGAGCCATTTTCATTCTAATGGTCAAAACCTGCCAAATTAGTGAAAACATTGATGGAAACATGAAATTTCTTCAAAATTTATATAAAATAAAATTTATGTTCAAAAATATTTCATGTCAATATATTTTTATGAAAAAGCATGAATCATGAACTTCCAAAATAAAATTTTCATTTATCACAATCTTTACCATTAACTTAACCAAATTCTCTAGAATAAGACTGAATTAGCATCAAATAGCTCAAATTAGTTAATTTCAAATTTAGATATGTAATTGGTGGCAAATCCACTCACCCTCATTGTAATATGCGGGTGAAGTACCTCGTTCCCTAATCGAAGATGATGAGTTCCAAATTTTACAAAAAAATCACCAAATTTCTTTAAAGTTGAAAATCACCACAAAATCCCTAGCGTGGCATCCTTCCTTATTTTTTAGGTAAAGTTAGAATGATAAGGGAATTTGATATTCTTGGGTATTTTGCAATGAGATTGTAACAAAAAGAAATCTAGAACCTTCTCTTATGTTGGATTTTATGGCCACAGAGTAGGCAGTGGAAACAAAAAAATTACTGGCCATTAACCCATAACAGGAGATCGCATCAATGACTATGTCATGGGAAGGATGGTTTTAGCGAGATATACCTGCTCATGGGGCTTGCCCAGTGACAATACCTCGCAGCCATGTGCGGTCTTCAATGCCATGTCTAGGACGGTGTCTGTGCTTCTCTTGGTCTTCACCATGGACTCTGGCCTCCACCACGGACTACGGTTGATGTGTCCTCCTAAGCGGTAGACATCTCCTGCCTCTACAGAAAGTCTACACAGACCACATGGAACTCCTTCCATTTGAGAAGAATTGGCAGGAAGGAGGAGACCCTCCTGTTGGTGTACTAGCACCAACCTGCTCTCCCAAACTCAGACTACTTTTTTGCAGTATCTCTCCCTCACCATGCCTCCCTAGTCAGGTAGCACTTGCTCCAGCTCTCTCGGTTACCAAAACCAGAGAGGACAACAACTTTACTGAGTAACTGATGTTCTGAGTTGTGTGTTCTGAGAAGCCCCAAGTACCCCTCCATTTATAGTAAAGGGTAGGGTCAGGGTTCCCATTCTGTTCGGGAGTAGAAGGATCTGGAAATTCCATAAATAGTTTGTATCGCGACAGGTGAACTGGTCGTTTCATAAACGAAGCGATCATTTGGCAATGTGAGCCGATCGATTCACTATGAACCGATTAGTTGGGAGTGTGAACCAGTCAGTTCACTTAGTGAACTAGTCATTTCACTTCCTAGACTTGCCCACAATTGACTTTCCTTAATCGTTTCCAATTTATTCAAAGGTTAATCCTTATTCCAATCGAATTGAACAAGTGAAACGTGAATGTTTTCCTACAACCAGGAAAATACCAATTTCCTCAATTGGCAGTACTGTGAGCTTCCCGGTTCACCAAGTGAACTGGTCAGTTGGCTCACACCAACCGATCGACTCACCTGGGTGAACTAGTCAGCTGGTAGTCATGATATTGGTAATGCAGTCTCCAATCCACCTGACACTCTGACCAGCTAGTTCAACACTTGAACTTGATAGTTCAGAGTCTAGTCAGTCAATTATATGTTTAATTGAGTACGTAAACACCTTTATTCTCAATCTAAAAATCATTCATGGACAATCTCCTATTCTTGGGGTATCCTATGTGTGTGACCCTATAGGTTCCAATTTATGTTGGTAGTGAATGTTAATAACAACTTATGACATCAAAATCAATGAGTGCAATCTTGTATGTCATCATTGCTACCCAATAACTCAGAAAGTTGGAGAACAACATCAACCTACAATCAGTGATTAGTGTTACCGTGATCATATGGTTCCTTTGTCACTAACATTCGGATTGAATCGGAGGCATGGAACATCATCCTCTTCAACACTCAATTGATGTTCTTTGACCTACATCAGACTATCAAAGATGCATGTGAGTTTACATATCATATATTGAATCGCAAGAGTATGGCCATACAATTCTCACTCTCACTTATCAAGGGGCTCTGTATATCATACTCCTTGTAGGAGGGACAAACCCTATCTCTATCACTCATAGTCTATCCCCATGTGTCAAAGTAACCCAACCATCACCTTTATAACACATGTGTTTTAGGAATGTGTTTGATGATGTCAAAGTGTACCCAATGACATGTGACAAGTGTAGTGATTTTAGGTCTAAGAAACACACTCACCACCATCACTATGAGAGATGATTGTGACTACCATTCCATGGTATCCATGTATCACTCTCATAGTGGGTTTGTCTGATATACTGTTCTATAAAATATATATATGTGTTCTTGACTTGATATCATATATCATGTCTAATGAGACTGTCATCAGTCAACACACACTCTAGTCTTATGTATTACTGTTGTCTATTTTTCTTCCATAATAATATCCGACTAGGGACATAACAAGTATGTATGTACTCTTATCATACATATGATCTCATCGTTCAATTCACATACTTGAAAGCATATGTCATCGAGTCTCATCATTCTTTATACATCTATCATGTATGTGTCATCATCTCATGATTGAAACAAACATAATAGATGGAATTACCTTTATTATTATCAAATCAGGTATCTAATGCCTCATTGCAATCATCATATGATTGGCTCTCTTGGTATACCATACCAACAGACTCCCACTTGCACTTAGAGCCAATCACCCATGAATCATATTTCAGTGATCTTAACATGTCCATCATGTTTCTACTACACAAGTGCATTTTAGCGGGAAAGCAACATTTACTTCAAGTTGGTATATTGCATGTTTGACATCCCCTCGTTGTACGACAACTCGCATGAGATGGAAGTGTCATAGAATGCTATCTGAGATTCCTTTGCCTAATCATTAGCTCCATTGTTGTTACAGTATTACTACTGAGTCATCAATGGTTGGAACCTCCCACAAGTTCATCCATATGAACTTCTAGATCCATACAGTATCCTTCACAGTGTTCGTAACACTAAGGTACTCGGCTTCTTATTATAGAATTAATCAATTGTCTTATGTTGGAACATTTCTAACTAACAATTCTTATTCCATGGTCAAACACAATTTTGTCATTTTGGAAGTTTGCATCAGTGTAAGTCTGTACACCCAACTCTTCCTTATTACCATAACTAAACAACTAATCCTTTTAATACTTTACAAGTACATAAAGATGTCCTTCATGGTATTCAAATAACTCTTACTAGAGTTCGACAGATATCCATTCATCATGTATATACATTTGAGATACCATGATATTTATATCATCTTGTCATATAGGATGATGATTTCATAGCTTCTTGTCATGTCCAATACATACAACATGAAGAACTCGTTTGTTCTTGTCATGTCCAATACATACAATATAGTTAGTTCATATGTTCTTGTATGTCAAATACATACGTGATAATGAGATGAGTTCATACATGATAGATTCAATCGCAAATGCATATGGCATCTATTTGTGTGTTCCTTATTCTTCTTACGAATCGGGACACTCAGCTCTTAAGAGACTAACTCCATGGAGCATGGATAGGTTTTCTCTCACCAAATTGAACCCTTTCAACATCTTGACAAAGTATGTTCTCATTCTTAGGTCAAGAAGCCCTCTTAATCTATCTGTATAGATCTTGATTCCTTTCACATAGGATGCTTCTCTAAAAACCTTTTAGAATACACTTTGTTGCTAGATTTTTTAGTATAAGGATGATACTCCCCATCAATATGTGATATGCTCCCACTAAATTATTGTAATCACACATTACATCTTCATTCAGACTCAACTCGAACTCTTTGACTATCTTTTCAAATTGAATATCCAATTTTGAGGTGATTGCTTCAATCCAAAGATTGATCTATGCAGATTTATAGACTTTATTTGCATTATTGGATTTATAAAACCTTTAGCCTGTGTCACATACACATCTTGCACATTATTCCATTTATGGAATGCAGTTTTAACTTCCATATGCCAAATATCATAGTCACATCAAGCTGTAATGGCAAGCATTATCCAAATGGATTTATCCATGGTAACTGCTGAAAAGATTTCACCATGTTCAACACCTTGAACTTGTTAGAAAATCTTTTCAACCAACTTACCCACCATGTCAGTCTTCTTCAGGAAGACCCAAAAGAACCTTATGGGTTTTACCCCTTCAGGTGGATCAACCAAAGTCATACTTTGTTGATGTACATGGAGTCCATCTTGGATTTCATGGCTTCAAGCCATATCTAAGTTTCTAGTTCTCATTAGCTTCTAGGTAGACTGTTGACTTATCATATGATCAACTCACTGCCTTCTTGTCCATAAGATATCATATATCATTCAAGCTCTAGGCGTGTTCCACTAGAACCATGAGTTCTATGTGTTAAGGAACTTTTAGATTCCACAACATTTTTTGATTCTATTTATTCCCAGTGTTAAGCATGTGCCCAAAAGGAAATTTGAACATTTAGCTAGTAATCACACTCTGACTCAACAAGGTGTGATTCGTTCTTTTTGATACACAATCATTGTGTTATAGGTGGATTCCATCATGACACATTATCATGATCTTCCAGAAGGTTCTCAAACTCTTTATTCAAAGTATTTCCATATCGATCATATCGAAATTTAAAACTTATACCAAGTTTGTGATGTACTTAATTTATGATTTCCTTGAACACATCAAGAGATTCATGTTTGTTTTTTATTAGATACAAAATACCATATCTACTAAGGTCAGCAGTAAATATATTGAAGTAATATTGATTACCTTTATTCTAAAAGGTCTATATACATCAACATGTATAATCCTTAATAGAATAATTGTCCTCCCACTAGATCTAGTGAAGAACCTTTGTCATTGTGCACAATAAATGAGATTAGCATGTCTCTATTGGTTCAACAACCAAAAGAGTCTAGATATCCATCATATGGATTCCAGAAATGAAATTCCCATTTATGCACTCTAGATTACATTGTTGTAGGCATTCATGTTTGAGTTATCATGTCATGCATTACATGTGTCACACAGTTCATAACACTCTTGCCCATACAAGATGTATGATGTTTTTCATTGATGGCAGGTATATAATAGCAATTCACTAATTCTATTACATGCCCATGAATGTCATAATGTAACTGTAATGATAGCAACTCTTGCTCTGTATAGTTTCTAGCTTACTTCCTCTCAGGTCATGAAGTAGAGATCTATATCTCTTTCATCTTTTCAAGATCCTCTGTAAAGAGGTAATTTCCCTTTCCAATGTCAAATAGGTGACAGTGGTGGTACTTTCTTTCCTTATCTTTATAAATGAAAAAAGACATCTTCCCTTTTACACTTACCCCTTCTTCATATGTTGAGTGATGAAGATTTGGACCTTAGCTTGGATTTAGAACATTTCTTGACCTTGCTTTAGTCTATGGACTTCACCTTGTAGATCATTATCATAGGTTTTGTCCTTTCTTCATTCATGCCTTGGCATCAACATGCCAAGCACTTCAGATAGTGGTTTGGCCAAGTTTCTCAACATTTGACAAACTAGCTATATGATTCACACAACAATTTGTAGAATCATATGTTTGGTCAACTCTTGACCTCTAAGAAATCACAGTCAATCTATATCACAATCATATTGAGCATATGAGATTATATTTGATCTCCATCTGTCTAATTATACTCAAACATCACATTGAAGACATTATATCTTTTGTGCTTTACATGATTTTTAAGATGTATAACCATCTCAAGAATGTCCATGCTTCAAGCTACTTATGCAACTCATAGTTCATATAGCTTAACATAAGGTTCTTGATGTCTTAAGAATCATTGGCATACTTCAAGTAAGCATCAAATTTTAGCCTTAGGTGTATTTGGAGAGGTTGTTCTGGCTCTAGTCTTTCAAGGACTTAGAGCTTTCACTCACTAGTGAGATCACTTCTCAAAAGGTCCTGAACCAGATTCAAAGTTTATCCCATTTATGAACTGATCGCAATGATATTGTATTTGTGTTTGTCATGTGGATTCTACAAAAGAATTTGCAACTTTTAAAAACATTTTTAATGTGTTTGATTTGATAATTTGATGACATTAATTAGGCATTTAATTAATTATCACTCCCACTATTTTTGTACAAATTGATAACCCTCAAGTATCAATTCGGAATATTGTAGCGTACAATCTTCTAGTAGCCAAGATCCAAAACAATTGCAACAATACCCAACCAACATTGGCGCTCATGACCAATTATTAAGGTAGGTAATCATGTCAATTGCATCATATGCAATTCTTGGATAGATGATATGCACAACTCTTTTCCATAAACATTTGCATGCCTCTGGGCTAGGGCTCTCCAAGTCACTAGTTAAGTCTGATCCAAAAGCCAACACAATAGATATGCACCATGCTTTGCGCAAATCCACATATCTACCATCACACTTCCATGAGATGGACGACGTACCATGATTTGTGCAAATCTACGCTTGGTCAATCAAGCTTTCCATGTGTGATTCTTATGGAAGGCATCTAAGACTTTAATATTATATTTTAGGGATTTTATATAAGTACATATACATATCCAATCACCAAATTAGTATAGTATGTATCATATACATACTATAACCACAATGAGAAACATGCAATATCAATAAAAGCGATGATTATGGCTATCCTATTATAATTCCTTGGATCCATAAGAAATTATGGTCATCTAAGGTCTACATCATATGCAACCTATTGTTGATGAAGATCTTTGTGATTTAACCATTCCGGGTTGATCGGCTCATCCTATGACACGATCAGCTTGCCTCTTGGTTAGTTGGTTGGTTGGTTGGTTGGTTGGTTGGTATAGCCTCTGATGTATGGACACCTCCAAAAAGTGGTTGGGCCTTCCTCCAGTCGATCTGGCTCCTTTGCAATCCTCCTTGGTCCTCCACGTGGTCGGTTTGTCTAGTGTTGAATATCTTCTTCTTTGATGTAACAGAAAACAAACTATCCTACTTTTACATAATCTTTGGGAAACCTCAAGTTACATTCATGGGGAGAAAAGGTAGAAGAGAAAGGATCTTGAGTTATCTCGAGTTACATGTGGAATAGAAGGGAGAGGCTCGGTATGCAAACTGAGATACAAACAACCATAGTCAACCAAGCACACATTGGGTTTATAAGCCATAACCATGCTATACATCCACCATTAAAACTATTTTAGGGCGACACGTATCAATTGCATATATACAATATCATATATGTATATTAGGTTGTGGTCGCATGTGGTATTTAATCAGATATGTACATTAGTCATTTTAAATATTTGCATCGTATGCAATAAATAAATTATGATAAAACCAAAATTTGATCATATCGATTATCCCAAAACACAGTATGTTGACATGGCTCTGATACTATTGTTGGGTTTTATGACCTAAGAGTAGGAAAGGGAAACAAAAAATTACTAGCCATTAACCCATAATAGGAGATCGCATCAACAACTATGTAATGAAAAGGATGGATTTAGCGAGATATACCTAGTTGTAGGGCTTACGCGATGACAATACCTCACAACCATGTGCGCTCTTTAATGTCATATCTTAGACGATGTCTGTGCAGCTCTTATTATTCACCATGGACTCTGGCCTCCACCACAGACTGCGGCTGATGTTTCCTCCTGAGCGGTAGACATCTCTTGCCTCTATAGATAGTCCACATGGACCACCTTGAACTCCTACCGTTCTAGAAGAATTGGCAGGAAAGAGATGACCCTCATGTTGGTGTACTAGCACCAACCTGCTCTCCTGAACTCAAACTGCTTTTCTGCAGTTGTCTTCCATCGCTATGCCTCCCTCGTCGTGTAACACTTGCTCGGGATCTCTCGGTTACCAAAACCATAGAGGAAAATAACTTTGCAGAGTAACTGATGTTCTGAGTTGTGTGTTTTGAGAAGCCCCCCAATACCCCCTATTTATAGTAGAGGGTAGGGTCAGGGTTCCTAGTCTATTCAGGAGTAGAAGGATCTAGAAATTCCAAAAATAGTTTGTACTGCAGCAGGTGAACCGGTCATTTCACAAACAAAATGGTCATTTGGCAATGTGAACCAGTCAGTTGGGAGTGTGAATCGGTCGGTTCACTTAGCGAACCAATCATTTCACTTCCCAGACTTGCCCACAATTGACTTTCCTTAATTATTTCCAATTAGTTCAAAGATTAATCCTTATTCTAATTGAATTGAACAAGTGAAATGTGAAAGTTTTCCTCCAACCAGGCAAATCCCAATTTCCTTAGTTGACAGAACTGGAGCCTCCTGGTTCACCAAGTGAACTGGTTGGGTGGCTCACACCAACCGATCGGCTCACCTTGGTGAACTGGTCGGTTGGCAGTCTTGATATTGCCAATGCAGTCTCCAATCGACCTGACACTCTAACCAGATGAGTCATGTCAGTCAATTGTATGTTTAATTGAGTACCTAAACACCTTTAGTCTCAATCTAAACATCATTCATGGACAATCTATTCTTCCAGGGGTATCCTATGTGTGTGACCCTACAGGTTCCAATTTACATTGGCAGTGAATGTTCATAATAACTTATGACATCACAAGCAATGAGAGGAATCTAGTAACTCATCAATTCTACCCAAGTAACTCAAAAAGTTGGAGAACAACTTCAACTTACAATCTGTGATTAGTGTTACCGTGATCATATAGTTCCTTTGTCACTGACATCCGGATTGAACTCGAGGCATGGAACGTCATCCTCTTCAACATTCAATCCATGTTCCTTGACCTAGAGCAAATTTTCTGAGATGCATGTGAGTTCACATATCATATATTGAATCACATGAGAATGGCCATACAATTCTCCATCTTGCTTATTAAGGGGCCCTAGATATCATACTCCTTGTAGGAAGGACAAATGCCATCTCTATCTGTTATGACCACATATGAGCTTAATTGGTAAACTAGGGTTTACCTAGATGATTATATGCTTAATTGGATTGATCATTGCTTAAATATAATTAATGATGATAATTCAATTATGATTTTCTAAACCTAATAAGAATGTTAAGTGTTCTATTGTTTGAGAAATTAGGGTTTGCGAAATATAAACCCTAGTTGGCTGAAATTAGGGTTTTGATGGTACATGAGTATGGAATTTGATCAGGATAACAGTGTGGCAAATGATTTTTCATATTTTATACAAATTATTTATTTAACTGAATTTTGGATATGATATGGATAACTCAATTATTCATATTGGATAAAAATTTCAGAATATTTGAGTGTTCATTGAATGTGGTTCTCGGTCGAACTATACTTCGACCAAAATGCTGACAGAGTGCTTTTTAGCAGTGTAGTGTTTTATTTTTATTTATTTATTTATAACTCCAAATGATCTGAAATTTTAATTTGAGATCTGAAATTAAATATTAAACAACATATAAAATTTCCATAATTTTTTGATGCATTTAGACCTTATCAGTAGATGAATTGCAGTAACTGTCATTTCTGTAGAATTTTGGATAGCAGTGCACTACTCGATTTTTAATTATTTAATGGGAGTTTGTAATGATCTAAAATTTCAAATAAATCTTAGCAACTCAATTATAGACAACATTCTAAATTATCATAATTTTTGGAGAAGTTTTGATCTCTAAAATATTTGAATTTCAGAAACTTTTTTATGATAGGAAAAATCTATTGAAATAAGAAAAGTTTAGTGAGGGGTCAAAGTGCAATTGACCCAAGCAGCTCAATTTCTCTATATGATCAACCTACCACACAAGGAGCTCTCAGAATTCGTGATTCAATCCAAAGAAATGAAATCCTAGAGAGAGAGAGAGAGTTAGGGTTTGAGAGGAGAAATTGATGGAGATGCTGACCTAGGGTTTTGTGGTCCGAGGAATGATGAAATCATATAAGTTTAGCTTCTTTGGATATAGTTTCATGGTGAATCTTCTATCACATGTCAAAAATACGTACCTCCTCTGATTTAATCCAAAATGGTATCAAAACTTCCCCTTTTCTCACTCTTTCTTCATAATCCCTCATTTTTAGGGTTTCCGAATTGAAAGAGAAGAATTTGGTGAATTGTTAGAGATTTGATATGAGATTGATATTTTCAGGGATGAGCTACATTTTTAAGGTATTTTCACACCTTAGGGTGAGTGGGAACTTCCTTTAAATAGTATATTGCATGAAAATTGGTTAATTCATCCATAATCTTTAATTGTTAGTATGTGACTACAAACCCTGAATTGTCTATTTGTTCTAAGTTTTTTTTTGGAAATAGGTAAATATATTGCCAAAAGGGGTCAGGATCAGAGCTACACTGTACAAGACAAACTACAAAAAGTATACGGGGTAGCTTCTACAAAATGCCCCAATATCATTTATCTATGGGACTTAGTCCCTTTTCAATGCATTTAGCCTTAGCGGCATTACAAACATCTCTGGCAACTGAAAGAAAAACATCACTGCTAGGCTCACACCCATGGATGATGTTGTTCCTCTCTTTCCATATGTTGAAACAGATGTTGGATAGACATATCCCAACAAATGCCCTCTCGTTCTTGTTCAAACATCTAACATTGAGATGTTCTATCATTTCATTGAAGCTACCAGCCGATAGCACACCCCAACCATGCTTTAGCCACATCAACGCCCAAAGATGAACTACTTTATCACATCCAAAGAACAAGTGTTCATGGGTTTCGTTCTCATCACAGAAGGAGCATCTGGGGTTGGCAGGGAGCCCCCATCGGATCAGTCTATCTTTCGTGAGGTGTTTACCAAGAAACACCTTATACCCAGTGATACTCTATTTAGGAATGTGGCCTTTGCCCCAAAGCAGGTCGAACCAGGGAGCATTGTCCCCTGTTGGAGTGTGGATCCATAGTTTCTTCCCGCACAACATGAAGAGACCATTAGGATCCACACCATACAGCTGATGCACCTGGTTACAACAACTACACAAAGCAATCCAAGTTTTGGAGGCATTGGTATGGCCGATGGGAATGGAGCCATAGCGCAGCCTCATCCATCTCACCCATACGCTGTCCTTCTCTATGAGGAACCAATTCAATCACTTCAGCTGACTATTATAAACTAAGTCGTCCACTTTAGACAAATTGAGGTCTCTTTCTCTGTAGGTTTTATCAATGGTATCCCATTTCACTGCATGTGCTTTACCGCCCCATAAGAAGTTAGTGATCTTCTTAGTAAGACTCCCAATGGTCGGGTTCGGAAGATTGCAAACCTTGCTCCAGTAACGAATCATGTTGGCAAGGAAAGATTTGATGAGCATTATACGTCTAGCCATCGACAAATGGATACCATTCCACCCTTCGATCTTAGAGGAGACTTTATCCAGGCACATCTTAAAGTACTTTGAGACACCTATGCCCCCCTCTATGGGGGCTCCAAGGTACCTTGTTGGTAGTCTACCACTGTCCATCCCCATTGCACATTTGAGCCACCCCCTTCTTCTATCGCAAGACTTGGACATGTAGATGCAGGATTTGTTATCGCTTATGTACAAGCCTATGAGCTTGCCAAAGCATTGAAGTAACTTCTTAAACTCACGAAGTATGTTGGTGTGCCCTGTGGAGAAAACCATCACATCATCTGCAAAGATGAGGTGGGTTTTAACTTTGACCCCCTAGACTTTGAACGGCTTGATCAGATTTCTGGCCTCCGCATTTCTAATTATTGATGTCAGCCCCTCCATGACCAGGGTGAAAAGGAGGGGGGAAAGGGGGTCCCCCTGCCTCAACCCATTCTAGGCCTTGATCAAACCTACAACCCCCCCCCCCCCCGTTGAGAAGGATGGAGAATGAGGTAGTGGTGACGCATTGAATGATGATGTTGACCCATCTTATGGAAAAGCCCAAGGCTCTCATAATATCCACCATTGTATCCCATCGAACGTGATCATATGCTTTGGTCAAGTCAATCTTGATGCAGGCTTTGGCGCTAGAATTTTTGACGTTGAACCTTGTGAGAAATTCAGCCGCTAAGAGCACGCAATCAGCTATTCTCCTCCCCTTCATGAAAGTGCATTGTTCTTCATAAGCTAGCTCTAGGAGGATATGCTTCAGGAGGTTAGATAGGATTTTGGCCCAAATCTTGTAGACTACTGAACAACAAGCAATCAGTCGATAGTCGGAAACCCATTTTACTTCTTACTTCTTGGGAATTAATTTAATGAACATTTGATTCGCAACACAAACCATATTCCCCCAATTCATAAGCCATTTCATCACTTTGATGATATCCTCCTTAATGTGATCCCACATAAACTGGAAAAATTTGCTGTTAAAACCGTCGGGCCCTGGTGCTTTGCTAATTTTAATGTCAAAAACAACCCTTTTAACTTCTGCCTCTTCTATATCAGAGCATAAAGCCTCGTTCATGGCAAAAGTGACTTTGGAGTGGGGGTAGATAGCCTCTTCAATAGGTATGCTACTATCATTATGATGGTTGTACAGAGAATTGAATAACTATATTATTTGGGCAGCAACCTCATTCCTATTCTCGACTACCTGTCCATCGGGCTTTAGGAGCTGATGGATGGTTTCCTTTATTTCCTTCTTTCTATCCGCTGTGTGGTAGGTTCGAGTATTGAGATCCCCATATTTAAGCCACTTCATCCTACTTATTTTCCAATAGAACGTCTCCTCTTCCTTAAGTAGCTGGGTTAGTCTTTGCTCTGCCTTTAGCCATCTATTAGCTATATCATCATCGCTTGGGTTCTCTTTGGCTTTTGTAGCAGCCTCTTTGTAAACCTTCCTTTCTTAAAAGGTAAGGTTCTTTAGGTTAACCACCTCCTTGGACCACTTTCTAATCTTCTTCTTGCTATTTTGTAGCTTCTTAATAACTATATAGAGCGGATTTCCTCAGATCTCCTCATCCCAAGCTTTCGTAGAAATCTCTTTTAACCCTTCCCACTCGCACCACCAATTGCTGAACCTAAAGGGCCTGACCACATCCGTAGGGGTGGTGAGGTTAATTTTCATCCAGCTATGGTCGCTCATCGGGTCATTGCCATGATGGATCACACCTCTAGGCAAAATCTTCAGCCATTCCTCATTGACAAGGCCCCTGTCCAGCTTGGAGGATATTCTTTTGCATCTCCCTTGTTTGTTAGACCACGTAGTGACCCCCCGATAGTGTTCAGCTCCATAAGATCAGCTGCATCCATGGCGCTATTGAAATTGTCCATAACTTTGTCTTGGACAAGTTTACCTCCATATTTCTCCCTATTCCTCTGAATATTATTGAAGTCACCCCAAACCAACCAGGGGATTTGGGTCTGTGCAGTGTCTTTAATGGACTTCCACATTCTACTTCTGTCGCTCTCCAGCCCCTCTCCATAGGCACTAGTTGCAATAAACACTAGACCTCCTTTATTGCAGCAACTAACAATAGCAACTTGGTATGTGATGTTAATAACATCGACATCCCAGGTATCCAGCCTCCATCCTATTGTTATTCTGGCGCCATCTCTAGAGTTGATGTTAGAAAGGTGTTCCCAGCCTGCGGGAAATAGGGTGGCGATCCTCCCTATTACAACCCTTCTTATTCTTGTCTCGAGGCAGAATACTAGAGACACCTTCTCCTCCTCAATCACCTCTCGCAACCTTCTTTATTTCTCGGCCAGCGATGCCCCTCGCACATTCCATGCGAGGATGGACATATCTAAGTTTTGTTGGAGCTGCCCCCTTCACCGGGACCGCTCCTAGCTTTCTTCTTCTTTTTTGTGCTATGCATGGTCCTTGGGCTTCTACTCCTCGTGCCCCCCCCAGGGATCACTTCTTCCTCCATGTCCTCAAGGACAGAGAACTGGTTCCGTGAAGTACCTGCTGCATCTTCATTAGTAGCCTTGCCGTCAAGAACTTGGGCTTGTGTTGAGGCTTCTGCAATATCTTTAGTCTTTTCTACAACCACCTCGTCTTCATATTGGACTACTATAACAGGTCCTACTGTAACCATCTCCCCAGTTACCACATCAGTCTCGGTGGTCTTGTTGGCCTCATGGACCTTCTCTTTTCCTTTTCTATTCTGAATAGGGGGCTTAGACTTCCCCATTCTTCTGGGTCAACCTCTGGGAGGGTCAGGGATGATAGGCGGGGCTGCGTTGGAGGATCATCTCTCTCCAGGGCATTGGTCAGTCTCATGCCTGAAGACCTTGCAGTCAGCACACCTGTCTGGGAGCGCCTCATAGCGCACTTTGGCCTCCGATTCATCGCCATTCGGTAGCTCGACCATCACCTCTGGAGGGGGATCAGTATCGGATGCTATGTCAACACAGAAATGAGTGTATCCCATAGTTGAGCCATCAGACTTCATGTCGAAGGCCCTCGGGGTCCCGATTGCATGGGCTATGATAGCAATAGCCTGTGGTGTCCAATGTTTTCCCACATCTGGGTAGGAGACCCATACCGGTGCCATCGTGAAGGCCGCACGTCGCATGTCAGCTTCCCGTGTTCAGTTACGGACCAACACTAACTGATCATTAAAGAACCAGGGCCCATGGAGGGTGGCCTTCTTCCTGTCATCTTCAGTCGAGAATCTAACGAGAAACATACCGCCATTGAGGGAAAAGGTCTCAATCTCCCCCCTAGGTCGCCAGTTCCTGACCATCCACCCACGAAGCTAGAGAGGGTGGCACTTGTTACCCATTATCTGGATGATGACGGAGAACTTTTGGAAGTCCTCCATCTCAACCAAAATAGGTTCTGTCATCTTCGTCCATGTCCTGTGATCCCCTTCTCGCCGAAAGGGGGTTTTAGAGTCGGAGGCTAAGGACCCCCGTATCACAGGAGGACCTGCGACTGCTCTTACCTAGTCACCCGCAATGGTAACATCCGAGGAAGGCCATAACTAGTCGGGAGGGTTGGGCGGGTTGGGAGGGAGGTTGGTAGTAACAGGAGGGGGTGGGAGGCCCCCGCCTACCATGGGAGCACCCTGCTTCTAAGTTGTTGCAAAATGATATGAAATGGATTATTCCTCTGTTTGGATGAAGTTCAGATGATAAAATCATATTAGAAATGTATACAATACATCCTAATAAGAATTCCCTAAGTATTCATAGTGGTTATAAGAGTAAACTAAAATATAGGGAATTTGTCTATGACTAAAATTTGTTGTATAAGTAAATATAGAAAATTACTTATCTAGATCCCCTTGGTTATTAAAGATCGTTTATCTAAATTCAAAGTACATATATGTCAGATACTATCTTGGATTTTGTTCAAGGTGAATAGTGTTTGTTTGATATCTCATTAAAGAGGGTGAAACCCTAGATGCGAGGAAAGTTGGATATTTGCGAATAGATATTGTGAAATCCATTTGAAGGGATTTTCTTGAAGCAATAGACTGTATTTATTCAATGTTATTATTGATGCATGATATCCTAGTGAATGGCATGGAAACCCAAATTCAACTCAGTTCTAAGGTTTCATACATATATTGATTTTATATGACTTGTTGATAGTAGTGTTTATTCAATGAATGTATATGTCACATGAAATCTCTATGGGATCCATGTGAATAAGTTGTTTCCTAGTGAGAGGTGGCAAGATGTGTGATGGCCTTGTGAGCCATGAGAATACTTGTACAACCCATGAAATGAATACCTTGGTCTAAGGACCTAGAGGTAATGGTTACTTGTTACAGAGGTAACAATGCTATGTGATGATCTAAGGGTTTGAATACCCAGATCCAGTAATCATGATAATGATGTGCAGGGATGATAATTCCCAGTAATGTGATAAGGGATTGACATCCCATGTATCATGTGTTTAAAGATTTGAAAAGTAAGTGATAGATGTAGTACACCTTTCTTTGTAGCAGTTTTGGTAATTAAATGAAACCCTAAGGGTAGGGTGTTCAATGAATCAAGTATTGTGATATTAATGTTCTCAGTTATTATTAATAATTCTTGTCATGATAAGTAATTAACTCTTAATTAAGTTATGAGATGCACAACTCAAGATTTGGGTTGATATGCACGATTCTAGTGTGTATGTGCCAAGTGGACATGAAATATGTTTATTTAAGAATTTTAGTCTGCCTGCATGTATAGTACGTTCATTACTTAGTATATTACAATGTTTTGAATAAACTTCTCTACTAATATTAGAATGATATAAATGTTGTATTATAACTTCAAATAAGTAGACGCGACGCCATAGAGATACCAGAGTCAAGTATAAGTAAGAGAAGGGTACAATGTAGAAAGAGATTTCTAGGAATAATAAAATAATAGACTTAGGAGCCCTGAACACCGTAGAACCCCTATGTGAGGTCTTCTCCTTAGGTGTGAAATGACCTAACCCTGGTAGCGTCCAGTATATAGGGGTCGGAACGTGCTATCAGGTGGCACGGGGGACGAAGCCCTAGTGGAAGTCTCCTTAAATTATAGTTTGCAGTGTCCAACATCAACTAGAAGTCTTGGTAGCACTAGTGTATAGAAAAGCCAAGAGGTGGCTTGACTCTTCGTCTGTGTTCTCAGGTTAGAGGAGGAGTCCAATTTAGGCCAGAGAGCCATTTCCCTATTGCGGACCAGGAGAGTAGTCACACTTAGCATTTCCCGGGTGTGTCTGCTAAGTCTTGTACGGTGTGATCGTAGTGCACTACGAGTCTTCATATTTAGAGTATACTGCATATGATCAGGGCATAATAAAATGAATGAGAGTTCAAACAAGTGTCTACATTTATTCAATTATTCTTTGTATGTTTCTGAATTATTAGTTCTCTTTATGATCAATCAAGCATTTCATATATTGATCCACTCTTATAGATATCTTGAGTATCCTGCCATAGATATGATTGTCAATTATTAGACTCTTTAAAGCTTACTGTTGTTATAACTGATATCAGTTACTCCAAAGTATATCTGTAATTATATCAGTGCTTTATATTGTTTCTTTGAAGTATACATTCATTGAGCGAGTAGGCTCACCCCTCTACTCACAATTTTTTAGGGATATCACATGGACTTGAAGAAGGTCATTGCATCAGGGTAGATCTGCCACAAGAGTTAAGTCTGAGTATAGTTAAGTTTAGTCATTACCTGTCACTCTAGGTCCTAGTATAGATGTGAGAGTGTTATAAGTGATGTTTTGTATCTTTGTTTTCTTAATAATAGAGAATGTATCTGATTATCATGTCGTATGTACCTAAGATTGAATGTATGGATGTGTATCGTTTATGTTGAGATCATATTAATGTAATCAAAGTTTAATTCTCTTCCAAAGTTGTTTATGTGATTGGATGTGAGAAAAACAAAGAGTTTGATAAAGAAGAAAAAGTTAAGGGTGATCTTTGTATTACGTTAAATCCTCAATTTATACCCTAATATCATGATTAATGGTAATTGTGAGATCGGGGTGTAACAACTTGGTATCAGAGTCTAGGCCGAGTCGTCAGGGACCATTAAGTTAGTAAGTTAGAGTCATAAGTGTGGCAAATAGGAGATGTTATGATGTTAGCTCTAGGGATTTGAGTATTTGGATATCCTGGCTCGGTATTTGAGTACTTAGATCAACCAGTATCAAGCTAATTTATCTATTCTTTCATGTATACCCTGGCTAGGTATACAGTGGAAGGATGAGCGAGAGAGGAACCCTAGAAATATTAGGGTTAGAAATAAGATAAGTAACATGAATTAAGAGCATAAATATAAAATGAGATGGAACTTTCATTTCATATTGTTGTTTTATTGGAGATGAGTAGAAAAGCTCTTATATGTTGAAATTCAGATATTTAGTATTCTGAAATATATATGGGTCTTTAAGATTTGTTGTACACTATGTAATTGTAACATTTATTGATTATATTCTTTCTATCAAGTAGACTTGTAATGATCTTTGAATGAACTATTCTAAGTGGATATTCTTTTAACATGTTTGAGATTAATAGGAGTTGGTTAATCTTAATTAGCTCTTAGCTTCAGGACTGTAGGTTCAGCCTGATCCGGTTGGTAGGATGCGTTACTAGGATCTAATGACTCCTATTAAAAATATAATAAGAGTAGACTCTAGATAAATTAGACCCATATCATAGTGAGAATGTACATACACTAAGATGTTGAAACATATGGGAAAGATTAGAATAACTAAGAATCAGTTGAAACTAATGTTTGAGATCCAACTATGGGGCCTCATATGAGAAACCCTTAATTGGGAATAAAGGAACATGACATAAGATTCTGATTAAGTTTAATCATTAGTATTATATGAACTCTAAATATGAAATATGTAAAATATATGAAAAAAGTATGTAAGGGCCAAGATAGTAAGAATCGATCATGAGGAATGGATTATATAATCGAGTACAATGTTTTTATGTACTCCAAAGCAAAGGTAAAATAGAAGAAAGGAGTTAAGTATTCGATAAGTACATAGACGTGAAGAGTCTTCAGAAGAGTTAAAGTGAAGAGAACTAGATGAGCATGTAAATCATAAAACTAGGATAAGAAACTTACTTGAAACAAAGAGAAATGTTGGAAATAATGAGCTTGATAAAGGAATGAGGGTTAAGATATAATAGAGAGCATGGAATGTATACCTTTATTGTGAAGTTAATACATTCATCATTTATTGCCTTTGGATTCTAAGTCTCTATAGAACAACAAACTAATTTCTAAAAGAAGAACAAAAGTGTAGCTAAATAAATGAATAAGTCATACAAAGGTAGACTATATTCAGGAAGGAAAACCTTGATTGAAAGAGAAACTATGTTTCATCCATGCATGAGCCATTTGATTTAAAATGAAGAATATGTAATGTATTAAACATGAGTTGAAACTAGTAGGGAGATTATTGATTTAGAATTTCAACTTCACATTAGTAGAAGGATAAAAAGAAATATATGAAATATGGTATACATGAGCATACACCTAAAAGAAGCAACATGATCATAAGAAAAAACTAGAAGTTAAAGATGACATGTGGAATAGAAGTATATGGTAAGCGTATTATGGAAAGTAAGGAAGGGTTTGAAACATAATGGAGTAATATATATTATAAAAGAAAGAGGTTGCGGGATTCAAGAAAGTGTTAATTAGCCAAGTATCCTTGTTGATAACTAATTAAACCTACATATGAGAAATGTATTAATGAATGTTTGAAGATAAGAATTCTAAGTCTCAAAATCATCTTCTCTTTCATATCTTCCTTAATTAGAGAAATGTGGGAATGAAGTGATAAGAAAATGAATCATATATGATGCATAACCACCATGGTAGAGGCATCTAGTGAATGTAATAATGACATACAATATGATGATGAAACCCTAGCAGGGTAACTTGAGAATGTAATCTATCTAAATGGCCAATAAAGAGAAAGGAAATTCAATTGATAAGATAAGGAAGACTTTAGTAAATCTTGTGAGATCCAAAGTTTGACTTTCAAATTAAGGGAGCAAAGTTACACACAACAACGTCATGCTACTGATAAGGACCAAACCCTAGAATGTTTACAATTGTAGTAGTTCAAGGTTTGTCACTAGTGATTTGACCTTGAATACTAGCATCTCTATAAAACAAGATCATGTGATTTGCACTATTAGAAGTAAACTAGCACTGATAGTAATCCTAGCTAATTTGAAAGGTTGATGAACAATATGAAAATTATTTAGAGAAAGGGGTAAGAAATCAATTTGAAATGTAACTAGTGTGTTTTGAGCAAAAGAAGAAGTGCAAGATGAGCAAAGTGTAATCTAAAACAAATTCTTGCGGTGATATTAAGAATGATGAATAATCTATTCTTAGCTTGTATGTTTCAATTTTAGGGAGGTTAAATCTACATTATTTAAATGAGAAGGATAAGTAGCAAAAAGTAAGTAGTAATGAATGAGAAGAGAGATAATAGAAAACAATGGATTTTAGTAATATGTGAATTTATGTTTAGAAGTATAATTTGTTGAAGGTATATTAAGGGATGTAAATTGGTTCTACGTATGATTTCAGTGTACATGAACAAGCAATATGTTAATTTCAGGTGTCTGATAGTTGTAGTCATTCATACTAGTAATCCATCTTAGTATTGTAGAATTGTTGTATGGTGATATGGTTCAAATGATGATAAAAAAATGGAGGGTTACCCTGAATAAGGTAGTCTTACCTATTCACTCATATGAACAGAAGGGATGATAACCCCATTTTATTGATATGTAACCCTAATGAGGTATAGCTTGTTATACCTAGCTTTAATATAATAAAGTGATGGTAATTGGGTATGAATAGTCCTTGAATGACTAATACAATCGTGGAGTACTTTGTTACTCTTGTTGAAACCTTAGTATGCTATAACCTGATGGTTACACCATGAATTATGTGTGGGTTCATATTTGAGAATAGTATGGAATGTGATGGTAATGCTTCACCTTATGCATCCATGATACAATGGGTATGTCGTGAGTAGTATTGTACAATTGTTGTTGAATCTAGTCTTTCAACTCAAGACTATTTTACTATTTGAGTAGCACAATGGTAAAAATTCAAAACAACATGGTGAACTCTCTTTTGTGACTTAGAGGTAATACATAACAATAGTACATATTGAGCCGTATGAATTGAGATAGTTGGATCAGATTATCAATGTTGAGGTAACACCTCAAGAGTATGAGAATATTGAAATGGTTGTTTCTCTCTATATCCTATGATTGATTGTGGTATAGAGAATTTGTTTGTTATCAATGAGAACTATTTCAAACATGGTGTGATTTAGTAAAGGAATAAAGGACTTAATGTTGAAACTGCATTCAAGTATGAAATACATGAATATAATGACATGTAAGATTTTATAAGCTTAAAATAAACCTTGAATGTACTTTACTTGCATATTTATGTTTCAGGGATGAAACCTTTTTAGGGGGGGGGGAATTGTTATAACCGCATCTGAGCATAATTGGTAAACTAGGGTTTACCTGGATTGCTATATGCTTAATTGGATTGATCATTGCTTAAATCTAATTAATGATGATAATTCAATTATGATGTTTTAAACCTAATAAAAACGTTAAGTGTTCTATTGTTTGAGAAATTAGGGTTTGAGAAATATAAACCCTAGTTGGCTGAAATTAGGGTTTTGATGGTACATGAGTATGGAATTTGATTAGGATAGCAGTGTCGTAAATGATTTTTCATATTTTCTACAAATTTTTATTAATTGAATTTTTTATATGATATGGATAAATCAATCATGCATATTGAATAAAAAATGCATAATATTTGAGTGTTCTTTGAATGTGATTCTCGGTCAAACTATACTTCGACCAAAATGCTGACAGAGTGCTTTTTAGTAGTGTAGTGTTTTATTTTTAGTTATTTATTGGTAACTCCAAATGATCTCAAATTTTAACTGGAGATATTAAATTCAATCATAAACAGATTGTAAAATTTCCATAATTTTTGGATGTGTTTAGTCCTTATCAGTAGACGAATTATAGTAACTAACATTTCTGTAGAATTTTGTATAGTAGTGCATTATTAGATTTTCAATTATTTAATGGGAGATTGGAATGATATCAAATTTTAAATAAATCTTAGTAACTCAATTATACACAATATACTAAATTATCATAATTTTTGGATAAGTTTTAATCTTTGAAATACACGAATTACAGAAACCTTTTTATGATAGAAAAAAAAAAATCTACTGAAATAAGAAAAAGTTTAGTGAGGAGTCAAAGTGCAATTGACCCAAGCAGCTCAATTGATCTATATGATCAACCTAACACACAAGGAGCTCTCATAATTCGTATTTAAATATAGAGAAACGAAATCCTAGAGAGAGAGAGAGAGAGAGAGTTAGGGTTTGAGAGGAGTAATTGATGGAGATGTTGACCTAGGTTTTTGCGGTCCGAGGAATGATGAAATCATGTAAGTTTAGCTTCTTTGGATATAGTTTCATGGTGAATCTTCTCTCACATGTCAAAATTCCGTCCCTCCTCTTATTTTATCCAAAATGGTATGAAAACGTTCCCTTTTCTCACTCATTCTTCATAATCCCTCATTTTTAGGGTTTCTGAGTTGAAAGGAAGAAGAATTGGGTGAATTGCTAGGGATTTGATATGAGATCGAGATTTTCAGGGATGAGATACAATTTTAAGGTATTGTCACACCATAGGGTGAGTGGGAACTTCCTTTAAATAGTATATTGCATGAAAATTGGTTAATTCATCCATAATCTTTAATTGCTAGTATACGACTACAAACCCTGAATTGTCTATTTGTTCTAAGTTGTTGCAAATGGGTTATTCCTCTATTTGGATGAAGTTCAAATAATAAATTCATATTAGAAATGTATAAAATACATCCTAATGAGAATTCCCTAAGTATTCGCAGAGGTTATAAGAGTAAACTGAAATATAGGGAATTTGTCTATGACTGAAATTTTATGTATAAGTAAATAGAGAAAATTGCTTATCTAGATCCCCTTGGTTATGAATGATTTTTTATCTGAATTCATAGTACATATATGTCAAATACTATCTTGGATTTCATTCAAAGTGAATAGTGTTTGTTTGATATCTCAGTAAAGAAGGTGACACCCTAGATGCGAGGAAAGTTGGATATTTGTGAATAGATATCGTGAAATCCATTTGAAGGGATTTTCTTGACATGATAGAGTTTATTTATTCAATGTTATTATTGATGCATGATATCCTAGTGAATGGCATGGAAACCCAAATTCAACTTAGTTCCAAAGTTTCGTACATATATTGATTTTTTATGATTTGTTGATTGTAGTTTTGTTCAATGAATGTTTGTGTCGCATGAAATCTTTACGGGAGCCATGTGAATAAGTTTTTGCCTAGTGAGAGGTGACAAGATGTGTGATGGCCTTGTGAGCCATGTGAATACTTGTACAACTAGTGAAATGAATACCTTGGTCTAAGGACCTAGAGGTAATGGTTACATGTTACAGAGGTAACAATGCTATGTGATGGTCTAAGGGTTTGAATACCCAGACCCAGTAATCATGATAATGATGTGAAGGGATGAGAATTCCCAGTAATGTGATAAGGGATTGAGATCCCAGGTATCATGTGTTTTAAAGATTTGAAAAGTAAGTGATAGATGTAGTACACCTTTCTTTGTAGAATTTGTGGTAATTAAATGAAACCCTAAGGGTAGGGTGTTCAATGAATCAAGTATTGTGATATTAATGTTCTCAGTTATTATTAATAATTCTTATCATGATAATAATTAACTCTTAATTGAGTTATGAGATGCACAACTCAAGATTTGGGTCAATATGCACGATTCTAGTGTGTATGTGCCAAGTGGAAATTAAATCTATTTATTTAAGACTTTTAGTGTGCCTACATGTATAGTATGTTGATTACTCGGTATATTACAGTGTTTTAAATATACTACTCTTCCAAGATTAGAATGATATGCATGTTGTATTATAACTTCAAATAAGTAGATGTGACACCATAGAGATACCAGAGTCAAGTATAAGTAAGAGAAGGGTACAATGTAGAAAGAGCTTTCTAGGAATAATAAAATAATAGACTTAGGAGCCCCAAACACCGTAGAACCCCTATGTGAGGTCCGCTCCTTAGGGGTGAAATGACCTAACCCTTGAAGCATCCAGTATATGGGGGTCGGAATGTGCTATCAAGTGGCACGGGGGATGAATCCCTAGTGGAAGTCTCCTTATGTTATAGTTTGCAGTGTCCAACATCAACTAGAAGTCCAGGTGGCACTAAAGTATAGAAAAGCCAAGAGGTGGCTTGATTGTCTGCCTGTGTGCTCAGGTTAGAGGAGGAGTCTAGTTTAGGCCAGAGATCCATTTCCCTATTGCAGACTAGGAGAGTAGTCAGACTTAGCATTTCCCAATTGTGTCCGCTAAGTCTTGTATGGTGTGATCGTAGTGCACTACAAGTCTTCATATGTAGAGTACACTGCATATGATCAGGGCATAATAAAATAAATGATAGGTCAAATAAGTGTGTACAATTATTCAATTATTCTTCATATGTTTCTGAATTATTAGTTCTCTTTATGATCAATCATGGATTTCATATATTGATTCACTCTTATAGATATCTAGAGTATCCTGCCATATTTATGATTGTCAATTATTAGACTCTTTAAAGCATACTGCTATTATAATTGATACTAGTTGCTCAAAAGTATATATGTAATTATATTAGTGCTTTAGACTGTTTCTTTGAAGTACTCATTCACTAAGTGAGTAGGCTCACCCCTCTACTCAATTTTTTTTAGGGATATCACATGGACTTGAAGAAGGTCATTGCATCAGAGTAGATCCTCCACAAGAGTTAAGTCTGAATATAGTTAAGTTCAGTCGATCCCTGTCACTCTAGGTCCTAGTATAGATGTGAGAGTATTATAAGTGATGTTTTGTATCTTTGTTTTCTTAATAAGAGAGAATGTATTAGATTATCATGTTGTATGTACGTGAGAATGAATGTATGGATGTGTATTATTTATGTTGAGATCATATTAAAGTAATCAAAGTTGGATTCTCTTGCAAAGTTGTTTATGTGATTGGATGCTAGAAAAACAAAGAGTTTGATAAAGAAGAAAAAGTTAAGGGTGATATTTGTATTATGTTAAATCCTCAATTTATACCCTAATCTCATAATTAATGGTAATTGTGAGATCGGGGTGTAACACTATCACTCACAATCTATCCCCATGTGTCAAAGTCACCCAACCATCACCTTTATAACACCTATGTTTCAGGAATGCATTTGATGATGTCAAAGTGTACCCAATGACATGTGAGGAGTGCAGTGATTTCAAGTTTAAGAACCACAATCACCACCCTCACTATGAGAGATGATTATGAATATAATTCCATGGTATCCATGTATCACTCTCATAGTGGGTTTGTCTGATATACTATTCTCTAACATGTATCTGTGTGCTTGACTTGATATCATATATCATGACTAATGAGACTCTGTAATCAGCCAACACACACTCTAGTCTTATGTATTACTGTTGTCTATTTTTCTTCCACAGTAATATTCGACTAGGGACATAACAAGAATGTATGTACTCTTATAATACATATGATATCATCATTCAAGTCACATACTTGAAAGCATATGTCATCGAGTCTCATCATTATTTAGACATCTATCATGTATGTGTCATCATCTCATGACTGAGACAAACATAACAGATGGAATTACATTTATTATTATCAAAATAGGTATATAATGCTTCATCACAATCTTCATATGATTGGCTCTTTGGGCATACCATACCAACATCTTATTCCAAGGCTAAGAGGTTAGAGACCTTAATTCTTGGGCTTAGCCAAACAAGGTTGAAGATATACCTAATGGTAGTTAATGGTAACCATGATATGTAATGCATGAATATATCACATATATGCTTAAAAACAAACATGACATAATACCTTTATATTAATCATAAGACCAATAATGGATACATAAAACATGTCACATGAGATAAATGATAAATATAACATATAATCCTTTTGGTTGTAATGTGTAGATATGGGACACAATTGGAAGAATGATAATAATAATGATAAAATAAAATTGATCTAGAATTTTCTATGGTTTTTTGGAACAATAAATGAGAAAAAGAAATAAATAATAACTCTTTAAACAAGATAATATGATATTGAATTATTTAATATGAGAAATAGTGGTAATAATAAATATTGGGCTAAAATTGATAAAAGGAAGAGTAATTGGATAAGAATCACTTCAGATTAATTTTCTTTGGATATGATATGGCTTGGAGGCCATGTTTCACAAATTTGGGATAATAATAATTATATCAATTTTATTTAAAAAAGAGTAGGTGATTGATAACGCCCAGTTTATGGCTGCTAGAACTTATATTTTACTGTAAAAACAACCTCCAAACTTAACTTCCTCTTTGTTTTATTCTATTTATTATGAAGAATCATGCCATTGTGCCCCTGACTTTATTCCTCATCTTTTGCAGGGCTTTTCCTATTTTTCCACAAGAAAAGGAGCACCAATGGGCCCATCAGGCCCATCAGCAATGAAGCCCACGTTCCAGCCCATTAGCTCACCAACATCCAAGGCCGACACGCCCCTCTTACCCATCTTGGTCGCTACCCACTACGATAGCAACTCGACACGGGCGTGCCAGGCAAAAGTCTCAGCCCGCTGTGGCCCTTTACCTGATATTGTGGCTAACTCGTCACGGTTCTCAAACCGACGAGGTCATTACCCGACATGGCCACCTCTCGATGCCACAACCCAGCCAGGTTCCAACCCACCAAATGTACATGATACGCTGGCTTCCCAGTACTTTCCCAGCCTGACACGCATGACGGGCGATAGCCGTATCGGCCCTTCAGAAGCCTTGAGAGAGGAGTTACAGATGAAAGACATGTGGGACAATAAAAGCTACAACTCCCATCAACTCGCTGCCTATAAATAAAAGCCACACGCCTATGATGGGATGGGTCAGACCCTGAAAGAGATAATCCCTAGAGTAAAGGAGCTAGTGTGTCGAGTCCCAAGGAGCCTACAAGGCGATAATTTGGTGAGCACACCCCCATCCCGAGAAGGATGGGAGGAGTTCACTTAGAGCCCATTCTGGTATCATAAAGCAGCATGATATGATCCTCAAGGCCACTTCAAACGTGTCGGGTTCCTATCTGGGCTTCAACTCGAGATGGCTTGCCCACCTATACTCGACACGAAGAATTTGATAGCCTTAAGATAATGTTAACCCAATACCGTACCCCACCTGATATGGTCTCCACCCGTCATGGTTGCAGCCTGAAATGACCATATCAGGTGGAGGTCCTATCCTGATATGACCCGTACCCACCATGGTCCACAACCGGACACAGTCAGTGACCCTACATGGTCGTATCCCGATGCGTCCTCTACCCAATACCGGGTTAGCATCATCTTAGGCGTCAGTTGTTGTGTACTTTGATCACCTAAATCAAGGAGATCGATATTTATCTTCCCTTTACAACATTTACTTTCACTTAATTTTAGAATTGTAACTAAACCATTATACCTCTTTATGATTATCAGAATATGTGGATTTTATCTCATATCATTCTTTGTATGGCTTTATTTTGTTGGATGATTTCTTTCTAGCATCTCAGTTCTAGTTTCTTCTCTCTGATCCATGTTTTTGACTAGCTATCAAACTGTGTTTCTTGTTTTGACTTCTTCAAAAGAAGGTTGTCGTAAACTTCTAGAGCTTGGTCTGATTTAGGTGTATGAGAGTACCCAAAATCAGAGTCGTGCCCAATTTATCTTTTTGGGTGAGCCCACGCCTAATACCTTTGAGAGAAGGAACCCAGACCATGGTTCATTGGCATTTACTTTGAGAGAGGAAGATGTTGGATATAGGCCTCTGATGCTTGTTATGATTAAGATTTCTTCCTTTGTGCTATACCCTGAAGATAGTTCTATCTCCTCAGTTTCCTTTATGAAAAAACTACCATAAAAACTGCTAAAATCGAAAATGCCCAAAGCCGTAATCTTTCGGGTAACTCCCCTTGGAGATAGGATTTATTTTAATTCTTTGTGATTCTTTTCTGCTACAACAAACCTTGATCCCTTGACTCTCTGATGTGCTTAGACACATAAAATGTGAGTTCCAAAATTCTATTCTCCTAGTCCCTGTCTCGACCCTGAACTGCTTCGACCATGTACTAGTTGCAAGAGTCTTAAACATTCGAGTATTATAAATTATTAAAGTATGATGACCTAGACATGTCTCCATTTTTGGACCCACATTTAAGGCTTATCAAATTTTTGGCATCGTTGTCGAGGACTTGGCAACGAATACTATTTTACGAACTCAATTAGTACTTGCACTTTGCCAAAAACCTTGTAAATATGTATTTAATATTGCATATACTTATTGCACATAATTTCTACAACACATTCACACTTTTACATCTCTTCTTTCTAGGTACTTTTTCATCTCTTCAAAATCTCCAATTTTCTGACAAGCAATGGCTGAGGAAGCACTTGAAGCTCAGTCTCTTCATTCCTTTGTCCAAGTTAGGGAAAATGAGGAAAGGAACCCTGTGGTGGAGCAATCGCTCAATGTGGCTAACTTTAAGCTAAATCCAAGTTTTCTCTAGCTGCTGCAACACAACCATTTTGGAGGAAATACAAGTGAAGAGAATCCTCACAATCATCTCACGACATTCAAGAAGACCTGTTAGACTTTTAATATTAATAGGGTCCTGATATCTTATATCCACACCCAATGCTTTCCTTTTTCCTTGAGGGACAAAGCTTTGGAATGGTACTCAAGTTTCTAAGATGGTAGCCTCCCAGATTGGGAACACCCGGCCAACGCTTTTATTGTTTAATTCTTCCCTATAGAGAGAATGATAAAATGTCAAAACAAGATATCCTGATTCTCATAGAAGATTTTAGAGAACCTGCATGAAACCTGGGAAAGATTTCAAGGATATCAGCAGGAGTGCCCGCACCATAGTTTTTCTGAGCCCAAGTTGATCACCACCTTCTACAATGGGATATGCATTGGAGAAAGGAAATCCTTGAATGCTACAGTAGGCAATGATTTCTTGGGGCTCAGTGCCCAAAGAGCCAGGAAGATTATAGATAATATGGCTACAAATCAACAGGACAATGAGTATGATAGAGAGTCAACAAGTCACTCCACCCTTGGAGAATCAAAGGCGATGGAAGCACTGGAAGGCAAGTTAAATAAAATAGTAACTGATGTTCAAACCTTGAAGGAGCAGAGCTACAAAAGCAAAGTCTAAAAAGAAGTGGTCTGAAGTTGTGTCATGTGCGGAGAGTCAAACCATCGTTATGACTTTACCCACACACAGCCGTGTAGAGCGACCTTGTGATGAGAGTACGAAGAATGTAAGTTCTGTCTAGTATCGACATCCCAACCATCCCAGATTCTCATACATAAATACCAGCACAGCAAAAAACTCTCACCAATGGGTAGGCAAAACTACTTCAGGGGGATAGTAGAATCAGCAACGTTAGATAGGTTTCCAACAATAGAGAAGCTACACGAATGACTAGCACGGTCAGCAACACCAGCCATCAATGATGACCGAGTTAATGTCCTTCACCAAGAAATAAAATGATCTGAATGAGAAGATACTCAAGAGTTCAGTTGATAGCACCACACTACTCAATCTCATGAAACAACAGATGGGAGGATTCTTGGCTTAGATCGGGGAGCTCCAGCATCACAACAAGGAAATAGATTAGCAGTTGGCAAGCCTGGCCCAGAGCATCAACCATCAGGTAGTGCAATTCCCATCTAGCACTAAGGCTAACCCACGAGGAAATGAAACTGCGAAAATGGCCATCCTAAGGGTTAGGAATGGTGATACACTCAACTGATGAAAAGTAAGTAGCAATACCAGTCAAAGATGCAACCCCTGAGGAGCCAACTAAAATACCTACAAAGAAAAAAAAAGTGACAGATAAAGTAGGCGATGATGCAACTTCTAAAGAGTGTCTGGATAGGTACGCACCCCGCATACCATTTCCACACAAGCTAGTGAAAGCTCAGTTAAAGAAAAGATATGTGAAGTTCATGGCTTCCGTGAAGAAGCTACACCTCGACATCCCCTTCTTGGATGTTATCGAGAAAATGCCTACCTATGTAAAGTTTCTCAAGGATCTGATTTAAAGAAAGAAGAGAGGAGCAGATATTGAGACTATGAAGTTAGCACAGATGTCCAACTCTTTTGTTAAGGCAAGCATGCCTTCCAAGAAGAGAGATCCCAACACCTTTGTTATTCCCTTCCAGGTCAGAGACAACGTGACCCAAAAAGGTCTAGCAGATTTAGGAGCGAGCATTAGTCTAATGTTGTTGTCTCTTGCAAAGAGATTGGGGCTTACTGATATAGTGAGTATGAATATGAGGATCCAGCTAGCAGACCACACCTTTAAAAGACATGTTGGAGTAGTAGAAGATATGCCCATTAGGATTGGGTGATGTTGAAATGATTGACACCTTGGAGGATCCTAACTGCCCAATGATTTTTAGGTGACCCTTCCTATCAACTGGTAGAGCGCTCATCGACATGGAGACAGGGATGATAATGATTAGAGTTGGATGAAAGCATATCGACTTCAGCATCTGTGACTGCATGAAAGCCCCCTCATTCTTTGTGTCCTCCTACTTTGTTAAAAGCTACCAACAATTGTGTGATGAGGTAAGGGAGGAGAAAGTTGTGGTGGACCCGCTAATGTGCGCCTTAGTTGGCAATGCACAAGTGGTCAATGACCCAGAGATGAAAGAACTCTTGGAATTTCTAGATGCCAAAGAAATGCTTGAAGCAGACGGCTCAATTGAAACAGTAATGTATGTTTCACTACAAAGCAATCCCACCAGAGAACTGGAAAAGAAGACACTGCCCAAATTGAAGGTTCTGCCGAAGGGTTTGGAGTACAAATTCCTAGATGAAGAAGGAATGAATCCAGTTATTATCAATTCAGAGTTAACTGATGATCAGAGGGAACAACTGTTAGATGTGCTGAAACTATGAAGGAAGGCCTTAGGTTAATCAATTGGAGACCTAAGGGGCATCAACCCTTCTATGTGTATGCACAAAATACATCACGAAGAGAACTCCAAACCCTACGCCCAACCGCAACAGAAACTGAATGAGTAGTTGTGAGAGGTGGTTAGCAAAGAAGTTATAAAACTTCAAGATGCAGGAATCATCTATGTTATCAGTGATAGTACGTGGGTGAGTCCTATTCAAGTTATCCCTAAGAAGGGAGGTATCACACTAGTCAAGGGAGATAATGGGGTTGAAGTGGCGACCAGGACTGTTACTGGTTGGCGGATGTGTATAGATTACAGAAAATTAAACACCGCCACCCGTAAAGATCACTTTCCTCTCCCATTCATAGATCAGATGCTTGAACGCCAGGCCCATCATTTGTACTTTTGTTGGTTGGATGGGTACTCGAGATTTTATCAAATCCCCATTCATCTAGATGATCAAGAAAAGACAAATTCTCCTACATTTATGGCACCTATGCCTTTAGAAGGATGCCCTTTGGGATCTGCAATGCACCAACAACCTTTCAACAATGCATTAATGCTATCTTTTCTGACTTCTTAGTAGATAAGATGGAAGTCTTCATGGATGACTTCAGCATCTATGGCGGATCCTTTGAACATTGCTTGAACAATTTGTCTTTGGTGTTGAAAAGATGTGAGCAACAAAGTCTGACCCTCAACTGGGAAAAGTGTCATTTCCTGGTACAAGACGGTATTGTTCTCAGACATAAAGTGTCCAACAAAGGCATCAAAATTTATCAATCCAAGGTGGAAGTGATTGCAAAGCTCCCTCCACCCATGTCTGTGATAGGATTCAGAAGCTTCCTAGGGCATGTCAGTTATTATAGAAGGTTTATCAAGGATTTTTCAAAGATTGCAAAGTTGTTGTCAAATCTGTTAATGAAGGATGCTATGTTCAATTTCACAGAAGAATGCCTTGCGGCATTCTCCACCTTAAAGGATTCTCTAATCTCTCCACCTATTATCTAGTCAGCCGACTGGAACCTTCTATTCAAGCTAATGTGTGATGCCAGCGATTATGCTATAGACACAGTCCAGGGGCAAAATAAGGACAAAACACATCACGTAATCTTTTATGCCAGCAATACATTAGATGAGGCCCAGATAAATTATACCACTATAGAAAAGGAAATGTTGGACATCGTCTATGCATTAGACAAGTTTCTTTCTTATCTTCTAGGCTCCAAGGTGACTGTTCACATGGACCATGGGGCCATCAAGTATCTGATGCAGAAGAAAGATGCCAAGCCTAGATTGTTGTGTTGGGCATTACTTATATAAGAGTTTGATCATGAGATCATCAACAAGAAGGGTACCAAGAATGTGTTCACTGACCACCTATCCTGGATTAGAGTGGAGGATGACCACCCATTATCAATCAATGAGAGTTATGTTGATGAAGCAATCAATGTTTCCCAAATAGCTAATCCATAAGAGCCGTGATATGCTGATATTTGCAACTATTTTGCCTACGAACAACTGCCCCTAGAAATATCTTATAATCAGAAGAAGAAATTATTCTCTGATTTGAAGTACTATTACTGGGATGACCCTTTGTTGTTCAGACGTTGTGTTGATAACCTCTATAGAAGATGCATACCTGAAGATGAAGCCCCGAAGATCTTGTATGAGTGTCACTTGTCTCCCTATAGAGGACACTTAGGAGCCAAAAGAACTACAGCCCAGGTTCTCCAGTCTGGTTTCCATTGGCCCACTTTGTTCAAAGATGCCAATGCCTATGTTAAAGCCTACAATGAGTGCTAGAGAACCGGGAATATTTCCCACAGGAATGAGATACCTATGTCTGAGTGGATAGAAGTTGAAATGTTTGACGTATGGGGAATCGACAACATGGGACCTTTTCCTTTGTCATATGATTTCCAGTATATTCTAGTTGTAGTGGACTATGTCTCTAAATGAGTAGGAGCTATACCCAGTACCACTAGTGATGCAAAATCTATTATAAAGCTCTTCACAAAGATAATCTTCCCTAGATATGGAGTCCCTCAAATGGTGATCACTTACGGCATTTCACACTTTGTTGAAAAGAAATTTGAATCACTTTTGTGAAGGTATGGGGTTTGACATATGTTTGCTAAACCATATCATCCCCAGAAGCCTGGCCATGTTGAAGTCTCGAATAGGAAAATCAAACAGATTTTGGAGAAGATAGTCGGAAAATCCCAGAAGGATTGGTCCACCAAGATGGATGATGCTCTCTGGGCAGACAAAATAGCATACAAGATGCCACTGGGCACCACGCCTTACCGTTTGATCTATGGGAAAGCATGTCATCTTCCTTTCGAGTTAGAGCATTATGCATTATGGGCCATCAAATGTCTAAATATGGATCTATCCCTAGCCGGCAAGAAAGGTTCATCCAACTTCAAGAACTTGAAGAACTTAGGCTTCATGCATATGAGAATGTGAGGATATATAAACAAAGGACTAAATTCTGGCATGACTCCCACTTAAGGAAGAAAGATGTCAAAGAATGTGATAAGGTTTTTCTTTTTAAATCTTCTATTTTACTTTTTCCAGGGAAACTATAGACTTGGTGGTCAGGACCGTTTGTGGTAGAAAAGATATACCCATCGGGAATGATGGAGTTGTATGACAAGGATGATCCTGTAATGGTCTTCCCGGTCAATAGACAATGGTTGAAAAGATTCTACGAAGACAAAGCTTTCACAAGGTGATCCGAGTTGCCCCTGAATGATGCTGAATCCACACCCATTGAAGATGCCTAAGCAAGACTGAAGATGTCAAGATAACGAAAAAAATCACAGTGCTCCTTGGGATACATCCCAAGTTTTTACCTTCTTAGAATAGGATTTTATTTCCTCTTCCTGCAAAAAACATTCTGAACAATTTTATTGTAATAAGGCCCGAGTCTGTGCATGCACCACACGCACTGACTCTCGCATTTTTTGGACCACCGACTTAGTTTTATTGTCTTGATATGTAATAATAGCTAAGGCTGAATTTCACACTTAGGCCAGTGATGTTTTACAAATCAAGCATCTTTTACTTAAGTTTTCATTGTTAAATAAGCTTTTATGGTTTCTAGAATGCTAAGCGCATTGCATTTTTGGGCATATCGGGCATGTGTGGCATTGGTGGCCCTGTCAGCCAAGACGTATCGGGCAAACCCCTTTCGCGTGCCCATATCATGCAGACCCACCAATTTAAGCCTGCGCCAACTGTATCGCGTGTCGCATGCTGCACTACACTCGGGCCGCATTGTAGTGAATACATCGTGTGAACCAGTGTCACACAAAGAGCATGCCAGGTAAAGCATGTCGTATGATGCACCACCTCTTTTCAAGACTCATGATATGACTTTATTAGACGGGTTTTACCTTACTTTGTAAGGTGATTCTCATGCATGTGTGATGCGTGTCCCCGTTTTACTATCTTACCACCCTTTGCGGACGGCTATATAAGCAATAAGAGTTTCACTGTGTCAGGTTACCAAAGTTACCAAGCTTTTGTTCCCGTATCACACAAGCTTTCATATCGCTTAAGCCACCCTCAGCTCCCGTGTCAGGCTCCCAGTCACCCGACCTCCCTTGTTGTGTTTGCACAAAGCCGACATGCCCCTCTTACCCATCATGGTCGCTACCCACTATGATAGCAACCCGATGCGGGCGTGTCATATAGGAGTCTCATCCCACTATGACCCTTTACCCGATATGGTACCAAACTCTTCACAGTTTTCAAACCGACGAGGTCATTACCTGACATTGCCACCCCTCGGCGCCACAGCCCGACAATTTTCTAACCCACTAGATGTACATGATACACACGCTGTCTGACACTTTCCCAGCCCTACATGCATGATGGGCGACATTCATATTGGCCCTTTTGAATCTTCGAGAGCGGAGCCACGGATGACATGTGGGCTAATAAAATCTACAACTCCCATCAACTTGTTGTCTATAAATAGCAGCTCCAAGCCTACAACTGGATAGGTTGGACCCTGGAAGAACTAATCCCTAGAGTAAAGGAGCTCGTGCATCGAGTCCCAAGGAGTCTACCGGGTGATAACTAGGTGAGCACACCCCTATCCTAAGAGGGATGGGAGGAGTTCACTTAGAGCCCGTTTCGATAGCAGTAAGATATGAACCTCAAGGCCACTTCAAGCGTGTCAGGTTCCTATCTGGGCTTCAACCCGAGACGACTTGCCTACCTATACCTGACATGAAGAACCCGAGAGCCTAAAGATAATGTTAACCCGATACCATACCCCACCCAATACGGTCTCCACCCATCATGGTAGCATCTTGACACGGCCAGCAAACCAACATGACCATATCGGGCAGAGGTCTTATCCCGATATGACCCTTACCCACCACAGTCCACGACCCGACACAGTCAGTGACCCAACACGGTCGTATCCTGATATGGCCTCAACCCGGTATCGGGTTAGCATCATCTTAGGCGTCATTTGTTGTGTACTTAGATCTCCTAAATCAAGGAGACCGATATTTATCTTCCCTTTATAGCATTTACTTTCACTTAGTTTCAGTATTGTAACTAAACCATTATACCACTTTATGATTATTGGAATCTGTGGAGTTTATCTCAAATCAATCTATGTATGGTTTTTTTTGTTGGATGATTTCTTTCTGTCATCTGAGTTCTAGTTTCTTCTCTCCGATCCTCACTTTTGACTAGCTATCAAACCGTGTTTCTTATTTTGACTTCTTTGAGAGAAGGTTGTCGTAAACTTCTAGAGCTTGGTCTGATTCAGGTGTATGAGAGTACCCAGAACTAGGGTCGTGCCCGGTTTATCTTTCCGCGTGAGCCCACACCTGGTACCATTGAGAGAAGGAACCCAGAGCATGGTCCGTTGGCATTTTCTTTGAGAGAAGGAACCCAGATCATGGTTCGTTGGCGTTTTCTTTGAGAGAGGAAGACACTGGATGTAGGTCACTGATGCTTGTTACAGTTAAGTTTTCTTCCTTTGTGATATACCTTGAATATAGTTCTATCTCCTCTATTTCCTTTATGTAAAAACTACCGTAAAAACTGCTAAAACCCAAAATACCCAAAGCCTTAATCTTTCTGGTAACTCCACTTAGAGATAGGTTTTAGTTTAATTCTTTGTGATTCTTTTCCTCTACAGCAAACCTTAATCCCTCGACTCTCTGATGTGCTTAGTTAGGTAAAACTTGAGTTATGAAGTGCTATTCTGCTAGTCCATGTGTTCGACCCCGAACTACTCTGACCTTGTGCTAGTTGAAGCAGTCTTGATCATTCGGGTATTACAAATTATTAAGGTCTGGTGACCTAGACATGCCTCCATTTTTGGACCCACATTTAAGGCTTATCAGTGATTTTCCTTCAAAATATGAGATATAACATTTAATGTCTCAAAAAGTGGAAAAATCTTAGATTCATAATCTACACATTAAAAGTAGCCTTTGGGTGAATTATCATGTAATTTGATAATCTTTAGTATACATGAGTAGATTAGGAGAGAGAAAGTACGTAATGTCCAAAATATTAAATAATGTACTAAATAATAATAAGAGACAAAATTAATGGCCAGTTCATGTTTCATATGTTTTAGTTTTCTTGAGGGGGAGTTTCAATTATTTGCATAATAATAACTATTTTTATAGTAATTGGAAAGAAAATAATAATAAGAGTTAAATATATTAATAAATTAATAAATGACTCCAAAAGATAAAATAAATATCAAATTCGAAATCTACATGCAAAAGTTAGCCTATAGGTAAATTTTCAATTAATTTGGACAATCTTAAATATTTTAGTGAATTTAGGAGAGAGAATATAATTTAAAGAACAAAAACATGAAATAATATTTTCAAAAATAAATTAATGCAAAAATCGTGCTCCTAACATTTAGTATTGTTTATATGCCAATTTCCATATTTTTAGAAAGTTTCTAGATGCTTCTAACTCATTAAAGGGATAAAATAAGTGAAAATATTTAAAAATATTGAGTAAAATATTAGAAGTCTTCAAAAAAATAGAATAATCCCATAATCAGATTATTCATCCCAAATTAGCTAACCTACATAATTTGGATTTATTTAGAATTTTCTTGCACCATCAAATAATGATAGAAATTTTGTACATTAAATGCTTTAAAGTTGGAAAGTTGTATTAAAGGACATTCATCGCTGCCCGCATGTACAGTAATCGCGGACTAAGGTTTGATATTTTGGGCATAACTCCCTCGCTTCTCAATGAAACTTCACAAAACAAATTGCATTGGATTGAAAATTTAATTTTGCATCCATCCCCTACTTGAGACATATAACGTAGAATTCTAGAAACATATAAAGTTGTTCCTTAAGTCTTTCAAAACAACTTCTTGCACACCTCTTAAATCTTAAACTCATATTAATATAACCCTACCCTCATATGAAATGCACACCCAAAGACTCTCCTCTGGTTTCAATTTCTCTTTACATCATAATTTCATCCACCGTCGAGTGTGGTTCTTGGTTTGAGTTCCTCTCCCTGATGTCTTGCTTCTTCAGAGCGTAATTGGACCTCAGGAAAAAGGGATCTTGGAAAAAACTAGATTGGAGAAGAGAGTTTCAAAGACTCTGGTTTAAGGTATGTTTTCATATCCAATTATTCACATTGAGCAATGGACCTATTTTCAACTTTCTCTTGGTCCTATGGACACTTGCCTACACATTATCTCTTTTTCTTTGAAAATTATGGTTCATGTGAACTACTTTATTTGTTAATGATCTTGTGATCATATTATCCCATTTGGACATTCTTTTATACTCTTCCTTATACATTACTCATGGTGTAACATTCTTTGGGGATATATTCTTTTTTTCCCACTTTTAAGGTGGATGTTGCGTAGGATCATGTGATCCCACTTTATGTATTTGTTGGATGTTCTCATATCTCTTATTTGGTTCATTCTTGTTTATTCTTTTTTTATGCATCATGGTGTAACTACTAGTATAATGTACATGTGCTTTTTCTGTGGATGTGAAAATTCCCACAAATGAATGTAGATGTAAAAATTCCTACATATGAAATTATTTAGGACAGACGTGTTTTCTGCCCAAGTAGATGTTGACAGACCCTGCCACTCCATATTTTAGAGCAGATGTATACAAGACCCTTCTCACCCCACATTTTTGGTAGATGTGTTATTTCCTACCTACATATTTATATTGTCTATTATTGTCACAGCTGAAATACATGGATGCCTTGTTCTTATACTTTTTCCTTCTTTATCTCTTTTATTGTGATTCATTTCTTTTATGCCCTCTTGAGCAGTACTTTACTTTTCTATGGGAAGCCTTTTATTTTAACATCCTTTATTCCATATATTGCTCAATTTCATTCTAGTATACATATACCAACATTTTGTTGATGTGTCTATCTTTTTCTCCTTTTGTTGGGGTATGCTTCCAACCTCAGGTGTAGGTAAAGGAGGACATGGCAGAGAACATGGACTTATGTTAAGGAATTGAAGCTTGGAGACAATATTGATATGGTTTATATTAACCTCTACTAGATCCCTAGGATGTAATATCCATGTAAACCCTATGTGGTAGATTATGATATACTTTTTAAATTTTGATTATAGTTATGAAATAAGTTTATGCTAATTTACTTTTCTCTTTTGTATACCATCAATTGTGATTTAAAAATGTTACACCTATTCTATCATACTAGTTATGAGTGTGTTTTGAGTGGATGTTTTATTTTTCAAATTTTAGTAGAGTGAATCCCCTCTGGGTCCCACTCCTTATAGAGGTCCATAATGAATTTTTCCTTTAAATTTGTTTTTAATAAAAATTTGGCATATAATGAGCACCTGACCTCCAAATCAATATCCATAAATTCTATATATTCCAAATTTGTTCAAGAGTTTATTATAAACCTATGATTTCTTATAAGTTTTAACATTAATTTAAGAATTTGTTTACCAAAGTTCCGTCATTTTAACTAATTTTAGGGAAAATTTAAGATAAAAATCGTAATGTCATCCAATCTAAAGTTTTTTCTAGAAAAATCCTATCTAGTGAACCAAAATTGGTATATGACATGTTCATTTACCAATTTTCAAAAATATGCTATTAAGAAGAAAAATGCACATAAAAGGTTAATAAGGATTTAAGGTTTGACAAATCACCCATCCTTCAAATGTTTCACCTCAAAATTCAAGAGATGAATTAAAAGTGACATCATATCTTGATTAGATATCAAATATGTTGTAAACATCTAAAAACTAAACTTAGGGTTAGATAAACCTCGATTACCTACTAAGTAGGTAAAGTGTCATTACATGGAGGCACACTTAAGTCTCTCTGATTTGAATTTTCTTGACTATGTGATCAAGGGTGGGTGGGCATTTTATTAATGCATTTTTTGGGTTTCTAAATTTTTTAGTCCATGAACAATAATATATAAGGACCGTTTGGTTGTGTTGACTTCTATTATTGTAGTGGTAGACAAGATAAGTGGTACCAACCTATCAATATTTTTATTATATGTTAGTGGAGAAGGGCCAAATTTAGGGGAATCAACGATAGGAGACCCCCTTTAGATTCTTAATGCTAAGACTTTTTGAGATAATTGATTGGTATGGAATTGAAAATGTTAGTATCACATGATATGCCAAAGTCAAAGTGTGATTTCAATGTTAAATTATTCATCTAGAAAATGTTGGTATTGTATCCATGACAAGCTCCTATAACTTGATAGACGTAGAACAAATGGTCTAGCAACATGTTTTCGATTATGTCAACATAATCCACACAGACTTTAGTGTCATCATTTTAATTCTCTATATTGTCATAGTGGGTTTGTTGAGTAGTCATGTAAATTTGTGGAGGTTAAGGGATTAGTGATATAGGAGGAAACTAGATAGCTTGGAAGTTGAAAAGGTGTCATTTAATTGATCCTCAATGTGACAGTTTGACATGGAACACTCCATTATGCTAATAGAAGGGTGCACCAGTGGTTTTGACATATTATATCATATACATGTTGAATACAAAAAAATTCATCACTTAATTGAAATATACGAAAGATTAAACTCTTATGAGTTTTAAGTTTAATTGAGATATTTGTTGGAGTCTAATTAAACAGTTATCTAAAAAGTAGGGAAATCACATCAATATGAGATTATCTTTTGTAAATAATCATAAAAAAAATTCAATAACTGATATTTCATTAGTTTTAAATATCAATCAAACGATAACAATGCAAAATGTGCATGGTTTTTATGTTAATAAAAACCAAAATGGGAGTTCCAACTCATTACCAAGAAGATTGAATAAGAGTATAATAAAGTGTCTATATGAGTATAGATTTCTATGAGATATTTAATTTAGTTATTTGGCACTTGGTAAATGTTTCTATCATTGTTACCACCATAAGTCCTTTCTCCCACTAGTATTACGAATAATCAAGGGTGATGTTTTGTAGGTGGATGGATCCACATGCTAGGGTCTGCAATTATAACAATTATCATGTAGAAGGGTAATCATATGTCAAATAATGAAAGGATAGATGAATTTAAGTTGTTTTCTTTATTTTTCTATATTTATGATTGTTAGTATATTTGATTATTTGGGCTTTGGTCCATTGCATTTTCCTTGTCTCTTTTTATCCCACGTACTTCTTGACTCCTATATATAGGAGACCCATTACTCTTGTGTGAATTACTAAATACATACTTATTACTTTTTATATGGTATTAGAGCGATGTGCCAACCCTAACACTCCTCCCTCCTTGTGTCTTTCTCTCTTCTCGGCGACGGCTTCTACAACTTATTGGTGTTATTGAGACTTTGGTACAATATTTATGGATAGATCATAAACAAAGTACACATGACATTCCATCCAAAAAAGTTGTGAGCTTCTGGTTGATCTCTTCTCGCTGATCGCGGATAAATAAAAGCCAACTCGCTGGATCATCAATAAAGAAAATAGAATCACGATCCATCATTTAAATTTTTGATAGTGGATTTTTTTGCTGTCAGAAGTGGATGATTTGATAGTTGACGCTTTTTACTGCTGGAATTGGATGATTTCTAATATATTTTATTTCTGATTGTAATAGTGTATGAGATAGTAGATTGCCAATTTTCTTTCCACTACTTTGCTTTGTGTTCGTTTATGATTGTCTCTTAGATTTTGTGTGCTATTCCTTATACACTTTTTGATTGCCAATAATAGCAAAAAAATAAAAGACATCATACTAATTTATAAAGCACTAAAATAAGTAAAAGGGGCAACCTTTTTGTGAGACCCCTAACCTTGCTTAAAGTGTTGGACAAACATAATTATCATAATTGAATTCTTATATCCCTAATATAACCTTTTGATATGCTTTTAAATCATAATACAAGCTTAAGTTTCAAATTTGGTCCAATTTGGACATTGTTTGAGCAAGTTATGCAATTTTATGTACATTTTGGACTTTTCTACAATTTACCAAATCGAGGGGTTTTCTTTGCAATTTGTCATATGAATTATGTTTCTTAGATGTTATCTTATCATTCTTGATCTTTTTGACCCATGGGGCGCCTGGTTAAACCTTGGTTTGAAGGTGTTTTCTCCAAGGGAAGTTTAGGGTTTACCCCTTCATGGATGAGCTACCTTTAGTAGCTATCAACTAATGAATTATTTGATTGGCTTGGAAATTCGGAAAAGGAGAGCTAAGAAGGTCTATATGAAAGGTGGAGGATCTTATTGTGTGTGTTCTTGTATATTCTTAATAGTTTAAGGCAATGGACACGTGGAAAGATACTAGAACTTCAACTTTTTCTTTATCTTAAACTTTTATATACTTATCCCTAAGCACCCAAACGAACCATTTTATCTTCACTACTTCCCTCCTCCTAAGAACCTTGTTCTCCCTCTATGATTCTATGAATTTCTTGTGCAAGGAAGAAGAAAGTGGGGATCTTCTTGATGGAAAAGTGCTAGGGTTGCAATTGACTTCCTTTTAGGGTTTAAAAAGCTTCCTTCTAGTGATCTTGACCTAAAAGAGTAAGAATCCCCTTCTTTCCTCCATTTATTTCTTTCTAGTCCTTCCTCCTACCTTTATCCAGGTCGGAACCTTGCTTTTCTATGGTATAAATTTCTCTAAAGATCTAAAACGCTACCTTTCTTGCTCATTATGCCTAGGGTTTGCTCATTTGATGAAGAAAGGTGCTAGATGGACGAGTTCACAGCTTATGCTTGGATTTCCTACCCTACCTTCTCATGTATTATTCTATTTGGGGAGTTTATCTTCTAATTAGAGGAAAGTTTTATAACTTGCTCCACGTTTATTTCTTACCATAAGCTTTCTAGTTCATGTTCTTGCTTGAAAATGATGATCCATTCACTAAAAAGCTATGCTTGACTTGGATTTTGATTTTTATAATGCTCCCTGTTCTGATTTCAGTTCTAGATGAATCTGTATTGATGTGTACGTTCTTTCTAAAGAATAATATGACTTTTATCTGGTTGGTTTGACAACCTATGGTGCTAATCACCTATCAACCAATGGTCAATTTTAAGGTTTAAAGTTGATTTCTTCTATAAACACATGACTCAATGGTGGCACCATTGCAACAACTGATGGTGTTGTCTTCATGACAACTGATGTTTGTGACCAAGGGTGTAAAATGACTTTCACCCCTTAGGTCAGGTTTTGGCTTAATTATAAGCTTAATAATCAACAACTAAGTACCCTAATGATGCTATCAATCAATGGTGACATTAGCTTGATATTCGATGGTGATTAATGAATATAGTGTTGATCTAACAACCTATGGTGACTTAATGGTCACTAGCGATGGTATATTAGGTCCCCACAACTTATGATGAGTTAAGCATGTAGATGTAGCATCAATTAAGCCTTAAACCAATTGTTTCTTGGGTCATTTGATGGAATGGTTGGACCTATACTCCAATTGATGGTTTTAATATATGAACTTCACCCAATGGTTAAGATCTAATGATTTTTCATCTAATAAATTGGAATGATTCAGAATGTAGTATGTTTGTCCTAGTAAAGTGATATATATAATTTCCTTTATGAGATCAACTTAAGAAGCTCATTTATTGATGGCTTGTTTTAAATAAACAATCTCTTGTGGGTTTTACCCTACTCTCAATGGAAATTTTTATGTTGTTAATCAAGGGATGTTTAGGGTAAAATGGTGACTCTTTCTAGAGCACAAGTCAATGACTTCATAGGTGGTTTGTTCAATATGTTTACTTATGTAAACTACCAATGGCTTTACCTTTTCAACATTTAATGGTTAGAAGTTGATGCATCAATATTCCTATTGTTTTGGGTGAAGCGTGTAGTGTAATTTTATGATTCTAATGATGAGAATTTAATGGTTTCAAGCCTTAAAATTGTAGTATTACCCTTTCCCTCGTATCATTTGATTTATAAACACCATAATGAATTCATGGGAAACCCTAATGAGGTATAGCTTGTTATACCTAGCTTTAATATAACTAAATGATGGTAAATGGGTATGAATAGTCCATGAATGACTAATACAATCATGGATTACTCTCTTATTGTTGTTGAAACCCTAGTATGTTATAACCCGATGGTTACACGTTGATTTATGTGTGGGTTCATACTTGATACTAGTATCGAATGTGATGGTGATGCTTCATCTTATGCATCCATGATCCAATGGGGATGTCGCGAGTTAGGGTTTGGGTATCAGTGTTGATTAGTAACATTAATATAATTTATCTTGTTGAACCTAACTCTAATGAAAAAAGATAAAGATGAGTATTCATGTTTAACCTTCTTATATGATGGCATGATGGTGAAATAACCTCCTTAATATGATCACAACCTTAATGTGTTAATTGGTGGTTATCATAGCCACATGGTTGATACTTTCTTATGCTAAACATGTGAATTATGAATTTAATGAGGGTTAATCATATATAGATTCCTTACACGTTGATGTAATAAAGTAATATTCTTAATGTTAATATAACCCTACTATGATCATATCTAGATTCCTTGCATGTTGATGTAATAAAGGAATATTCTTAATGTTAATATAACCTTGCTATGATTGTTTATGAATATCTCCTATCTCATTAATGTAATATTGTGTTGATCTGGTGTATTATATATAAGTGATGTTGTTCATCCTTTTTATAAGGCATGGAAAGGTAATGATGATCTTGCAGGGAATAGTATGATGGTCCTAATGACCTTTGGGCATGGTTGAGCCCTGAATGAGGTCTAATCCTCTTGTGTTGATAAGGGTTGATACCTTGTGATATTGTGAAAATGATTTATATCTTGTGATATTATGATGACAAGTGTAGTCTCATGAATGGAAAGTGAATAGTACCATGTGATGATGAGATGAGAAATTATGTTTCACATGTTTTATATCTTTTGAAGTTGTGATATTTATATGCTTGCTAGAAGTGTATTAGGGTTTGTATGTCCACTTGTTTGATGTAGACTTAATTCACCCAATTCACATAACTAATCAAGTGCAACTCTAATCATGTAGTGCCATGTGTCATAGAGCTATCTTCAGTGTCAGAACTTGTTGGATGGTGAAATGAGTATTCCTACGGGAAACTCGGAGCACATACTGTTGAGTAGGTGGGGTGGGAAGTTGAGGATATATCCTTATCATCCAAAATGTAGGCCATGGAGGATTGCTATGGTCATGCCTCAGACATTTGATGAGATTGAGGACCACTATGGTTGTACTTCATTTTAGAGGGTTTTGTATACCCTAGTTTCTAGTGTCGTAACCTATACCAAGGGCGGACTAGTGGTTAGAAGCTTGATTATATGTTGTTGTAGTGGCAGCTTTGACTGATATGTCACTATCATTTTACTCGTACTGACTGAGGGAAAGAGATTAGCGAAACTCCTAGATCTTGTACGGAACCAAATAGCCCTTCACATGGGTCGGTTGGACTTTGAATGGTATGATTAAAATTCCCCAGGGCGTAATAAAATATGTAAGACAACCATCTAGCATATTTGTTTAGGGTTATACACAACATTTCATATTGGATGATAACCCTTGTTTTCTTTCTTTTCACTGAGATCATATATAGTAAAATATGAGATAATAGATATGCTCATGTTGTAAACATGCTTATGTTGGCAAATATACTGATAGTGATGGTTAAGATGATGTTGCTAGCTATGTTTAAGATTTCTATCCATGCCTATGTAATTAGAAATGCTTAAACTACTAATTATGCCTATGCAATTCATTGTGTTATGATGTTAATTCTACTTATGATATAGATTTGTTCCCTTTATTTGAGATGCCAATATTGATATCCATGTGATGTTACTCAACATATTCATGATGTTAGGGATGCTTATGCTACTAGATTGTTTTTGTTGTTAGCAAGGAATATGATGATAGTTAGATTATTGATGATGATTGTTATTAGATGCAGTTTGATGAAATTGGAGTAGATATCTATCTAGAGAAATGGATTTATTTATTACCTATATATACATTGATAATCATACTTGCTGCTAAGGTTAATTTCTTAATATGTTTATCATACTAATTTGTTCAATTGATTATTAAATACTCCTACTTCTCAGTTATCTACTATTTAAAATGTTTTTATCAATAAGCATTGTTGGAGGTTATATCTCTTACTCGGACATGGTCTCACCCTTGTGGTTCACCACATATTTTTAGGTAATCATAAGTGATGAAAACAAACATGTGGAAGAAAAGAAGAGCTATAGTAATGAATTTGTGAGAAAGTTGATTAGATGTCTAGTGTGTCCTAGAGTCATCCCTGTACTCTCAGGCATGGGCAATAAAAGTTTGTATATGGTGTTTCAAATGAATAAAAATTTTGTTAGGATGTTAATGCTTGTTTGTGTGGCATATAAAAATATTGTTCATCTATGTATATATGTTGTGGCTAAGGTGATAGAACAATTTGTATCAAATTCTTGTCATAGTATGGATACAAGAAAGATATTGGGCTCATATGCAAATGTTTCTGAGCAGGCGTTGATGTTGAAATCGGTTTTAATTTACCTATATTTTTGGGTATGTGATTAATTAGTGATCGATTGTGTTTTATGTTTTGAGTAATATCATTTAGTATAATGGGTTCTCACTTTTTTTTTCTTTTCCTCTTTATGTGGTTCCCCTAATTCCCATGGCTGACTGTTTTTTTTTAATTAGGGATTTTATGTTCGTCTATCCTACCATGACATTAATCTGATAGTGCTTTTTATTTTCCTACTGAGACCCATTTTGGTAGTGTTATACCTCTTTCTATTGAGTTTCATTCTGGTAGTACTACTTTCTTCCTACCAAGATACATTCTGATAGTGCTACTCCGTTTTCTATCGGGTTTCCATTTCAGTAGTATTTAATGTTATGTTCTTTGTACTGTGCTACATTCTAGTACTTTTGTTTTTTATTTGTACCATGTCATTATGTCTAGTACTTTACTCACATCATCAAGGGTGATGTTGCTAAGTCGACTATTGTTTACAACAATATGCCACACATATCTGTTGTTAAACTTAATGACGATAACTTCATGTTGTGAATGAATGATGTCCAGACATTCCTTGAGTCTCAGGATAAACTCAAATTTAACACTGATGACTCACCGACGATTCCTGATGATGTATGGGTGACAGGAATCCGTCAAGTGCTCTCATGGATTTGGGCATGCATGGAGCCAGAGGTGGTCAAATACATGTGGCACCATAACGCCAAGATTATGTGGGAGGAGATGAAGTAGTTCTTCACTCAAGAAGACAATTTCCTATGCATATATAGCATCATGGATAAGATCTTCTCTGAATAGAAAGGAGAGCAACCCTTGTCCAAGTACTTTGATGCCATGAAATCCCTGGAAAACCAACTCAACTTCTTCTCTCCGACAAAGTCTAGTGAAGTTACTATGGAGCAGGAGACTCTTCTAACTGGTCACTTCTCTAATGGGGTGCATCCTTGCTATTTTGTGGTTTGACAACTACTCTTGGTTGGTGCAACCCTTCCTTCTATGGACAAGGCATATGCACACCTAGCTCAATATGAGATTCTTGATCCTAACATTTCTTCCATTATTATATATGAACCTCCACCAGTAATGGATGTAGTTGCCACAGGTCGTGGTCATGGTTGTGGATGAGGCCAGCGTCTAAAATGTACTTATTGTGGCAAGTTGGGCCACACTGAAGATGTTAGCCAATCAAGGTATAGATATCCAGCATACTATGGGAGAGGACGTGGCAGAGGCTCTATCCATGTTGCTCAAGCAGCTGCTCACATTGGTCAAGCATCAGTCTGGACAATTGGTCATGCACCTTCTTCACCACATTCATCTTCTCAAACTTCATATGTCTCATTATCTCATGAGGAATACAAATGCCTTTGCCAAGATGCCCAATATTATGGTGATTCTCCCCTCCATAACAACACTATCACTTCTACCTCTTCAGATTGGAAAGTTGGGGATTTACCTATTGCTGATTCTTCTACCCCCCTAGACACCCCTTCCCAAGGTTACTTTGGAGCGTCCATGCCTGTTTCCGGTTCTAACTGGGTTATTGATTCTGGTGCGACTCAATATATGATTGGTATGCCCCATCTTTTAACCACATCTGATTCGTTTATTCCTCACTCCTCTGTCACCATGGCAGATGGGTTGGTTAAATGAGTAACTTGGTGTGGAACTGTGTTTGTCTATTGTAAAGTCAAGTTGACTGTTTTCCACTTTGTTCCAAACTTTCTATACAATTTGATTTTTGTAGTAAAAATTGTTGATTCTATCAAATGTTTTGTAGCTTTTGGTCCATTTGGTTTTATTTTACAAGATTAAAGGAATTTGATGATGGTATGGTAGGGAGTATGCTCTAGTGATCTCTACTACTTATCCTCCCCACCCTCCATCCTACCACGAGCGCTTCTTGCCTCCACACCACTTCAGCTACATCTATGTCATGGCCAATTACCTTAAGACAAGCTTAAACTACTAGATAGTTCTTTAGCTTCATGTTATCCCATTCTGTGTAATGCCTATTAGCTAGGGAAACACCATCGTGTGTCCTTCCTGACCCGTATTTATGAACAATCATCTTGTATGTCTGACTTAGTTCATACCGATGGTTGTGGTCCATTCAGGACTACTAGTTACAATGGCTATCACTATTTTCTTACATTTTTGGATGATTTTCTACAGTGACACGGCTTTACTTACTTCACACTCATGATGAAGTCTTCACATTAATTTGCGAGTTTTACAAATTTGTTTTGGTTCAATTCTAAATGTCTATTGAAATTCTTCGAATCGACAACACGCTTGAATATACCCAAAAGGTTGTCCTTTCTTTTGTCGTGATGTAGGAATGACTCATCAATGCTCGTGTGCATACTCTCCACAACAAAATGGCATTGCAAAGCATACAAATTGTCATTTACTCAACATTACACACACTATTCTCATTCATTCCAACCCTCCTAAGTCTTTCTGGTCTGATGTGGTCCTCACTACTTGATTTCTTATTAACCACCAACCTTCCTCTATTCTCAAGAAACACACTCCAATTTCCATTGTTTACCCTCAATCCACACCGTCCCCCTCTACCACCTCGAGTTTTTGGTTGTGTCACCTTCGCTTATAATTTTGATCCCAAGCCTGACAAGCTTTCCTCCAGAGCTATCTGCACCGTATTTCTTAGTTATCCTTGTTCTCAAAAAGGATAAAAATGTCTTGAATCTAACTCTGCCAGAATTTATATCTCTATAGTTGTCACCTTTCATGAGGATGAAATGTTCTTTTTATCCATAACACCCTCCATTGATCATACTGACACTATGATCTCATTGCTTGATCCATACATCCCACTAACACCACTACCATCTCCACCATCTACAACACCAAACGGATAAATTAAAAATGAATCATCGGGTGCATCTTCTTCATCATCATAAGTTCCAGGCCAATCTGATCTACCAGTGGCACTACGCAAAGGTATACACTTTTGCACTATCAATCATCCTATTACCAACACTTTTTGTCTAGCACGTCTTTCTTATTCTGCCTCATCCTTTACTACTTCCCTAGACACAATATATGTTCCTAAGTGTCCAGTAGATGCTCTGTGCCATCCTAGATGGAAATATTCCATGATTGATGAAATACAAGCTCTCCACAATTACAAGACATGGGAGCTTGTGAATCCACCAGTAGGCAAAAATATTGTAGGTTTCTGATGGGTTTATCTATAAAGCATAAGTCAGATGTCTTTCTTGAAAGACTCAAGGTGTGCCTGGTTGCCAAAGGATTCATGGAAACCTTTGGAATTGATTACTTTGAGACATTCTCTCCATTGACAAGGATTGCATCTTTCAGCATCCTTATCTCGATTGCAGCTCACCTAGACTGGTCTCTTTACCAGCTCGACAAGAAGAATATATTTCTTCACAAAGATCTCCTAGAGGAAGTCTACATGCAGCAACCACATGGGTTTGTTGTTGAGGGGGTGTCTTTTCACAAAGTATGTCATCTTTGAAGATCTATATATGGCCTCAAATAGTCTCCAAGGGCATGGTTCAACAACTTAAGTGATGTCCTAACTCAACTTAATTTTCAAAGATTACCCACATACCACTCCTTGTTCTTCTCCAAGTCCTCCAAAGGCCATGTTCTTTTTGCTATCTATGTTGGTGACATCTTTATCACCGATGATGATATGATGGGGATATCCCAACTCAAGAAGTCTCTACATGCACATTTTCATACAAAAGACTTGGGCACCCTACGATACTTCCTCAGAATTGAAGTCCTTTGCTCAGCCTCAGGGATAAGTCTATCACAATGATGTTGTGTCTTGGACCAGCTTCAAGAGGCTAATGTGGCTAAATCCAAACTAGTATCTATCTTGATGGACTATCATATGAAGCTTATGCATGGATCATTACTCTTTGTTGATCCAGAAAACTATCATCGTATATTTGGGAAGCCGGTTTACTTAACTACTACTCAAATAGATATTACCTATGTTATTGGCATAGTTAGCTAGCATATGACTGCACCACCAAAGGTCCACTGGTCCTGCGTTCAATGCATTCTTCATTATCTAAAAAGTGCTCCAAGAAGAGGATTTCTCTACAAACATCCTAAGTCCAAGCTAATCTCCTTCTCCAAATATGCAGATGCAGATTGGGATGGTGATTCTAAAGATCCACGATCCACTTTTGGCTATTTTGTAATGATTGGCACTCACCCAGTTTCCTAGAGGAGTAAAAAACAAGTTGTGGTAGCTCGCTCCAGCACTGAGGCAGAATATCAGGCCACGGCTCATGCATGTTGTGTTCTACAATGGGTCTAGTCCATCCTGACTAAGTTTGGAATTCATTTTCAAACTCTAGCTACTCTATAATGTGACAACTAGCTGACTATCCACACATATAATAATCCAATTTTTCACGCACGTACAAAACACATTGAAGTTGACTGCCATTTTGCGCGGGACCTGATCAAAGCAAAGAAGATCATCACTCCTCACATTCGAATAGGTGATCCAGTTACAAACATCCTTACCAAACCTCTTACTCTTGCTTTATTCAAATATATGGGCATCAAGTTGGGACTTCACAATGTTTACTCTCCAACTTGAGGGGGCATGTTAGTATATTTGATTAGTTGGGCATTGGCCCATTGCATTTTCCCTTGTCTCTATCTAGCAGATGCACTCCCTACCTCCTGTATATAGGAGACCTAGTACTCTTATGTGATTTACTGAATACATACTTATTACTTTCTACAAGAGAATTTATCATGCTCAATATATGGTACCTCTCATCTTTAGTTAAGGCTAATTCATCATTAAAGTCACATCAAGGAAAATACATTGTAGGAAAATAATAAGAACCTAAAATTCCATATTACATCATGTCATGCTAACACACCACCATACAAATTTCAACTTCAAATTTGGTAGCTTGCAGAAGTTGCATCGATCACAAGAATGCACATGAAAAAACCACCCTCAACGTAGATAAGATACTTTAATATAATAGGTGTAGTTCAAATTCAATTTCATAATCATAACATCTAGAGAAAAGTCTTAAAATCATTTATGATCAACTATGAGTGTGTGTGTCTATATATATATATATATATATATATATATATATATATATATGGGTTAATCTTCACTACTCGTGTGGTTAACTAAGATTATCCACCTGTGCATCAGTTTTGTAATGGGATGACACATATATGTAATGAGACAGTCAAATTTGTAATGAGATGACAAAAATTGTAATACAAAGACTCATTTTATATTACAACGCTTTTACAGTCATAACTATATATTTTACTATTTCTAGACGGAGAATACAAACATCACATTGTATTTACAAAATGAGTCTGTCTATTACAATTTGGACCATCCCATTACAAATGCATGCCTTCCTATTGCAAAAATGATGCACGGGTAGCGAATCTTAGTTACCCACACGGATAGCAAAGATATACCCTATATGGGTGTGTCTATATATATATATATATATATATATATATATATATATATATATATATATATATATGTGTGTGTGTGTGTGTGTGTGTGTGTACTCTCTCATCATACGGTACTAAAACACCATAAAGATGACATTTTCAATAAGTTTCTCCCATATATTTCGAATGTGAATCCATGCATGGTTAATTGAGCATGATTTTAACATTTTTACCACCTATACAATATAACAAAAATCAATAAATTTCATAATGTGATCGTACCTATCTGAAAAAGTTCATAAGGAAACATATTTTAACATATTAGGGGATTATATGGCTAGATTAGGAAATTTTAGAAAACATATACAAATTTCAACATTTCAATCCATATATATTTAATATAGGAGGGTAATAAGACAATGAATCATTATTAAAGGGTTAATCAAGGCCAACAAAAATGTAGTCATGTCATATTGCATCAAAACATTCATTGATTATTCAACTTTTAGGTATGTTAATAAAGTTCAAAGCTGGTTTAAGGATTTGTATGCACAACTAGGATGAAGTAACTACAAATTTTATGCCACTAGTCTGCCATGGAGATGATCACAAGATACACACAAGAAATACATGAACAACCTCCAAGATCCTATATTAGCCCTCTAAAATCTCTAAAACCAAAGATCCAAGCATGATCTAAATTCCCCCAAGAAAATGAGACAGAAAAGGAGGGTTTTTTAGCTATATGAGGTAGTTTCCTCATTGTGATCCATGGGGATTGGTGAAGGGAAGAATTTTTAGTAAGAAATAGTAAGTATAGAGGGATTAGAAAGTGCATACTAGATGCTTAGTATTGAAAATAAAATAGCATGATTGGAAATATCTTAGAGAAGCTTTGATCAACAACATGCATCCATATGAATCAACATGCAAGCTTCCATCCATGGAAATTTCCTTCCATCCACATGGGTTCTCCACCATGTTCCAACATCAAGATGGCCAATGAGCCTCTAAGTTGATTTGGAGGTTTTTATAAACTAGAATGGGTGTAAATGTCAAAAAAGCCGTAACTAGAGTCTAAAATACTCTTGGTCAAATAAATACTTCCAATAGTTAAAGAAGACATTCCATCAGTCATCCCATCCTTCTCCTTGACCCATGCACTCATCATCCCATGTAGTTTTCCAATGATTTACAATCATGAACCCTCATTAGTTGAAAAAGTAGAACATCTATAAACATATGTACGAGGTTGATCAGTTCACATGTCTAGACATAGTATTTTTTGACAAATTAGAAGTATACTCAATTTTCAAGAAACCAATACTCCTGTCAATTGATGAGTCCAAGAAATATATCAACTGAGAGGCCATCAGCCATCAAACAACCACCATCCCAACAACCACACCCAGTTACGGTAAGGAAGTAGGGGATGGAGACCCTAATCTAAATACGGTAATAAGCATGAAAAAATGATATATTATGAATATAAGCATCATTTAAATAAATTTTAAACATATTGGAATTAAATCCTCAATTATAGTGAAATGTTCATTAGTCCACAAATGTTCATGAAATATAAAGTCATGGAAATTAAGATGCAATTGAGGTAAAGTTAAAATGATCTATTAACCAAAGAATCTCGAGATTTAATCAAGAAGGAAAATGAGCCAACAAAACAAGTTCATATATTTTTCACATCATTTGCAATTATATCCCCACATTAAGGTGAAACTACAATTAAGTTCATAATTTGTAAGGACACTTGAAATTAGGGCAAGGAAAGAGAAGATTATATATTTTTCATATCATTTGAATGTTATGAAAATCTCTCTCTCTTTATATATATATATATATATATATATATATATATATATATATATATATATATATATATATATATATATATATATATATATATATATGTGTGTGTGTGTGTGTGTGAGAGAGAGAGAGAGAGAGAGAGAGAGTGAGAGAGAGAGAGAGAGAGTATATGTATGTACATATATATATGTATATATATATGAGAGAGGAAGAGATATAATAAGGTACATGGAGTCATTCTAGAACACACTCGATTGTAACGATTATGACATATATTGCACATGCACTCCAATGGAATAGACAAATCGAGATTACTTATTTTAAAAATTGTACAAGTAATCCTATACATTTTGAAATATATAGCCTACGTTAGAACCCTTTACACTAAATGAGATTACTCAAAACATAAAACACAATCAATCACCAATTAATCACATACCCAAAAAATAAGGGTAAATTAAAACTGATTTCAACGTCAGCACCTGCTCAGAAACATTTGCATAAGAGCCCAACATCTTTCTTTTATCCATACAAGGCCATGAATTTGATTCAAATTGTTCTATCTCCTTAGCCACAACATATATACACAGGAGAACAAGATTCGTATATGCCACACAAACAAGCATTCATATGCTAACAAAAGTCTGATTCATTTGAAACACCAAATACAAACTTTTCCTTTCCAGACCTAAGACTACAGGGATGACTCTAAGACACACTAGACATCTAATCGACTTTCTCAAAGATTCATTACTATAACTCCTCTTTACTTAAACGATTTTGTTGCCATCACTACCGATTACCTAAAAAGATGTGGCAAACCACAAGGGTGAGACCGATGTCCCAGCAAGAGATATAACCTCCAGCAACGTTTATTAATTACAACATTTTAAAGTAATTAATTAGTTAAGCAGTTTGATCAAATATAAAATATAAGCTCAGCAGTACTGATGATTAACAAAATACATTAAGGAGCAGATAATAACTATCATCATTAGCCATACTATCATCCTTTATCTTGTTGACAATATAAGGAATTTAGTAGCATATGCATATATAGCATCATGAGCAATTCTAGTAACATAGCATAACTAACAACATGAGCATGTCTAATTGGTTGAACATATCAACATCATAAGAAAAGCTAACAACATAAGCACAACTATCTGGATAAACATGATTAACAGTATATGCATCTCTAGTTACAAAGGCATGGTTAGCATGCTAAACATAACTAACAACATGAGATAGCTAGCATCATGATTACAATTAGCAGTAGCATTATAGTTATCAACACAAGAATGATAGAGTAAAACTTCATTAATAACATAATGTATTTCTCAACCTCCATAGATTATAAATTGATGCATCTAATAGCAAAAGGCAGTTCAAACCATATAATCGACGTTATTTTTCAATCGAAACAAAGAACATTACAAACGTGATGAATTACATCCTTCCTCATCTGTCGAGGAACCACTGACTGTAGGGAGGTGTAGTCGTTCATGAAGATGGTCTCATCTCCTCCTAAAGGTAATTATTTTTGATATTAGCCTATTGGTATCTGCACTTGTAGAACATACAAAGTCATAGGAAGTAGACTATTATTTGTGTTCATTGTGTGTAAACGTAAGTTGTATCATCATTGCATCCCTAATTACAGCTAGAGTGTTGATGTCCTGTTGAATGTGCAGGTAGCATCATCTGACATCTGGTTTCAACCAAACCCTCCAATAGGTGTAATGCGGCATATGGGGGTTGTCTTCAAATCGGCTATTATCCACAACTGTGGCATCCGTATAAACTCACATGGTGTGGGGGAGTCCATAGACTCAAGGGAATTCCATTGTCCATTGCAGGAAAAGCTAAGTGTAACACAAATCATATAATACATTTACTTCAACCACATATATGACTAACATAGAAACTTCCCTTGAAAAAGTTTTCATTACATTTTAAGTTTACAACACCCATGACGTTTAATGAGACAAACACTTTCATGTTGTGATAATGATTCTACTTTTCCCTTTCAACTGACACAAGAATGTGTGCCCCTATCAAGTGCCCCAATAGCATCCTAAAACAAGGTAGTACCAAACTCATGCTTTTCTAATTAGGTAAATGCATAACTAGACTATTCATACAAGTTGAACATGAGATTGAGACCTCATCAAACCTCACCATTGAAATGTATTGCAGTATTATTGCTAAGATGGCTTCTCAAGACATGAGGTTCTCTGTTGTATGGTCTAGGGATGGCAATGTGGCTCTGGTTTCTTCATTGAAATGACAATATGATGTAGGTAGATGCATATATGTACACATCTACAATCTTAAGCATATCCACAACCAATGTATATCTACTATCCCTTAATTGCACTCAGCATCATCTTTATGTAAAGATAACATACAAGGGTTATCATCCAATGTGAAACGTTGTGTATAACCCTAAAAAAATATGTTACATGGATATATTACATCTTTTATTACACCCTTGGGAATTTGAATCGTACCATTCAAAGTCCAACTGACCTATGCAAAGGGATATTCGGTTCTTTATAAGATCTAGGAGTGCCGGTATCCTAAGATCTCTTCCCCTCGGTCAGTACGAGTAAAAAGGCAGTGACATATCAGTCAAAGTTGCCACCATAGTGACATATAGTCAAGCTGATAACCACTAGTACACCCTTGGTATAGGTTAAGGCACTAGAAACTAGGGTATACAAAACCCTCTAATCCGAGGTACAACCACAGTTGTTCTCAATCACATCATGTTATAATCACCGAGATACGACCGTAGCCATTCTCAATCACATCAGATGTTTGAGCCATGACCATAGCCAACCTCAACAATCTATTTTGTGGATGACAAGGATATATCCTCAACCTACCACCCCCACATACTCAATAGTATGCGCTCTGAGTATCCCTTAGGAATACTCGTTTCACCATCTAGCAAGTTCTGACACTGAAGATGGCTCTACGCCATAGGGTACTACATGATTAGAGTTGCACTTGATTAGTTATGCCAATAGGGTGAATTAAGGCAGAATCAAACAAGTGAACATACAAATCCTAATTTACTTCTAGAAAGCATATAAATATCAAAACTTAAAAAGATATAAAATGTGTGAAACATAATTTCTCATCTCATCATCACATGGTACTATTCACTTGCCATTCATGAGACTACACTAGTAATCATACTATCAAATGATATAAATCCTTTTCACAATATCATAGGGTATCAACCCTTATAAACACAAGACGATTACACCTCATTCAGGGCTCAACCATGCCCAAAGGTCATTAAGACCATCATACTATCACATGATATAAATCCTTTTCACAATATCACATGGTATCAACCCTTATCAACACAAGAGGATTACACCTCATTCAGGGCTCAACCATGCCCAAAGGTCATTAAGACCATCATACTATTCCCTACAAGATCATCCTTATATTTTCATGCCTTGTAACAAGGCTCAAAAACATCACTTACATACAATACACCATATCAGCACAATATTTCATTAATGAGCTAGGAGATATTCATAAACAATCATAGTAGGGTTATATTAACATTAAGAACATTCCTTTATTACATCAACATGAAAGGAATCTAGATATGATTAACACTCATCATATTCATAATGCACATGTTTAGCATAAGAAAGTATCAACCATGTGTCTATGATAACCACCGATTAACACATTAAGGTTATGATCATGTTAAGGAGGTTATTCCACCATCATTCCATCATATAAGAATGTTAAACATGAATATTCTTCTTTATCTATTTTCATTAGAGTTAGGTTCAACATGATAAATTATATCAATGTTACTAATCAACACTTATACCCAAACGCTAACTCACGGCATCCCCATTGGATCATGGATGCATAAGGTGAACCATCACCATCACATTCCATACTATTCTCAAGTATGAACCCACACATAAATCAAGGTGTAACCATCGGGTTATATCATACTAGGGTTTCAACAATAGTAACAGAGTACTCCATAACTGCATTAGTCATTCAAGGGCTATTCATACCCAATTACCATCATTTAGTTATATTAAACTAGGTATACCAAGCTATACCTCTTTAGGGTTACATATCAACACAATATTATTATCATCCCTTCTATTCATATGAGTGAATAGGTAATACTAACTTATTAAGGGTAACCCTCCATTTGTTCCATCATCATTCAACCCATATCACCATACCATAATGTCACCCAGAACCATTAGATGTGTAAAAGGTAAGACCACTGGTTGTTTACATAAGTAAACACCATGAATAAAACACCTATGAAGTCCTTGATTTTTTCTCTGGAAAGAGTCACCATTTAACCCTAGACATCCCTTTATTAACAACACAAAATGTTCTATTGAGAGTAGGGTAAAACCCACAATTAATTGTTCATTTAAAACAAGCCTTCCATTGTCAACAAGTAAGCACCTTAAGTTGATCATGTAAAGGAAACCATTTAAATCACATTATTAGGACCAACATATTACATTATCCATCATTCCACTTTATTTGAGGAATAAACATTAGATCTTGACCATTGGGTCAAGTTCATATGTTAAAACCATAAATTACAGTATAGGTTCGACCATTGCATCAAGTGACCCAAGAAACCATTGGTCTAAGGCTTAATTGCCGCTAAACCTATATGATTAACTCACCATAGATTTTGGAGATCTGATCCACCATCATTAGTGACCATTAAGTCACCATAGGTTGTTAGATCAATATTGTATTCATTAATCAACATCAAATATTATGCTAAGGTCATCATTGATTGCTAACAATATTAGGGTACTTAATGATTGATCATTAAACTTCTAATTGATCCAAAACCTGAACTAAGGGGTGACCATAGGTTGTAACCATCATCTAACACCTTTGATCTCGACCATCAGTTTTCATGAAGACAACACCATAGGGTTGTTCCAATGGTACCATCATCGGGTCATGGGTTTATAGAAGAAATCAGCTTAAAACCCTAAAATTGACCATTGGTTGATAGGTTCTTAGCACCAAAGGTTGTCAAACCAACCCGATCCAAATCATATTATTCCTTAGGAATAACGTACACATGGTCACAGGTTCATCTAGAACTGAAATCAGAATAGGGAACATTATAAAATCGAAATCCAAGTCAAGCATAGCTTTTTAGTGTATGAATCATCATTTTCAAACAAGAACATGAACTAGAAAGCTTATCGTAAGCAATAAATGTGGAGCAAGTTATAAAACTTGCCTCTAATGATAATATAAACTCCCAAAAATAAGAAAACACGAGCAGGTAGGGTAGAAAATCTAATCATAAGATGTGAACTCATCCATCTAGCACCTTTCTTCATCAAATGAGCAAACCCTAAGCATAAGGAGCAAGAAAGGTAGGGTTTTAGAGCTTTAGAGAAATTTCCACCATGGAAAAGCAAGGTTCAAACCTGTAGAAAGGTAGGAGGAAGGATAAAAAAGAAATAAAATGAGTAAATAAGGGGATTCTTACTCTTTTAGGTCAAGATCACTAGAAGGAAGCTTTTTATACCCTAAAAGAAAGTCAATTGCAACCCTAGATTCTTTTTCCAAGAAGGTCCCCTCTTACTTCTTCCTTGGATAGGAAATTTTCAGAATCACAGAAGGATAGGTTTGTAGAAGGAGGGAAGTGGTGGAGAGAAAATGGCTCATTTTAATGCTTGGGGATAAGTATATGAAACTTTAAGATAAAGAAAAAGAAAAGGTTGAAGTTCTAGTATCTTTCCAAGTGTCCATGGCCTTAAACCATTAAGAATATACAAGAACACACATAGGAAGACCCCACACCATCCATATAGACATTATTATCCCTTTTTTGTTGAATTTACAAGCAAAACAAATAATACATTAGTTGATAGCTACTAAAGGTAGCTCATCCATGAAGGGGTAAATCCTAAAATACCCTTGGAGAAAACACTTTCAAACCAAGGATTAAATGGGTGCCCCATGGCTCAAAAAGCTCAAGTATTATGAGTGAATATCCAAGGAACATAATTCAAGTCATAAATTGCAAATAAAACCTCTCAATTGGGTAAATTGCAGAAAAGTCCAAAATGTTAATAAAATTGCATAACTTGTTCAAACAGTGTCCAAATTGGACCAAATTTGAAACTTAAGATTGTATTAGGATTTTAAAGCATATCATAAGGTAAATTAGGGTTATAAGAAGTAAATTATTATAAATAATTTTATTCAACTCATTAAGCAAGTTTAGGGGCCTTACAACTATAAACCCCTAACATGGATTTTGCCCCCGAAATCCAAGGTAAACAAAGATGGGTACTTACTCTGCACCTCATCCTATTACCCTCACTTGGTTACTTTCATATCATGGTGATGCCACATAATTCATACATATCTCCTCTTGGGTCAGCACAAAAACCCCCACCTAAGAAGACATTCTCAATATGGAATGTAGAAACTTGTTGTTTCACTTGTACAAATCTAATAGAAACTTTAAACTTCGGGACTCAATTGTCATCTTGAAATATTCTATATGTTGTATCATGGATCACTCAAAGGCCACACTCACTAGATCTTACCAAACATAGAACATCAGGTATCTATTATCATATGCAACTTTACAAGGTCTCATCTCTATGCTCCTTTAATGGTTGTTGTAATCAACAACTCAATCAACCATGTAGGCACCCCCTAGTTTTCAAGAACTTATGAGGAATATGTTTTTAAAGGATTCTCCAATCATCTCAATGGTGGATTGACCATCTATTTGGTTGAAGCATCATACACTTGTATATAATTGTTAACAAATATAACTTCTTGATTGACCTTGTTAGGGGTGGATCAACAACACTATCTTCACCTTACTAGGATTTACCCAACCTACTTAGAAGACATATCATGATCCCATAAAGAAATTTAATCAACCCCATCTCACTCTTATTCAACTTGTCTCATAGATATTGCTGCTTCGGCAACCCTAAGGTTTTTAAAGAAATATTGATCATATTTTTTACCATATTTTAAATACTTTGACATGTCATCATTCAAAGCTCGATATAATTTGTATGACATGATTGGAACACTCTGTTCCTCCTACTCATAAATTCTATTTGTACATTGGTTAGTCTGAAGGACATAATTTTAAACTCATCATGGTCATGTGAGTTATGTCATCTAATCTAACTCTTATGCATTGATATTTGATCATAGGTTAATATTAAAGGAACATGTATCACATATCTATTAACCAAAAAACTATCTATCCTTGATAGTGGTCTTGCCCAGCTATCACTGAACCATACACAACATTATAGAATCACTTTTTTTTCCTTCCAACAACATTTAGAGGGTCATCATCAACTCTCTCTCGCCCTCTTTAATGGGGAGGAATACTTAATATGTTCATTTAGTAAACATCTCCAACCTTCACATACTTCCCATATTGTTGATACATCTTGGATACTAGGATTCATTACCTTGGTATCCACATCATGTGCTATAAGGAACTCACATCCTTATCTTATCTACTTTTACCAACATAATAAATTTCAAAACATGTAACAGGAGTCTCCCAAATTATTGGAAGGCTCAATAGCAAACTCATTACAAAATTTATGATCTTAGAACCATAGTCCAAACAACCTTATTCTATAATAAGCTATCCACCCTCATGTTTACAATGAATCCACACATACCAAGTGGAAATGATCCACTTAAAAGATGTTCCCTAGAAAGGAAAGACACAAAGGACAACACACTTTCCACATCATAGCAACATTGTTCAAGGGTCACTAGCAAAAAGGTAACCAATTCTATTTTCATTATGCAGGTTACAACTTCTTATGTATCATTTTACCTTTTTCATTTTGGGCTCCTTGCCATTAGCATAGGAATCATCATGATTAACATATCTCATTACTCCTTCCTTGATGACTATTTATCCCACTTGGGTATGTCCTCTCATTTTATTATGGTTTTCATCCACTTACCAATAGGTAAATCATCATATTCCACATTTTCTTTATTAAACATGGATCATCTGTCTTAATTTCTTTCAAACGCCATGCACATTAACACTTTCTTACACACATAGGTTGGTCTGAGATTTACTTAGGTTCCACCTTATTCCTTAATCATTGTTCTCTATTTATACTTATCATTGGAGTTCTCTCCATCTTATGTGGATTTCATACCTTGAATCACTTTATAAGCATAGACTTATCTATCTTTTACTTTATTATCTTCTTGAATCACATCTTCAAGAACTCCTCTTTTTCTAAATTGTATTCAGATTTAGATTTTATGGTGTTGTAAATTTTTCTTATAGTTACCAAACATTCAAGTTTGATAGATTATGATGCAATTCTCATCTGCTTTAAGGTAGGATTGAGATATTCATACCATGATTTCTTATTCATTATGCTCTTTAGATTGTCTCAAAATGACTACTTGATCAGAGTAATAAGAAAGATAACAATCTAAGAGTTACATGCTAACCTTTCTTCAATAATTGAATACCTAGCCAGGGCACCCAAACACTGAGATTAGGCAGTATGAACCATATTTTTATGTCATGTTTCTTACTTAAACATCATCCTAGTCCTAAGTCCTAGTGTCCCTATAGACTCAGTGAACCTAAAGCTCTGATACCAACTTGTTATAACCCTTTACACTAAATGAGATTACTCAAAACATAAACCATAATCAAACACCAATTAATCACATACCCAAAAAATATGGGTAAATTAAAACCAATTTCAATGTCAACACCTGCTCAGAAACATTTGCATAAGAGTCCAACATCTTTCTTTTATCTATACTAGGCTAAGACTTTGATTCAAATTGTTCTATCACCTTAACCACAACATCTATACACATGAGAACAATATTCATATATGCCACAAAAACAAGCATTAACATGCTAAAAAAAGCTCGATTCATTTGAAACACCATATACAAACTTTTCCTACCCAGACCTGAGAGTACAGGGACAACTCTAGGATACACTAGACATCTAATCAACTTTCTCAACGATTCATTACTATATTTCCTCTTTACTTCCATGATTTTGTTGCCATCACTATCAATTACCTAAAAAGATGTGGCGAACCACAAGGGTGAGACCCATGTCCCAGCAAGAGATATAACCTCCAACAACGTTTATTGATTGCAACATTTTTAAGTAATTAAACAGTTAAGCAGTTTAATCAGATATAACAAATAATCTCAACAGTACTGATGATTAACAAAATACATTAAGGAGCATATAATAACTATCATCATTAGCCAGACTATCATCCTTTATCTTGTTGATGATATAAGCAATTCAGTAGCATATGCATATATAGCATCATGAGAAATTCTAGTAACATAGCATAGCTAACAACATGAGCATGTCTAATTGGTTGAACATATAAACATCATAAGAAAGGCCAACAACATAAGAACAACTATCTGGATAAGCATGATTAGCAGTATATGCATCTCTAGTTACAAAGGCATGGCTAGCATGTTAAACATAACTAACAACATGAGATAGCTAGCATCATGATTATAATCAGCAGTAGAAGTATAGTTATCAACACAAGTATAGCTATTTTTTTTATGGTAACACAAGTATAGCTATTATATGTACGCATCTACAATCTTAAGCATATCTACAACCTAAGTATATCTACTATCTCTTAGTTGCACTAAGCATCATCTTTATGTAAAGATAATAAACAAGAGTTATCATCCAATGTGAAATGTTGTGTATAACCCTAAACAAATATGCTACACGGCTACATTACATCTTTTATTATGCCTTGGGGAATTTGAATCATACCATTCAAAGTCCAACCGACCCCTGCAAAGGGATATTCTGTTCAGTACAAGATCTAGGAGTGTCGGTATCCTAAGATCTCTTCCCCTCAGTAAGTACAAGCAAAAAGGTAGTGAGATATCAGTCAAAGCTACCACCACAGCAACATATAGTGAAGTTGATAATCAATAGTCCTCCCTTGATACAGGTCAAAGCACTAGAATCTAGGGTATACAAAACCCTCTAATACGAGGTACAACCACAGTTGTCCTCAATCACATCATATTATAATCACTGAGATATGACCGCAGCCATTCTCAATCACATCAGATGTTTGAGCCATGACTATAGCCAACCTCCACAATCTACTTTGTGGATGACAAGGATATATCCTCAACCTGCCACCCCCACATACTCATTAGTATGTGCTCTGAGTTTCCCTTAGGAATACTCATTTCACCATCCAATAAGTTCTGACACTGAAGATGGCTCTACAGTACAGGGCACTACATGATTAGAGTTGCACTTGATTAGTTATGCCAATAGGATGAATTAAGGCTGAATCAAACAAGTGGACATACAAACCCTAGTTCACTTCTAGCAAGCATATAAATGTCAAAATGTAAAAAGTTATAAAATGTGTGAAACATAATTTCTCATCTCATCATCACATGGTACTATTCACTTGCCATTCATGAGACTACACTAGTCATCATACTATCATAAGATATAAATCCTTCTCACAATATCATAGGGTATCAACCCTTATCAACACAAGAGGATTACACCTCATTCATGGCTCAACCATGTGCAAAGGTCATTAAAAACTATCACACAATCACATTATATAAATCATTTTCATAATATCATAGGGTATCAACCCTTATCAACACAAGAGGATTACACCCCATTCAGGGCTCAACCATGCCCAAAGGTCATTAAGACCATCATACTATTCCCTATAAGATCATCATTATATTTACATGCCTTATAACAAGGCTCAACAACATCACTTACATATAATACACCATATTAGCACAATATTGCATTAATGAGCTAGGAGATATTCCTAAACAATCATAGCAGGGTTGTATTAACATTAAGAACATTTCTTTATTACATCAACATGCAAGGAATGTAGATATTATTAACACTCATCATATTCATAATGCACATGTTTAGCATAAGAAAGTATCAACCATGTGGCTATGATAATCACCAATTAACACATTAAGGTTATGATCATGTTAAGGAGGTTATTCCAACATCATTCCATCATATAAGAAGGTTAAACATGAATATTAATCTTTATACATTTTCATTAGAGTTATGTTCAACATGACAAATTATATCAATTTTACTAATCAACACTTATACCCAAACCCTAACTCACGGCATCCCCATTGGATCATGGATGTATAAGGTGAGCCATCACCATCACATTCAATATTATTCTCAAGTATGAACCCACCCATAAATCAAGGTGTAACCATTGGGTTATAGCATACTAGGGTTTCAACAATAGTAACAGAGTACTCCATAATTGCATTAGTCATTCAAGGGCTATTCATACCCAATTACCATCATTTAGTTATATTAAAACTAGGTATAACAAGCTATACCTCTTTAGGGTTACATATCAACACAATATGATTATCATCCCTTCTATTCATATGAGTGAATAGCAAATACTACCTTATTTAGGGTAACCCTCTATTTGTTCCATCATCATATCCATACCATAATGTCACCCAGAACCATGGGATGTTTAAAAGGTAAGACCACCCGGTTGTTTACATAAGCAAACAACTTGGATAAATAACCTATGAAGTCCTTGATTTGTTCTCTAGAAAGAGTCACCCTTTAACCCTAGACATCACTTGATTAACAACACAAAAAGTTCCATTGAGAGTAGGGTAAAACCCACAATCGACTATTCATTTAAAACAAGCCATCCATTGTCCACAAGTAAGCTGCTTAAGTTGGTCATATAAAGGAAACCATATAAATCTCATTTTTAGCACCAACATATTGCATTATCCATCATTCCACTTTATTGGAGGAATAAACATTAGATCTTGACCATTGGGTCAAGTTCACATATTAAAACCATCAATTACAGTATAGGTTTGACCATTGCATCAAGTGACCCAAGAAACTTTTGGTCTAAGGCTTAATTGATGCTAAAACTATATGATTAACTCACCATAGATGTTGGAGATCTGATCCACCATCATTAGTGACAATTATGTCAACATAGGTTGTTAGATCAACACTATATTCATTAATCATCATCAAATATTAAGCTAATGTCATCATTGATTGATAACATTATTAGGGTACTTAATGGTTGATCATTAAACTTCTAATTTATGCAAAACCTAACCTAAGGGGGTGTACATAGGTTGTCACCATCATATGACACCTTTGATCTTTACCATCAGTTGTCATGATGACAACACCATAGGTTTGTTGCAATGGTACCATCATCAAGTCATGGATTTATAGAAGAAATTAGCTTTAAACTCTAAAACTGACCATTGGTTGATAGGTGCTTAGCACTATATGTTATCAAACCGACCTGATCCAAGTCATATTATACCTTAGTAATAATGTACACATGATCACAGGTTCATTTAGAACTGAAATCAGAATAGGGAACATTATAAAAATTGAAATCCAAATCGAGCATAGCTTTTTAGTGCATGAATCATCATTTTCAAGCAAGAACATGAACAAGAAAGCTTATGGTAAGCAATAAACATGAAAAAGTTATAAAAGTTGCCTATAATGAGAATATAAACTCCCATACATAAGAAAACACGAGCGGGTAGGGTAGAAAATCCAATCATAACTTGTGAACTCGTCCATCTAGCACCTTTCTTCATCAAATGAGCAAACCCTAAGCATAAGGAGCAAGAAACATAGGGTTTTAGAGCTTTAGAGAAATTTCCACAATGGAACAGAAAGGTTCCAGCCTGGAGAAAGGTAGGATGAAGGATAAAAAATAAATAAATGGAGGAAATAAGTGGATTCTTACTCTTTTAGGTCAAGATCACTAGAAGGAAGCTTTTTAAACCCTAAAAGGAAGTCAATTGCAACCCTAGATTCTTTTTCCAAGAAGGTCCCCTCTTTCTTCTTCCTTGGATAGGAAATTTTCAGCAGCACAGAGGGAGGACGAGGTTTGTAGAAGGAGGGAAGTGGTGGAGAGAAAATGGCTATTTTTGGTGCTTCGGGATAAGTATATGAAACTTTAAGAAAAAGAAAAAGAAAAAGTTGAAGTTCTAGTGTCTTTCCAAGTGTCCAAGGCCTTAAACCATTAAGAATATACAATAACACACACAAGAAGCTCCCCCACCATACATATAGACATGCATATCCCTCATTTCTTGAATTTTCAAGCAAAACAAACAATTCATTAGTTGATAGCTACTAAAGGTAGCTCATCCATGAAGGGGAAACCCTAAACTACCCATGGAGAAAACACCTTCAAACCAAGGATTAAATAGGTTCCCCATGGCTCAACAAGCTCAAGTATGATGAGATAATATCCAAGGAACATAATTCAAGTCATAAATTGCAAATAAAACCTCTCAATTGGGTAAATTGTAGAAAAGTCCAAAATGTGCATAAAATTGCATAATTTGCTCAAACAGTGTCCAAATTGGACCAAATTTGAAAATTAAGCTTTTATTATGATTTTAAAGAATATCACAAGGTTATATTAGATTTATAAGAATTCAATTATGATAATTAAGCTTATTCAACTCTTTAAGTAAGCTTAGGGGCCTTACAACCTACATATCATAATTAAGCTAAAGTGAAGCATACAAACATTTACATGTACTCCGTGTTTGTAAACCATTAGTTGCATAAGTTGCACAACTGAGCTCAAATATATAATATCGACTATTCACATGATGTTTATGTAATTCTAAGGATTAGGTTTTTTCAAGAAAAAAATTGTGTTACATTGAGTCGACCCAATCAACACTAGGCGACTGCACTGACCTGCTTCCAGCAAGGCACGCGATCAAAGAACAAGTTATTAGCTAAAAAACTAAATTACCCTTACAGGAATACCAAACTACGAACAAGAATCGAGGCCAGAGAAGTAAAACATCATAATGTCATCTTCATCCTCCTATCTCTCGCTTGTGAGTAACTCCAGAAGCAACACAGCTCGTGAATCAAAACCTATCTCCAACCTTCAAAACCAATGGCAAGCAACACATATGTGTTTACGAGAAATAGGAGAATTTAAAAGATCAAGAAATTGGTGAAACTAACCACTAAACTCATGGATATCTCCATGATCTGTATTAAGGGAAAATCATGAGAAGAAAAGGGGGAGAATCATTTTCCCTTGAATCAAAGGAAACCATGGGAAGACACAGCTTTGGACGGACACGAGGGACATATTCAGACCTTGTCTGGCCTTTGTCATAGCTGGAAACCACGCCCCCCATAATCACAACCTCAAGAAACATCGGCTGGAGTAGGGAAGCACCCTCATTTCCACTGAGTCAAATCTAGCACCAAGAGACAAAGCGTGAGGGCTCACTGAAGGTCTGGGAACCAGTTCCCAATGGTTCGAGGGTAAAGAGAGGCGAGAACTAGGAAAGGGGAAGGCAAATAGGGGGGAAACATGGGAGAAGGATGGCCAAGGTGGCTGAGTAAATATAGAAAACAAAACTCTAACAAACATGTGATTAACATGAGCAGAACTGTGAGACGATGCTAGAGGAGCATAAATAGGGAGATGAGAGGGAGAGATGTGAGAGATAACACAAAGAAAAGATTGATTGTGAAAGTGTAGCATTTCCATAAATGGCACAAGGTAAGAGATGAAGCAGGGGGCATTAGATCAGGGTGAAGAAAAATAAAAGAAATCTTTGGTCGTTCGATCAAAAATCCCAAAGATAAGTTTTGCAAATAAAAGGAAAACTTTAGGACAAAATAAATATGAAAAAAGTGAGTTTCAATTTATTATGTCCTTTCCCAAACAAATTGAGGGTCCAAACATTATCCAATTAATATGAAATCTTGTCGATAGACTAATTAAGGCATGTAGAATCAGATTTTGCAATTAGATTTTCCTTTTGAGGACTTTTGATGTATTAAATAAATCAAATCTTAGCTTCTATTTCTTCCCTCATTAACAGTTTTAATATCCTCCAAATATGATGAAACTTCACCCACAAGTCACATTAAGTGTAGTTGATATGAATTTGCCATCAATTTTACATGTTGGAGTTTTTTATGCATTTAGTTAATATTTTGAAGGTTTTACACACTTTCTCTCTCCTGATTTCAACTTTTTATTAAATATTCTTCAAATTGAGTGAAAATTCATCCAAAGGTAAATTTTAATGTTTAGATTACGAATCTAAGATTTTTTTACACTTTTGGTATCATTAAACATTTAAACTCATATTTTCTTTCCTAAAAGAAATTAGGGTTGTTACTAAAGTGAAAAATAATGTGAAACTTGAATCCCAAGTTAATTGGGATCAAAGGAACATGAATTTCACATTGGATTTCTCTTTTTGAATCTCCTTTTATGAAATATAACAATTTTGGCTTGTAATCCTTATAATATTATTTCATCATCATTATTATTCATCCAAATTGTGTCCCATATCTTTGTATTACAATAAAAAGAATTATATATCATTATTTTGAACAACTTATCATGAAATGTCCATTTATATCATGTGACATATTTTATGTGTTTGTTATTGGCCTAAGCTTAATGTGTGAACATTAGATTACACCAAGGTGATTTGTACATGCACTAGCTCATTAGGGTTATACTAAACATATTTTAGTCTCACCTCAACCTTATTTGGCTAATTCTAAAAGGTCAAAGTTCTAGGGTAGGTCTAAGTTCTGATATGTTACAACACTCCACCCCTTCAAAGGATTTCGTCCTTAAAGTCTATTGATCCAAACATCAACAACCAACTACTCTCCACCACTTAAAAGGCTTATCCTAACAAGTTGAACTAAACAACATTTAGGGTTACCCACATATGTTTTAGTTGTGAATATTTTAAAGATTTATGGTGTTCATGTATCCAACTAACAAGTTATAACCATCTAGGGTTGAGTTTTTAGGTCCTTGTGTCTCTAACCTAACAACCCAAGATCAAAAAAGTCATTGGATACAAAGGGTAGGTTCACTACACCTTAACATTATCTCACATATTCCTAGTCACTTCTTCAAAACTAGGGTTAGGATTTTATGCCAACTAATTCTAGGGTTTCTCCACTAAAACTTCACATATGTCTTCATTATGACATAGTTCAAGAAATCATCAAGAAAATCAGGCTATTTTTTTTTTACATATAGTAGTATAATGAAAATATATTTTTTGTCGATAAGAAACATTGCGAAGTAAAACCAACAATTTGGCCAAAATTCAATGCAAAAATTAAGTCACAATATATCCATAACAAGAACTCTTCATCCTACTACCTCCTCAACCTAATTTCATACTCAAGTCAAACCTCATAGCATCAATAGATACAAATCATAAATAATCTATATGATAGGGTAAGATCTCCTAAAACCTTATCACATATTTAACATAGATCTATTCTAGGGTGAACATCTCACCTAGAGGGAAACTATGCAAGGTAAGGTTCTAATTAGGGAGACAAAATTGAAATAGTTAGATTCTGACTACCATGGGTTCTGATACGATGTTGTAAGGAGTGGGACCCAGAGGGGATCCACTCCCTACTAAAAGTTTGAAGAACAAAACATCCATCCCAAAAATACTCAAAAGGTATGCCGAAGCAGGTGTACATTTTTCAAATCTTATTAATGGTATTCAAAACAACCAAAGTTTAGCAGCGAAAGTAAAATATCGACTATATTCAATTTTCATAAGATTACAATAGAACATCATAATATCTCATAAAGGGTTTACATATAAGATACAACATATTGGATCTAAGTAGAGGGAAACCTAAACCATATTATGATTGTCTCTAAGATTTAACTCCTTAAGCTAAGTCCAAGTCTTCATGACATATCATCCAAGTCCTTTACCTAGGGTTGGAAGCATACCCCAGCAAGAAGAGAAAAGTAGACGACATCAGCAGAAGTTGGTATGTGCATACTAAATAAGAAAATTGAGCAATATACAAAGAATAAATGACATCAAAATAAAAGGCTTCTCATAGAAAAGTAAAGCACTACCCAATTGGGAATAAAAGAAAAGAATTTAAATCAAAGAGACTAATAGAGAAAAGTATTACAATAAAGCATCTATGTTTTTTACCTATGACAATACTAGACAATATAAACATGTAAGTAGGAAATAACACATTTATCAAAAATAATGTGGGGGGAGTAGGGTCTTATATAGATCAGCTCTAAAATATGGGGTGGCAAGGTCTTGTATACATCTGCCTAGGCACGTCTGCCCTAATTATTTTCATATGTAGGAATTCTTACATCTGCACACATATGCGGGAATTTTCACATCCACATAAAAAAAACATGTAACATTATACTAGCAGTCACCACATGATGAATAAAATAAGAATAAACAATTATAAAAGAGAATAAGAAAGATGAGATCATTCAATAATTATAATAAGTGGGATCACATGATCCTAATCAACCTCCACCATAAAAGTGGGAAAAAGAGCATATAACGCCATAGAATGTTTGACTGTGAGCAATGTATAAGAAAGAGACCAAGAGAAAATCTAAATACGATCATAAGATCAATAACAAAGAAGATACTTCACATGAAGCATATTTTCCAAAAGAACAAGATATTGTGTAGGTTAATATTACAACCCCAATTTTTGGGTTCCTTTGGTGAGAAATGTAATTTCTCATATTAAAGATAAATGAAAAAATAATGATGTATTTTGATTGAATGCATGAATTTCGTTTACAATAGCCTTGATGATTGTGTTTTGGGCTTTATTGGCTATTGGGCCCAATAACAAGGAAGTTCAATTAGTAAATGAATAATTGAGAATTTGAGAAAAGAAAGGTGTGGAAACCTCTAGAAGGCAAAAGAACTTAATCCAAAGGTGGATTTCGTGTCACATGGGTTCGTTGTATCCCAAGGAGTCCAAAGTTGCAAAGAAAAGCAATAAGAAAATAAAAGATTAATTATGTATTTCTTTATTAAGAAAGAAATTGAAAACAATGATAAAATGCGGAAAATAAGTGGAAAGAGGTATAATTGAGTTATCCTTGGTGGAATTTCGTATCCCAGGGATTCCTAATGATAAAATAAATACCAATGAGGAAAATAAAAAGAGAAATAAAGAGAAATCCTCAAAAAGAACTATTTTAAAAAAAGAAATAACCAAGATAATGAGAGATAAAGAAGAATAATGCATTTAGATGCATCTAGAAGGATAATGAGTATCCTTAAAGAGGAATTTAGAAATCTTTGAGTTTCTTGGGATCCAAGGAGTCCCAATGAAGAGGAAAGAAAAAGAAAATAACAAATTGCAAAATAAAAGGATAATGGGAATACATAATTAAGGAATTATGTGATTTTGTTAAAAAGAAAGAATTTCCTACTTAAGGAAAATATAATTTTGAGGCCAATGAATTAAAGGGCATGAATAAAGAGAATAAGAGAGAGGATTTTCATATTTCTAATTATCAATGCTATAAAGAATATCAAGAGGTAAGTAGGAGAGAGAACTTTGCTTCTCATTAAAGGAATAGGAGTCCTAATGGGTGTGGGACTTGGTTTCTCTTAGATCAACGTCTCTGGATGTGGATACACTCACCCTATATAAAGATGTAAAGCCCTTGTCGAGATCTAGAAAGTCCCACATAGCCAACCCTCTCTTTTACTTCTTCTTCATCTTCTCTGTGCAAACCCTAGCCATTAACATGGTGCTTTCCCTGGAGCAACGGGGAGCTGAGAAGTCGTCCTGTTGGAAGCTTGGTGGTCCCCCATGACCTAAGGAAGCTTCGTCATCATCTTCTTGATCTAGCTTGTGCTCAATACCTACAGGAGGTCTGTAACCTCGCTGCAAATCGCATGCTTTGTACCCATGGCACGGGCCATCTCAACCATGGTGCGGGGTCTGGTTGTGAACGACAGGGAGTGGCGAAGGTGAGGAGTTGGTTTCTGGCCAACTCCAGGCATGGAGGCGGAGGGAAACAACCCTGCGGCACACTGTAGGCCGGCGGTAGGCCGCAGTTCGCGAGGTTGAAGAAGCCCCAGTGGCTTTGGACGATGCTACCCTCCTAAGTGTGAAGAAGAAGGTATCTGCATCGAGGGCACTTTAGTAATTCAGTTATAATCTCAAACGGGCCGCATGGACAAAGGAGTCACGTGGCAGCTTGCTATTGGCCAGAGTAAGTGTTTTATTGCAAGATTTGTATCTAAATATTGGTAGCTCCAATGGAAACATATAATACATGAAAATTGCTCAGAAAAATGAGAGGAATCCATTAAAAATATAATTGAAGCCTAATTCCTTGGGCAGTTCAAAAAGTAATGGGAGATATCAACTTTAATGTATTAATGATTAAAGAACTCTATTTTGATATGATTAAAGTGATTAGTAGGGTTTAATTGATGATTAAGGTTGATATTAACTTGTTAATAATAAAGAGATACATTAAGATCAAAAAAGATGAATTTTGCACGTAATTAACTTAATTTAGAGTTTCCTGTGCATGAATAGGCTTTAATGGGCCTTGAAATCCTAATGTTGGTAATTAGGACTATTAAAGGCTTTAATTATTCGATTTCATATATAGAACTGAGTTTTCATGGTTATAAGCTATTTCGAGTGTTAAAGTTCCTAATTTGTGGATAAATATCCTAAATCTAGTAATTAGGGTTTTCTCATGAATAAAAGGTAGAATTAATGGCAAATCGGGTTCATATGTGATTTGGACCATAATGAACTATGAATTAATGATAAATGCGTACAATGTTATTGTCATGGATTAAAAGGATAAAAATAGTAGCTTAAATAAAAAGAGGCTTAATGAGCTTAATTAATGGTTAATTATGCCTTTAATCTGGAATTGAGGATTAGATGTGGAAATAATTAGGGTTTGTGATCAATTGTGTTAAATTAGGGTTTAAAACAGTAAAAGATGAAGGGAAACCCTAATTGCAATGGAAACCCAAAAAATGGACTAGAAACCCTACGAAGCGAGCTAGATTTAATAGATCTTAATGACATGAGTAATAAAAGGAAATTGTATAATTATTTCAGGATCTTATTGAATGCTTGCATGCTCATTGTTGTTTGGATTATTCCTACACCTGAATCTACATGTACAGGTATGTGGTTACGCTTATGATTATCTCGCATTAGTTTGCCGAGGATTATATCGATGTTTACACCGTGGCTTCAATTAATTGTTGGATGAATTTAATTCATGCAAATGATAATGTGAATATGACTATCACATAAGAGACCTGTCGGCTAGCTCAGATCCTAGTCCCCTCTGTAGCTTTATAGATTGACCTAGTAAGTGGCTACCAATGGGGTAGGTCCATCAGGTCATCAAATGACTTAGTAAATGGCTACCAATGGGGTAGGTCCATCAAGTCATCACGAGTCAGAGATTGGGCTACCTTTGGGTAGGGCCATGCGACTCCATAACCCTAGGAATTGGCTACCTATGTGGTAGGACCATGGGGGTAAGGATCTACCATTTGAGAGAGGTAGTATCCATGTCCACTACAGGGATGATACAGAGATAGGGGATAGGCAAGGATTGAGTAGTATTGCTTAAAACGTAATCTTGGATGTTAAATGATATTTGGTTGACTACATTGTTAACATAGTTGCACAATTATTGTTTCCCCCACATACCATCTTCTTGCTGACCGACGTTTTGTTTGTCGGTGTTTTAGGTACAAATGAAAAGAACAAACAGTAAAGTGGCATACGTGGAATTAAATGAAAAATAACGTGCATAGGAGGATTAGTTAGATTAGTTTCTTCATGGATAGAAGTTTAGAAATCCCAGTGTTTCCAAGGTAAGAAAAGTTTTATTTTATACCATTTTCAGTTTAGTTGGTAAAGTTTATTAATTGTTATTGATTATTTGTCGAACCTTTGATCCTGTTAATTGAATAACAACTCTGTCCTTCGGGTCTCCCTTAATTGGGGGTTACCGGGAGGCGGGGTCGTTACAGCTAATGTCCATAGGACCAAGAGAATGATAAAGATTGGTGAATTACTCAAAAAGAATAATCAGGGATGCAAACATACATTTATAGTGAAGAATTAGACATTTCTCAATATAGAAATAATTTGGGATGCAAGCATACCTATTAAATAGTCCAAAGTCAGTCCTAGATCCAAGCCCAGGTCTCCAAAGCACCTATTATACATATATGTAGAATTAGGGTTAGGTTTTCATTAATTATTAAAAAACCCTAAAATTTGAATTTTTAATATTAGTGAGTTAGGTTATTAAAACCACGCCATATTTTATATTATCTTTTTCTAAGTTCAAAACATATTGTATTATGCTATTTTGACTTTTAAATATTTAGTTATGAATTTTAAAATTTATCATTTATTTATATTAAACCATTAAAATTACTTATTATTAAACATTTGATTTAGGCAACAAAACCAACACCATTAGAAAGATTGTATTTTTTGAATTTATTGATGATTTATTCATATTTTTCCGATCAATAAATAATTTAATAAGAATTTTGTAAAATTCGGTCACGTTAGCGGATTGGGCCCACTGAGTCGGCCCAATTGGCAATATCCATCCGAACTGACCTGTTTCCAACAAGGCATACAATCAAAGAACAAGTCATGGGTTAAAAGACTAAATTACCCTTATAGGAAAAATGAAATGTGAACATGAATCGAGGGGTAAGAAGTGAAACAACATAGAGTCATCTTCATCCTATTGTCACTCGCCCGCGAGAAAGTCCAGATGCAACACAACTCATGAATCAAAATTGATCTCCATCCTTCAAAGCCCATTGCAAGAAACACGAATGTGTTTATGAGAACTAGGCAAATTTAAAAGACCAAGAAATTGTGAAACTAACCACTAAACTCATGGGTATCTCCATGATATGTTTTAAGAGTAAATCACAAGATGAAAAGGGGGAAAACCATTTTACTTTGAATTAGAGGAAACCAAGGGCAGAAAAAGATTCAGACAAACATGAGGGACATATTCAGACCTTGTCTTGTCTTTGTCATATCCGGAAACCTCACCCCCCTTAATAACAGCCTTAAGCAATGTCGGCTGGAGTAGGGCAGCACCCTCGAGTTCAACTGAGTCCAATCTAGCACTGAGAGACAAAGTGTGAGGTCTCAGTGAAGGTCTGGGAACCAGTTCCCAGTGGTCTTATGGTATAGAGAGGCGAGAACAGGGACAGGGGAAGGCAAATAGGGGGAAAAGAGAGGAGAAGGAAGGATGAGGTGGTTGAGTAAATTTAGAAAACAAAATCCTAACAAACATGTGATCAAAAGGTGTGGAACCGGGAGATGATGCTAGAGGAGCATAAGTCAGGAGCTGAGAGGGAGAGATGTGGGAGATAACATAGGAAAAGATCAGTTGGGAAGTGCCTCATTTCCATAATTGGCAAAAGGAAAGAGATGAAGTGGGGAACATTGGATCAGGATAAAGAAAAAGAAAAGAAAACTTTAGTCATTCGATGAGCTATCCCAAAGATAAGTTCCACAAATAAAAGGAAAACTTTAGGACAAAACAAATTTGAATAAAGTGAGTTTTAATTTATTATGTCCTTCTTTCCCAAACAAATTGAGGGTCCAAACGTTATCCAATTAATATGAATTTTTGCACCTAAATTAATTAAGCCATGTAGAATCCGATTATGTAATTAGATTTTCCTTTTGAAGACTTTTGATGTGTTAACTAAATCAAATATTATCTTCTCATTCTTCCCTCATTAACGGCTTTAAGATCCTCCAAATATGATGAAACTTCACCCACAAGTCACATTAAGTGTCTTGGATATAAATTTTCCATCAATTTTACATGTTCAAGTTGTTTATACATTTAGTTAATATTTTGAAGGTTCTACACACTCTCTCTCTACTGATTTCACCTTTTAATCAAATATTCTCCCAATTGAGTGAAAATTCACTCAAAGGTATATTTTAATGTGTATATTACGTATCTAAGATTATTTTCCACTTTTGGAATAATTAAATATTTAAACTCATATTTTCTTTCCTAAAAGAAATTAGGGTAGTTATTAAAGTGCAAAGTAATGTGAAACTTGACTCCCAAGTTAATTGGGATCCAAGGAACACGAATTTCACATTAGATTTCTCTTTTCGAATCTACTTTTAGGAATTATAACATATTTGTCTTGTGATCATTATAATATTATTTCATCATCATTACTATTCATCCAAGTTGTGTCCCATATCTTTGTATTACAACCAAAAGAATTATATATCATTATTGTTCACAAATTGTCATGAAATATCCATTTATGTCATGTGACATATTTTATGTGTCCATTATTGGCCTAAGCTTAATGTGTGAACATTAGATTACACTAAGGTGATGCATACATGCATTATCTCATTAGGGTTATACTAAACATCTTTTAGGTCTCACCTCAACCTTGTTTGGCTAAGTCCAAAAGGTCAAAGTGCTAGGGTAGGGTCCATGATCCGGTATGTTACACCACTCATACTCCAAACAACCTAAATTAGGTAGTATCAATGCCATACAAGGTCCATAGAAGGGCCAGACTCCATGACCTCACCCCCTCAGTCAGTACCAGATTGTTGGCAGTGACATTATAAGTCAAACTGCAATTTAGCGATCTAGGGTATGTTGGCTCAACACTATAGAGATACAACTCATACCTTGTTCTCTGTCTAGGGTATGACCTACATTCAATCACGCATATATATATATTGAATCATGGCATGAAGTCATACTATTCTCAGGGTATGGCTTTACCGCCAATATTGATGTTGCAATAGAGCTATAGCCTACAACTGCAATCTTTTTAGGGTATGGCATATAGCCAATCCTAAGGTTTGTAGGAATCAAGGTAATACTCATCGTGCACCTCTCATATTCAAAAATATGCACACCGAGTAAAACTCATTTCACCATCCAGCAAGTTCTGACATTGAATGGATCTATGTCTAGGGCAAACTACATTTTTAGTTTCACTTGATAAGATAAGTGCATTACAACATCTTTTAGCATCAATCAAGTTACAAACATGAATTATAGATAAATTCTACATAGAAAGGTGTAATATGTTTTTCAAGGAATCTTGTATCAATTGGAACACATCTTGTTACCCTTATCCTAGGTCTCAATCCCTGAAACATATTACTAGAAATCTCATCCCTTCAACATTATCATTATCATGATAACATGTTTTGGGTATCAAACCCTTAGTTCATCACTGAACAGTCTCACCTCTTACCAGGCAACAATCATCTTTAAGTCATCAGACCCATATACATATATCATACTTGTTGTACAAATATTTCACATGGCTCACATGGCCTTATATAATATGCATCATGCTAAATCATCATAGCGCATACCTGGCTATGCTCATCATCTCATAATCATGCATGGTTAGGATTTCATAGCAAATGCAATATCAATTAAATGTCATTACCATGCCATAAAGAGAATCATTCACATTGCAACTTTCTCATAATTAGGGTTAGGGTTTTCCCCTTGTAATTGATTAGGGTTTTCAAGTTCATATTTAACAATCAAACCCAAATTCACATCATAAAATCTATATTATTGCCAAGAGTGTTCAAGCATACTTAATTACTCCCATCAATTATCACCAATTGATTATCAACATTAAGTATTACCTTTCTCATACAAGTAATACTAGTTTCTCCCTCATCCTTACTAGGATATTGAATTCAAGATACTTATTAAATTGGTTTAACCCTCATTAGGTTTTATCATCCTACACTTATTTCATGTGCATCCATACCATTACTTCATAGTGTATAAATTGATTACATTCAAGGTGCATCAGCCTACTCTCATCAAACTGTATCAGCCTACACTCATCAAGGTGTATCGACCTACACTCTAACCCTTGTGTCAGCCTAGACACATTCACTTGTGCCGGTCTAGACACATGAGTTGGCCATGACACTCTTTACTTGTGTCGGCCATGTCACATCAAAAAGGTATAAGTTTAGAGGTGTTTAGGGGGATATCAGTTGTGAGGTGCTTAAGGTCATGTTTGTCATGAATCACATGTTGATGTATCACCTTCACCATACCTTGGTGCATCACCTTCTTCTCACTTTAGTAAAATATTTTTACCTCATTAAGGCATCACAACTTGACCTCACTTTAGGGTATCGGCCATCCTATCACTTTGTGTATCGGCCACCCCAACACTTTGTGTATCGGCCACCCTAACACTTTGTGTATCAGCCATAGTGTACTTTAGGGTATCGGACACACTATTATCTAGTGTGTTGGCCTAGCTATCCCTTTGTGTATCAACCATGCAATCATCAAGTGATATTGGCCTCTAGAGTTTTGATACATATCGGGTTTAAGGGTTTTGATTATATCGGTTTATCCACCATCAACGTCCTTACTTTCTTATCTATCCATGTATCGGCCTCCCCATTACTTGGTGTGTTGTCCATGACATCAAGAAGTGTATTGCCCACTCCTTCCCATAGTGTGTCGTACTAGGTGCGTCAATTTAGCCCCACTTGAACGGTGTGACGGGCAACACCACTTGGAGTGTGACAGGTTGTTAGAGTTTAAGAGATGTCAGGTTGACTACATATCTTATCTTATCTTCAATATATCTTTTTTCCCTCATATTTAGTCTTAGGTGATAGGCTAGAAAACTGAAAGAACAATGTTCCTTTACATTTAACAAACTAGTGAGGAGTTAGTACTCCTAATGTATCAGTTTCCCTTCATCTAACACAATATCGGGTTAGGGTTTCCTAAACCAATATCGATTTGTGAATGGATGATTCTAACATCTTCAAGATCAAACCATTCATCTATTATTACTCTATTTCATGGAAAACAACCTTATATATCCTTCGGATCTCATTAAATCATCATTCAAGCAAGGAAAATCAGAATTGAAAAGGAATCATCAAGTATTGCATGATTGCAGGTGAATAATAATAGAGTTGAGTTCAAGTTATGTAACTTGCCTCATGATCACCACTAGATATTTAAGATTCAAATCTCCATGTTACCAAGGTTGAAGATAACTTATCAAAATTCCAAGACTTTGATCACAACACTTCAATATGAAAGAAGATACCATAGTTAGGAACTTGGTGAAGAAGAAAGAAAAGAAAGGAACCATGACCCGAGAAGCATAGTACACCCAAGGTTGAAGATGATCATGGATTCACCTTAGGCAAGATGCTCGAGCTCCTTCCTATTCCTCAAGCTTCTATGGTCAGCCACTAAGAAAAGGTTGATATGAGAGTCGAAAGTTTCACTTGTAGGTGAAAAGAGAGACTTATATAGTTGAGGTTCAAGAGAGAGAGTGTTTGTGAAGTATCATAGCCAGATGCACTTAGGTGACACGTGTCCATGCATGGTGTATCCATGCATCCATAATTATTTTGTCATGCAAAACTCATGAGGATAATCCAAAGATAAAATATCGACCATTGGGTATCTTGTTTGATAATATATCATAGCCCAATATCACTTGAGGTGCAAATCAATACAACTTTTTGAATGAACAACTAAACCGATATACTTCACTTACTTGAGGTGCTTAGCCCATCATGAATACTTCCAAAAAGTTTCTAAACCGATATGGGACCTCCTTTATGGATTTAAAGCTAATAGGAAGTTCCATATACACTTCATAACTCGACACAACCCCATCTACGGTTCAAGAGACTCATCATTCTTTGGTTTTTTCACCACCAAGAGTGTTATCACTCAACCAAGACTCAATCAAGGATCCCATTCCTTTCTCTATCCTATATATGATGCTAAGAGAGAAGAGACACTCTAAAGGTGATAATTTTCACATAACCCCTCAGTTTGGGTAAATTGTAATCTTTACCAAAGCTATCATATAAGGCACAAACATTTTGCAATAAGTTCAAAATTGATAATTAAACTCTCCTTATCTCTTAATTACTTTTCAGAAGATTAAGACAAGGTTCTAAACAACATACTTAGGCAAAGCTTCTAGGGCTATCCCAAAATCTAGGTGAGGGGCGTTACAGGTTATCAACCCCTAGCAAGGATTTCATCCCTGAAATCTCAAGAGAAAAGAGAAGGGTACTTCCACCTCATCTCTTCCTCCAACTCCCATGTGGCTTCTTCAATGCCACGATATTTCCAAAGAACTTTCACAAGAACTATGTCTTTCTTTTTCAACTTCTTGATTCTTCTATCAAGAATCAACACTGGACCTTCCACATAAGATATATCTTCATCTAATTCTACCTGTATAGGTTGTAATACAAGCTCTATATCAGGGTGACATTTTCTCAACATAAATACATGAAATACTGGATGTAGTTTGTGCAACTGAGGTGGTTGTTCTAACATATAGGCTACCTTTCCAACATATGCTATCACCGGATAGGGTCCCATAAATCTAGGAGCCAACTAACCCTTCTTTCCAAATCTGAGAATACCATTCTAAGAAGAAACCTTAAGGTATTGACTATCTCCTTCTTGGCATTCTAAAGGTCTTCAAAGATTATCAGCATATGACTTATGTTTGTCATGTGCTGCCTTTAACTGTTGTTGTATCACTATAATCTTTTCAGTTGTTTGTTGCACAAGCTCAGGATCAAGAAGTTTATATTCTCCCATTTCATATCAGCATAATAGAGATCTACAATGTCTACCATACAATGCTTCATATGGTTCCATATCAATATTTTTCTGATAATTGTTATTGTAGGCAAACTCTATCAAGCTCAGATGTATATCACAGCTACCTACAAACTGAAGAACACATGCCCTAAGCAAGTCTTCCAAGGTCTGTATAGTCCTTTCATATTGTCCATCTATTTGAGGGTGGGAAGTAGTACTAAACTTTAACTATGTACCTAAAGTTGTGTGTAATCGCTCCCAAAAGTGACATGTGAACTGAGTACCTTTGTCAGAGATAGTTGTTGTTGGGACTCTATGCAACTGTACTATCTCATCTACATAAATATATGCAAGTTTCTCAGCAGTGTATGTTGTCTTAATGGGAATAAAATGTGTCGACTTTGTCAACCTATCAACAATCACCCAAATAGAATCATGACCTTTGGCTGTTCTAGGCAAACCAACTACAAAATGCATTCCCACATGATCCCACTTCCACTATGGTATAGGTAATGGTTGTAATGTTCCTATAGGCTTCTGGAGCTCAACCTTAACTTGCTGACATACTAGACATCACATAACAAACTCAGCTACATCCTTCTTCAAACCAGACCACCAATACATATCCTTTATATTGTGATACATCTTAGTACTTCCTGGATTCATGTCATACATAGATGAATTAGCTTCTTCTATAACTATCTTTCTTAGGTCATTAACATTAGGTACTACGATCCTTCAAATTGTTTCATCCTCTAACTCATGGAAGACATCTCGCTTCTCACTATCATGTTCTGATCTGATCTGTTGTATCACAATATCATCCTATTGTGCTTCTTTAATTTTTTGCCTCAACGTAGGTTTTACTTGCATCTATGTCAACAATCCGACTACCAAAGATACTTCCACATGTACATTAATCTTTCATAAGGAGATTGACATGTCTCGCTTATAACACACCAAAGAATTGAACTGTGCTTTATCTATGAATGAAGATGAGGACTTTCTACTTAGTGCATCTGCCACCGCATTAGCCTTCCCTGGATGATAATCAATCGTGCAATCATAGTTTTTGATTAGTTCCATCCAGTGAAACTGTCTCATGTTCAACGCTTGCTGTGAAAAGATGTACTTTAGATTCTTATGGTCTATGAAAATCTAACACTTCTCCCTATACAGGTAATGTGTCTAGATGTTCAAGGCATGAATCACTGTAGCCAACTCCAGATCATGTGTTGGATAATTCTCCTCATGTTTCTTAATCTATCAAGAGGCAAAAGAAATCACTCATTTATCCTGCATCAACACACATCCCAAACCATTCTTTGAGGCATCACAAAAGACAATGTATCCTTTCCCTTGCTCAAGTAAAACTAACATTGGTGCATTGGTCAACTTTTCCTTCAACAACTGGAAAGAGCCTTGACACTTGTCATTCCAAACAAAAGGAAAATCCTTCCTAGTTAACCTAGTTAGGGGTAATGCTATGTAAATGAAGTCTGGGATGAATCTCATGTAGTAACCTGCCAAACCTAGGAAATTGTGAATCTTTGTTGGTGCCTTAGCCTGTACTCATTCTAGAACAGACTCCACCTTTTAAAGATTGACACAAATACCTTTAGAGGATATGATATGTCCTAGAAAAGACACTTATGACAACCAAAACTCATACTTGTAGAACTTAACATATAGCTTGTGTTGTCTTAACAAAGTTCATGTTTGACTAAGATGTTGTTCATGTTGTTGGATATCTCAACTAATGTCATCTATAAATACTACTATGAATTGATCAAGGAATGGCCAGAACACTCTATTCATCAAATCCATGAATGTTATTGGTGCATTAGTTAGTCCAAACAACATAACTATAAACTCATAATTACCAAACCTTTTCCTAAAAGCTGACTTAGGTATGGCATCCTCCTTAATCCATAACTGATGATATCCTGACGTCAGGTCTATCTTAGAGAATATTGTTGTGCCATGCTACTGGTCAAACAAATCATCTATCCTTGGCAGAGGATACTTGTTCTTTATTGTCACCTTGTTCAACTGTTTATATTCTATACATAACCTCATAGATCCATCCTTCTTCTTTACAAAAAGTATCAGAGCACCCCACGGTGATGTACTTTCCAGATAAGGCCTTTATCAAGTAATTCTTGTAACTATTTCTTTAATTCTGCCATCTCATCTAGAGTCATCGTATATGGTGTTTGTGCTATTGGTTGTGTATCGGGAACTAGATTGATCTTTAAATTAATCTCTCGAGGTGGAGGAACATCAGAAAATTTTGTAGTAAACACATCCTTAAACTCCCTAACAACTGGTACTTCTGGAATACTATGACTTTCTACCTTGGTATCCACCACATGTGCTAAGGATGCCTCACACCCATGTCGCAACAGTCTCTCGGCTACCAATGTCGATACTAGACATGTTGGAAGAATATTCCTATCTCTCTGAAAGATCCATGTGTCACCACCATATGTGAACATAGATTGATTGGAACCATAAACTAAGACTACCTTATACTTTTCCAAGGTTTCCATCCCAAGGATTACATCAAATCCATGCATCGCAAGTGGTATAAGATCCATTTGAATGTTGTGTTGTGAGAAAGAAACAACACAGGGGGTTCATACCTCTTATAACATTGTAGAACCAACTAACGGAGTTTCTAACATCAAGTTATCCATCCTATGACTAACAGGTACAAGACAGTTTTGAATCACTTCAGAAGTGATAAAGGAGTGTGTAGCACCCGGGTCAATCAAAACAGATATGAAGCAAGATGAAGACATATTAGAATGAAATAACTCCATTTGGCCTGTCACGACTCATAGGTTGACTACTAACTTCGACTGACTCATAGCATAGAATCTCTCTACTACCATCTCCAACCCCTTCCTCTGTTGCATTATGTAGATGAACCCACCTGAGTCGCTTGTCCATGTCCTTGTCCTCCTACACCACTACTGAATTGTTGTCTCTGAGAGTCTTGTTGGCTCTACCTTAGTTGTTGGGTTACCTCTGCACCTCTCATTGAACAACTTTATTCAGATGTCTTATCTGCCCACACGTGTAGCAGACTCTGATCTCTTATTGTGTCCTAGGCGGCCATGTCACTGACATTGATGTTGCACTATGGGATCCAATAGGTGGAAAACTACAGCCTCTACCCTTACTTGACATCCATTGTGTCTAAGCATTGAACCTTTGTGGTGTTGATGGTGCAGGAAACCTTGGTTTCTTGTAACATCCGGACATCTTCCCTTGGAACTGAGTAGGTCTTTTTCTGAAATTAGCCTCACCTTTCTTGAAAACTGACCTTTCTATCCTCCTAACCGATTCCACAAACATGGCAAATCTTTCCCTATTCTCCAAAGCAACTGCAAAAGTGGATAACTCAACATTCAAACCCTTCTCAAAATGTTGAATCCTTTCCTAGAATGTAGTAACCATGTGTGAACAAAACTACAAAAGCTCCATGAACTTAGATTCATACTCATTAATCTTCATAGGCCCTTGCCTAATCTATTCAAATTGTGAGATTTTCTCATCTAGGTACGTTTGAGAAAAATGCCTATTGGTGAACTCACATCAGAATTCCTCCCATCTGACCTCAACACCATCCCTTTTCTCCTCTTCAATGGCCCACCAATGGCCAGGACTTCCCTTCAAAAAGTACATAGCATGCCTAAATTTGTCAGTTTCTGGGATGTTAAGGATCTTAAAAGATTTTTCTAACTAAGTGAGCCATAGATTTGCATCTGCTAGGTCAGCTGTTCTAGCATATTCTATAGCTCCTATATGGCAGAGCCATTTGAAAGTCTTACAGAACCCAAAGATTCTACATTGGGGACGGGTGCCCTAGGTAGTGGTGTTGGTATCATGTATGCCATATGTGTTACCATCACTGTGAACTGCCCAAAGAGAGCATGAAAAGCACAATTCTCCAATAGCTGGGGATTCTTAGACACTTGTTCTTCTCTCACCTATTTGCTAGCACCGCCTCCTGGTGTAGCAATGTTGCTCTCAGCAACATGTACTTCATGTTCTCTAGAATTCTTTAAGTTTTACTTCTTCTTCTTCTATATAAGCAGAAGTCACTATAAGATAAACTGGAGGATACTAGAACAGACTCGACAACCTTAATCTTATGTCTCTATAGACTCAGCGAACCTAAGGCTTTGATACCAAAATTTTGTGACGACCGCTATCAAACCAACATCATTATCACACAAAACTATGCGGAAATAGCTATTAGCAGTGGATTACCAAAAATCACAAAAAATTAAAACCTTTTTACCAAGAGATCCACTACTAGTATATTGTTTATAGAAAGAACCAAGTCATATATAAATCATGGTTCACTTTATACATGCATCATTCCATCACCTCATAAGGATATGAGATATCAGTTGTTTTATCTAAACATATACAAAAGCAACATCGTACATCAAGGCGTACTATCCTAAATCTCAGATCGATCATAAAAATTATTTATGTATTGTCTCCTAAGGACTTGAGAGTATAGGGATGACACGTATGACTTTATATCTACAAGACATATAATAGCACACTCAACTTGAGTTGTTATTGTTGTCCTTGCTATTGTTTCCTACTCTCTATTGCACAATCTCTACCACCTCGTGCATGCCCACCTAAAAAGTGTGGAAATCCACGGGGTAAGATCCATATCTCAATGAGAAATATAACCCTCTTCCAACAATATTATTATTACAGATAAATCATATAAAAGAGAGCATAAGAAACATTTATTAGATTAAACAAGTATTATATACAGAACAGAGAAATCTTATCATTTAAGTAATTCATATTATTATGACTGGGAAATAGATCATCTAATCAATTTTAAAAGGAATATGAAGAACATGTATAACATTTATCATCTATGACATATAAAAGTAATTGCATCCTCATTCAATATTTGCATATTTTATCCTCAAGCAAATACGCTACAGTACTGATTACAACTTTCAACAATCAATCTTATACCCTGAGGAGATGAGGTACACTGCTCATACTCTAACCAACCTAAATTAGGTAGTATCAGTACCATACAAGGTCCATGGAAGAGCCAGACTCCACAACATCACCCACTGGGTCAATACGAGATTGCTGGCAGTGACATTATATGTAATGACCCATTTTCAAATTAGTCATCTAATTAGGGTTTACTTGGATGATTGTATGCTTAACTAAGTTCATCCATGCTTAAAGCTTGATTAGTGATACTACTTAATTTTTGATATTTTAAATATAATGAAAAGGTTTAATCATACTTTGATACAAATAATTAGGGTTAAGGTTTGGAAACCCTAATCAGCCCAAATTAGGGTTTTGATGATATATGAATACAAAATTTGATAAGTATAGTGTCTCACTAAATGTTTTTAGTATTTTATTTGTAACTCTGATTTAATTCAAATTTGGATAAATTTGTATATACCAAATGTGAACACTATTACAAAATATCAGAATTTTTGAAGAATATTATGACCGGTTTGTGAGTCGCATTTCAAACTCGACTGATCATATTTTCATATTGATATAGTAGTGTGGAAATTGAATTTTATCTTTTTGTTGGTATACCCAATTGATATCAAATTTTAACTATAGTTGTTAAAATCCATTATAGACACCTTATTAAAAATTAATTTTTGGATGATTTTGGATCCCTACAGAGAGGGGTGTCGATCGATTTCTGTGGAGGACAAACTCAACCGACCATGTTGCTGACTGCAATATAGCAGTGTAGTATTTGATTTTAAATTATTTATTGGTAACTCCAAATGATCTAAATTTACTTTTTCTTATAAACTCAATTTAAGACATTAGGTTAAAGTTTCATAATTTTTTGATGAGTTTTGAGTTCTGAAACGTGTGGTTTCGGTCGAGTTTATAACTCAGCCGACCAACCATTCTAAACAAAATAAAAATACATTGAGGGGCTTGTTTGCAAATGTTCTAAGCACCTAAATTCATCTATATCACTAACCTAACACACAAGGAGCTCTCATAACTCATCCTTCCTATCAAAGAAACAAAATTCTTGAGAGAGAGGAGAGCTAGGGTTTTGAGTAGAGAAAGTAGTGGAGATGTTGACCTAGGGTTTCTCTATCCAAGATATGATGAAATCAAGTAAGTTTAGATTCTTTCCATATAATTTCATGGTGAATCTTCTCTCACATGTCAATATTCCGTCCCTCCACTGATTTGATCCAAAATGGTATCAAAACTTCCCCTTTTCTCACTCTTTCTTCATAATCCCTCATTTCTAGGGTTTCTGAGTTGAAAGGAAGAAGAATCAGGTGAATTGCTAGGGATTTGATAAGAGATCGATATTTTCAGGGATGATCTGCGTCGTTAAGATGTTTTCACACCTTAGGGTGAGTGAGAACTTCCTTTAAACGTATATTTCATGAAAATTGGTTAAATCATCTATAATCTTTAATTGCTTAGTATGTGACTACCAACCCTGAATTGTCTGTTTGATCTAAGTTGTTGCAAAATGATATGAAATGGATTCTTCCTCTGTTTGGATGAATTTCAGATGATAAAATCATATTATAAATGTATACAATACATCCTAATGAGAATTCCCTAAGTATTCACAGATATTATAAGAGTAAACTGAAATATAGGGAATTTGTCTATGACTGAAATTGTTGTATAATTAAATAGAGAAATTTGTCTATCTAGATCCCCTTGGTTATGAATAAATATTTATTTGAATGCATAATACATATATGTCATATACTATCTTGGATTTCATTTAAGGTGAATAGTGTTTTCTTGATATCTCAGTAAAGAGGGTGAAACCCTAGATATGAGGAAAGTTGGATATTTGCGAATAGATATCGTAAAATCCATTTGAGGGGACTTTCTTTGTCATGATAGACTTTATTTATTCCAATTTTATTATTGATGGATGATATCTCAGTGAATGGCATGGAAACCCAAATTTAGCTCAGTTCTAAGGTTTCATACATATATTGATTTTATATGATTTGTTGATAGTAGTCTTTATTCAGTGAATGTTTATGTCGCATGAAATCCTTATGAGAGCCATGTGATAAGTGAAATAGGTAAATGAAACCCTAAGGATAGGGTGTTCAATGAATCAAGTATTGTGATATCAATGTTCTCAGTATGAGATGTGGTGATGCTTAACAGTTCAGTGTGGTAAATGTTATTAGATGGTTTATGAAACGAATGGTTTACAGAAATAAACTAAGATATGTTAATGTGATGATTGAATTGTGAATGTAAAGAGTGAATTAGACATGTAGATGCCCTGAACACTGTAGAATCCTCAAAGGATGAGGCTTGCACTGTGAGGTGGAAATGGTTTCTCGACTGGAGGTAGTCCAGATCGAGGTAAGCTGGAGCACACCAGTAGGGTGTGGGGGTCTTGACCAGTAGGGAAAACTCCTTATAATTGTGTGGTACCCAACACCAACCGGGGATGTCGGTGGTACCTGTGTTACATGTTGTAGTGATTAGTGGTCAGTAGGTCCACTAATGCACAATAAGCCTGAGGGCTTTGACTCACCGCCTGAGTACCCAGGTTGAGAGGTGGAGTCTGAGATATCTGGCTGCTCCCATTAGCCGCCAAGAGGCAGACATGCCGAGGCCCGCTACAGATGGGGTCTTACTCGAGAGATAGGCTTAGGAACCCGGGCATGCTTCTAAGCCTTTTACAGTGAGATCGTACTTGATGTGATTCTTTCACATGTTGTGGTACACCTCCTGTGGGTTTAGGGCATAATAAGATAAATGAGAGGTTAAACAAGTGTGTGCAGTTATTCAATTAGTCTTTGTATGATTCTGAATTATTAGTCCTCTTTATGATTAATCAAGCATGTTCACATATATATTGATTCACTTTTGTAAATATCTAAAGTATCCTGTCATATTTATTATTTTGAATGATTAGTATCTTTAAGGCTTATTGTTGTTATAATTGATATCAGTTGCTCAAAAGCATATATGTAATTATATTAGTGCTTTAGACTATTTCTTTGAAGTACTCATTCACTGAGTGAGTAGGCTCACCCCTCTAGTCACAATTTTTAGGGAAATCACATGGACTTGAAGAAGTTCAATGCATCAGAGGAGATCTACCAAAGGAGTTATGTATGAGATCAGTTAAGTTCAATCAGTCCCTGTCACTCTAGGTCCTTCTATAGATGTGAGAGAGTTGTAAATGATGTTTTGTATGTTTATTTTCTTAATAAGAGAGAATGCATTTGATTATCATGTTGTATGTACATGGAAGTGTGAGAAACGGAATGAATGTATGGATGTGTATCATTAATGAAGAGATCATATTAGAGTCACAAAAGTTTAATTCTCTTGTAAAGTTTGTTTATGTGATTGGATGCGAGAAAACAAAGAGTTTGAAATGAAATAAAAAAGAGTGCATTTTGTATTAAGTATAATCCTCAAACTTATGCCCACATCTCATGATTAGTGGTAATCGTAGGATGAGGGTGTGACACTATAAGTCAAACTACAATTTAACTAGCCAGGGTATATTGTCTCAACACTATAGAGATACAACTCATAGCTTGATCTCTATCTAGGGTATGACCTACAGTCAATCATGCATATATATATTGAATCATGGCATGCAACCAGACAATTCTTAGGGTATGGCATTACCACCAATATCGATGTTGCAATAGATATACAACCTACAACAACACTCTTTTTAGGGTATGACCTATATCCAATCCTAAGGTTTGTAGGAAGAAACGTAATACTCATCTTGCACCTCGCATATTCAAATATATGCTCTCTAAGTAAAACTCATTTCACCATCCAGCAAGTTCTGACACTAAATGGATCTATGTCTAGGGCAAACTACATTTTTAGTTTCATTTGATAAGTAAAGGGCATTACATCATCTTTTAGCATCAATCAAGTTACAAACATGAATTATAGATAAATTCTATATGGAAAGGTGTAATCTATTTTTCAAGGAATCTTGTATCAATTGGAACACATCTTGTTACCCTTATCATGGGATCTCAATCCCTGAAACATATTACTAGAAATCTCATCCCTTCAATGTTATCATCATCATGATCACATGTTTTGGGTATCAAACCCTTAGTTCCTCACTGAAAAGTGTCACCTCTTACTAGGTAACAATCATCTTTAAGTCATCACACCCACATACATATATCATACTTGTTGTACAAGTATTTCACATGGCTCACAAGGCCTTATATAATCTGTATCATGCTAAATCATCATACCTCATACCTGGCTATGCTCATCATCTCATAATACCTGCATGGTTAGGATTTCATAGCAAATGCAATATCAAGTAAATGTCATTACCATGCCATAAAGAGAATCATTCAAATTGCAACATTCTCATAATTAGGGTTAGGGCTGTACCCTTGTAATTGATTAGGGTTTTCAAGTTCATATGTAACAATCAAACCCTAATTCACATCATAAGATCTATATTATTGCCAAGAGTATTCAAGCATACTTAATTACTCCCATCAATTATCATCAATTAATTATCAACATGAAGTATTACCTTTCTCATATGAGTAGAACTAGTTTCTCTCTCATCCTTACTAGGATATTGACTTCAACATACTTATTATATTGGTTTAAACCTCTTTAGGGTTTATCATCCTACATTTATTTGAAGTTCATCCATCTCATTACTTCATAGTGTATCAATTGATTTCATTCAAGGTGTATCAGTCTATTCTCATCAAAGTGTATCAGCTACACTCGTCAAGGTGTATCGGCCTACACACTAGCCCTTGTGTCGGCCTAGACAAATTCACTTGTGTCGGCCTAGACACATGTATCGGCCATGACACTCTTTACTTGTACCAGCCATGGCACATCAAAAATTTATCAGTTTAGAGGTGCTTAGGTAGATATCAGTTGTGAGGTGCTTAAGGTGATATCGGCCATTAATCACATCTTGATGTATCACCTGCACCATAACTTGGTGCATCACATTCTTCATACCTTAGCAAAATATTTTTACCTCACAAAGGTATCACAGCTTGACCTCACTTTAGGGTATCGGCCACCCTATCACATTTTGTATCGGCCACCCTAACACTTTGTGTATCGGCCATAGTGTACTTTAGGGTATCGGCCACACTATCATCTAGTGTGTCAGTCTATTTATCCCTTTGTGTATCGGCCATGCTATCACCAAGTGATATCGGCCTCTAGGGTTTTGATACATATCGAGTTCTAGCGTTTTGATTGTATCGGGTTATCCATCATCAACATCCTTGTTTTCTTCTCTATCCATGTATGAGCCTCCCCATTACTTGGTGTGTCAGCCATGAATTCAAGAGGTGTATTGCTCACACCTTCCCATTGTGTGTCAGCCTACGTGTGTCAGTTTAGCCCAACTTGAAGGGTGAGATGGGAAACACTACTTGAAGTGTTACGGGTTGTTATAGTTTAAGACATATCAGGTTGATGACATATCTTCTCTTATCTTCAATATTTCGGCTTGCCCTCATCTTTAGTCTTAGGTGATAGGCTAGACAACTACAAGAACAATGGTCCTTTATGTGTAACAAATCAGTGAGGAGTTAGGACTCCTAATGTATTGGTTTCCCTTCATCCAACACCATACCGGGTTTGGGTTTCCTAAACCAATAACAATTTGTGCATGGATTATTTTATCATCTTCATACTCCAACCCTTCATATATTATTACTCGAGCTCATGGAAAATATCCCTATATATCCATCAGATCTCATAAAATCATCATTCAAGCAAGTAATTTTGGAATTGAAAAGGAATCATCAAGTATTGTGTGATTGAAGGTGAATAATAATAGAATTGAGTTCAAGTTATATAACCCGCCTCAAGATCACCACTAGAGCTTCAAAGCTCCACGTCCCCAAGGCTGAAGATGACTTATCAAAAGTCAAAGACTTCAATCAAAACACTTCTATATGAAAGGAGATACCATAGTTAGGAACTTGGTTAAGAAGTAAAGAAAGAAAGGAACCATGACCTGAGAAGCACAATCCACCCAAGGTTGAAGATGATCATGGCTTCACCTTAGGCAATATACTTGAACTCCTTCCTATTCCTTAAGCTTCTATGGTCGTCCACCAAGAAAAGGATGATATGAGAGTCAAAAGTTTCACTTTTAGGTGAAAAGAGAGACTTATATAGTTGAGGTTCAAGAGAAAGAGTGTTTGTGAAGTGTCATTACCATATGCACTTAGGTGACACGTGTCCATGCATGGTGTCTCTAGTCATCCAAAATTATCTCATCATGCAAAACTCATGAGGATAATCCAAAGATAAAATAGCAGCCGTTAGGTATCTTGCTTGACAAGATATCACAACCCAATATCACTTTAGGTGCAAATCGATACAACTTTTGTAAGGAACATATAAACCGATATGCTTCACCTACTTGAGGTGCTTATCCCATCATGAATACTTCCCAAAAGTTTCTAAACCGATATGGGACCTCCTCTATGGCTTCCAAGCTGATAGGCATTCCCAAATAACTCAACACAAACCCATCTAGGCTTCAAGACACTCATCATTCTTTGGTTCTTTCACCACCAAGAGTGTTGTCACTCAACCAAGACTCAATCAATGAGCCCCTTCCTTTCTCTCTCCTCTATATGATGCTAAGAGAGAGAAGAGACACTCTAAAGGTGATAATTTCCACATCAACCCCTCAATTTGGGTAAATTGCAATCTTTACCAAAGCTATCATATAAGGCACAAAAAATTGCAAATAAGTTCAAAATTGAGAATTAAACTCTCATTATGTCTTAATTACTTTTCAAAAGATTAATACAAGGTTTTAAACAAATTACTTAAGCAAAGTTTCTAGGTTTATCCCAAAACCCTGGTCAGGGGTGTTACAATATTATTTTAAAAGTCTATGTGAAAGGATGCAAGAGGTATTTAAATGCAATTTTTGAATTTAGTTTTTTACATATCGATTGTCAATATATGAAAACTCATACAAATATTTACATGAAATTATACCTTTACTTTTGGTTACTAAATGGGTCTTGTATATTCCTATGAGATTATATGTATTGATATAGTGGGTGACAAATCTTACATGTCTTTACAGTGCATCATGTCGTCATTTTACATTTTCTAAGACTGGGAATATTGCACAACCAACATGGAAGGAGTTGGATGACTTGGATGCTCTAATATGATGCTATAAAACATCTATGTGGTGGTGGTAACCCAAGAGGCAATTGTCATTCCTTTTATCCTTTTTTAATGATCGTTCTTTCTTAACAATATATTTTGTTCAATATTAGTTGAAACAATTTCAAATATTTTTTTTTCTTCTATCCCACCTAACTCACCACATAATCATCAATTGATCTAGTCTTATCCATTTTTTTCTTTACTTACATATAGTGTTGAACTATGGTATTTTCTATCTTGAAAGTAATTTAATATTTTAAATAGTTAAAGCATGAGATATACCTGTGTGATGTATATATTAGGATAATATATGAATTTTATACTTCATCAATAGGGGTTTGGGGTCAAACTAAGTATATTTCAATTATTATTCTCATATAGGATTAACTAGCATTTCGTAAAGATAAGACTTTGGATCCAACATTCTAGGAGCATTTTGGATAAGAAAGGGCATGGAAGGGGCAGAATGTAATATTTATTTATTTTTGAAAATTATAAATTAGTCTTTTTTATTTTATGTCTATCTATACTATATATGAAAGTCATGGACAGAGTTGGATGTAATTTTTCTCTTAAGGTTTTAGATGTAAAAATTGATTGTTCCTTTTTTTAATAAGACACAATGAACAGGACATGTTATACCTAATTTTTATGTTTATTTTAAATAATAGATTATTTCTTGTATTATAGTAAGATGTCCATGAGACGTGCGAATTAGATATACCAAACAAAGTATGTATAAAAGAACATATGAACTCTTTTGCGGTCCTACGCAACTTTTTGTTTTATTTTTTTAAGTTATTAATTGGTCCTTTTATTTTAGTAAGACAGTGGTGTGACCCACACATTCATGTAATAGTTGTAATCTCTGAAGTGAGATCTTGCTTCTATAGTGTATATAATATTTTATATTACAAATTATTCTCTAATGAGGAAAGAGTAGGAGAAGAGGGTTAGAGGTGATGGTGGAAGTGCAGCAGTTATGATATCAGGAAAGGCTTAAAATACGATCACAGACTAGACATTCACATAAGTAAGAAGAATAGTAGGCACATGGAGATCAGCACATCACCTATGGATACCAACTTGAACACATGTGTTTCTCTTTCCATCCTAGAAATTGGGTTGATTTTGATCTATACATGGACGAATGGAGTGGTAGATTTAGATGAAGAATGAGTCAAGCATGACCACAAATGGGAGAGGAGAATCGACGATAATAAAAATTTATCAGAATTTGTACATACATAACCCTAAAATTGAATTGATATAGGATACAACAAAGGCGGTACCAAATAGTGCTACATAATTCACTAAAGGACAAAAAACCAAAATAGCACACTTTAATAAAAATTTGTATTGAAATAGCACCAAAGCCATCTTAATTCCCAAAATAGCCCACTTTCTGGGAAAAGTGCCAACACTTTTGGCATTTTGCTGTTTCCGGGACCAAAAGCACTAAAAACATGGCATTTTCAGTTGAAAGCGCCCAAAACTTGGCATTTTCAGGTAAAAGCGCCAAAAATTAGGCATTTTAGACAAAGGTGCCAACCGATTTGGCATTTTCAATTAAAGCGCTAGAATGGCCGAGGACATGGCTGACGATACGCTACTTTGTAGCGACTACTAACAGGAGGTTGTTGTCTGTGGCTGAATGAGCGTGTCGTCTGAGCCGACTAGGGATAAGGGAGAAGGTCACGTCGTCTGGGCTGACGAGGGACAAGGGAGAAGGTGTCCTGTTGAATGAGCGCGTCGATTTCTTACTGCATCGCCCAACGCCACGCCGGGTCCTGAAGAGCTTGGAGAATAGTATGTGGATCAGAGGATAGAGAGGCGGCATGGAGGTACTTGGGGTTGGGTTTGATAATTCCATGTTGGTGGCAGTAACCATGGGGGGAGGTGTTGGTGTATCAATAGGTGAAGATGAGGACGGGGAATTCAGTAGGGAGGCAGTGGCAGTCCGGGTTGATGTAGGAAGAGCTAAAGTGTTTTCTGTTGTAGTTGGAGATGGTAGGGAAGTGGTGGCCATCGGGTTTGTTATAGGTGGTGTTGTTAGTAGCCACTATAAAGTAGCGAATTATCGGCCATGTATCGTGCCTGGTGCTTTAATTGAAAATGCCAAATAAGTTGGCACCTTTGTCTGAAAATGCCAAAAAGTTGGTGCCTTTGTTCTAAAATGCCGGAAAGTTGGCACTTTCACCTGAAAACCCCTAATTTTTGGCACTTTGACCTGAAAACCCCAAGTTTTGGGCGCTTTCAACTGAAAATGCCATGTTTTTGGCACTTTTGGTCCCAGAAATAGTAAAACACCAAAAGAGTTGATGCTTTTCCCAGAAAGTGGGCTATTTTGGGAATTAAGATGGCTTTGGTGCTATTTCAGTACATATTTTTATTAAAGTGTGTTGTTTTGGTTTTTTGTCCTTCACTAAAATGGTGTTGAGGGATCGCAGGTAGGAATCTCCATGGTTTCTTATTATAATAACTTTCTGAGGACAACACCTCAGTTAGGAATCATAAGATCTGAGAATTGGTTGGAAAACCTAATTTGAAAAGTATATTAGAAGTCAAGGAAAATCTAGGGAAACTCTAGAAATGTGTAGCAGTGGTAATATGGATAGGCAAAGAAGTTGGATATATGGCTCCAAGAGATAGGCTAAATCTTCTATGGAAGATCACTGGCAATTTCAATATGTTTGTGCTAAATATCAAGCATTTTATTCCCAAACTTCATGTCTATATTCGATCAAATAACTCCTATAGGTGAACCTTGGAAGCTCTTTGTCTATAATTTTGTGATATAGGAGTGGTATTCAACATTCATATCTACGGAGAACTATCCAAAACTTATTGTTTTGGGGATATATAATATTGATCTTACACTTCATCTATATGTTCCCACTATATTTGAAAACATTATTTTGGCATTTGGGAGACTAATCAAGGTTTACACTCACATGGCAAGAAGAATACGGAGCAAGTTTACTAGATTAGCACTGGATCTCTACACTCTTGGCCCCTAATACCATCAATTCTCATCAATGACGTAGAATATGAGGTGGAGTATGAGGGATTCCCTTGGGCTTGTGCTAACTGTAGAAAGGTGCATCATATATCCAAGAATTGCTAGAACTACAATGAGGTACATGTTAACGAGGCTAACTTTGACAAGGAACTTCATAGGGAGGAGAGAAAGGAAACCATTGGTGTTGGGCAAGACTAGAAAAACTTAAAGAAGAAGGGTGGTGGTAAAAGAAGGAGAGACACTTAGTCAGACATACCAATTGATAGGGGATATACTAACAATAGATTTGTCAAGTTAGAGAATGTGGAAGCGGATGACCTTCTCCCAAAAGAGCTTACGAGGATGGGACACTCGGGAGAAGTGAATAAGATTGTGAGAAAACCTGCCAAGGTTTGGAAGAAAAAGGAATTCACTATGGAAAAAGGGGACGCAGATAGACATAGAAAGATCTTGGGATATGTGACTTATACTAGTTCTTGAGACACTTAACAAAAAGTAAAGAGACGGTCTCACATAAAGGTTGCATACTATAGTTAATTCAGGGGTAGTGAAGATCCCAAACCTTGCTTAAAGTGTTTAACATGATTAGTTATCTTAATTGATTTATTTAAACCATAATATAACAATATTAAGTGCTTTGACATCATGTAACAAGCTTAAGTTTCAGGTTTGGTCCAGTTTGGACACTGTTTGAGCAAGTTATGCAATTTTTTTGCACATTTTGGACTTTTTAGGAAATTACCCACATTTGAGGATTTAATTGCAATTTGTCACATTATTTATGTTCCTTATATGTTTTCTTATCATTCTTGATCTTTATGGTCCATGGGCCTATTTGTACCTTAGTTTGGAGGTATTACTCTTCTAGAGTGACTTAGGGTTTTACCACTTCATGGATAAGCCACCTTGAGAGGCCATCAACTAATGATTCTCCTATTTGGTTGACATCCTATTATCATCACCAAGTGGTGAAAATTGGTGGTGATCTATATAGGTGGTAGGTCAATGTTTTTCTTGGTTGGGTTCATTTGGACCAGTGATTCACTTATAGGTGGTGATCAAATGATGGTTCATCACCTAGTAAGCTAGGGTTTCAAGAACTGATGGTTATCATGTGTTGGAAACCAACAGCCACCGTTAGAGGTCATCATCCGATGGCTTAGCAAACTCCCACAACCGGTGGAGCTTTTTCTTGCATGGTAATGGAAGCTCTAGGCTATGTACACATGGAGAGCTACTAGGACACCTCAAGCTTCTCTTCTCCCTTATCCATAATCTTTATATACCTATCCTTTAGCTCACAAACGAAGCCTTTAGTTCCTTATCTCTTTTCTCCTCTCTAGAGATTCCTCTTTCTCTATTTGGTGTCAGAGGAGGTTCCCAAGGAACAAAAATATAGACAACGTTCTTGTTGAAGCATCTAAGGTTTGGATCTACCCTCATCTAGGATTTGTGAAGCTCCCTTTAGGTAATCTTCACCTAAACTAGTAAGTATATCCTTCTATCCTTCATTTCTTTTTCTGTTCTTCTTCCTTTGACTTTCTTCCTGGATGGAACTATGTTGTTACATGATAAAGTTTGCTCTAAAAAGCTCAAAAGAACCTACCTTTCTTGTTCCTTATGCTTATGGTTTGCTTCTCGTGTGGAGAAAGGTTGTAGTATACCGAGTTCAGAGCTTATATTGGGGTTGTTTACCTTCTTTGCTCGAGTTTTATTACTTCTAGGAGTCTTTCTTCTTCCTAGAGGTAAGTTTTATAACCCTCTTCACTTTTATTGCTTACTACAAGCTTGCTTGCTCAAGTTATTGCTCTAAAACAATGATATAAGTTTAGAGAAGCTATGTATGCCTAGGGTTTTTATTTTAATGTTGGTTCCTACTTAGTTTCTAGTTCTATATAATCTAAAACTATGTACATGATCTTCCTAATATAGAGGATGACTTAAATCTGGTTTACATGGAAACTGATGGTGCTTAGCACCTATCAAGCGATGACTTAAACTTAGTGTTTTTAGGCTGAATTTCAACTTTATACATGAACGATGAATGACCTTGTATTAGAACCGATGGAGAGGTCTTTGTGGAAACTGATGGTGATGACCAATGGTGACAACCAATGGTCACTTCTTAGATCAGTTCTAGACTCTTTTGGAAGCTCAATGATCGATGGCTTAGTGCCCTAAAGATGGCATGAACCGATGGCATTTTTAGCTCAACATTTGATGGTGTTCAATGATGATAGTACTGACGCCATCAGTCGATGGTGAAATAATGTATTGCAACTGATGGTGGTTCAAGTTACCAAAACTGATGGTGAGACTAGGTCTCAAATGTTTCTTCAATTAAGACCTAAATTGGTGGTTTCTTTGGTTATATGATCCAAGGGTTAAACCTAAATCTCAACTGATGGTTTTGAAATGTTGAACCCGATCCAATGGTTGTGATTGTTGCTTCAACATCCAATGGTTTAGAATGAAGTCTATAGTATAATATGTTGATTCTAATGATGTGCATATGATGGTTCAATGCCTTTAACTTGCAGTTTTACATTTTCCCTCGTATGAATATATTTGATAAATCACCATAATAAGTGGATGTGTAAATTTAATGTGATAAAGCTTGTTACACCTAACCCTAATGTAACTAGGTGATGGTGATAGATTATAATCATCCCTCTTGAATGATTAAATGTGACAATGAAATACTCTCTTCTTGTGTTGAAACCCTAACATGATGCTAATTTAACATCATAGTTCCTTGCTATGTTTATCTTATATGTCACATGTGTGCTGATAATGTGTTAAGCCTTATTCTAAGGCATGGAAAGATAGTGATGGACATGCATGAAATAATGTAATGGTCTTAATGAACTTTGGGCATGAATGAACCCTGAATGAGGTGTAACCCTTTTCATTATGTGATAAGGGTTGAAACCTTGAAACCATGTGATAAGAAATTTTGTGTTGGGGTGAGATGATGACAAGTACGGTTTTATGTATGGCAATGAATAGTACCATGTGGTGACTGTGATTAAGAATTGTATCTCACATGTTTTATATCTGCAGAAGTTGTTATACTTGTATGCTTACTATAAATAAATTAGGGTTTGTATGTCCACTTATATGATGCAGCCTTAATTCACTCGATTATTGTATTTAATCAAGTGAAACCCTTATATGTCCACTTGTATGATGCATCTTACATTTTTTTATTATCCTTGTCATGTCTTTATAGTACACATTTATTATATGATGAAATCTTATGAAATTAGAGTAATTATACTTGTTTCTAGGCTTATTTGTTAATGTCCTTAGTATGTTTGAACTATTCAATCTACTCAATTTCTTATTAAATACTCCAACTATTTGATTCCAAGAATAACTGCTCATCAATAGCCATGATCTTGCAGAACCAGGAAGGCCTATGAAAGGAGGATCGGCCACAACTCTTAGGGGTTTAGACCCAATGAAAGAAGAGATTTATTCAATTCTGGACACGTTGTCCTTCTTGAAAAAATATAACACTCATCACAGTATAATTCTTAGTGACTCCAAGCTAGTTGTGGATTAGTCCAATAGAAAGCTTGACCCACCAGACGCATACAAACTACTGGTCCTTTCTATCAAAGTCCTTTGGGAGCAAACATTGGTGGACATGATTGCCTTTGTATGAAGGTCATGGAACAACCTGGCAGACATTCTTGCTAAGAAATGTCTCAAACAACTGGAGAATTTCTTTCTCTTAGACAAATGCCCTCCATCCCTAGTAGCAATCTATCAAGAGGACTTAAAGTTATTCCCCTCCCTTTCCCAAGTATGGTTGACTATTTCCCCTTCCCTTGATGTCACAATGTAACCAATGTTTAGATTGGTATTTTCAAAAAAAAATCGATTGCATTAAATATTTGTTGTAGAGAGTTATATCTTTCCCTGGGACATGGGTCTCACCTTATGAGTCACCACATATTTTTTGGTGGTCACCGGAAACATGGTCGAGATCATTTTGTAGAAGAGGAGAATCCTAGTGATTAATAGACATAGAATGTTTGATAGTTGTAGTTGTTAGTGGTAGAGTCCTAGTGTTGTCCATGTACTCTCAAGTTCGATTATGGGAAGAGTTTTGTAGACGTTATACTTGTATCGACACGAGTTTTTGGTAGTATACAAGTGTTTGTATATATGGTGTGTACATGTGGAAATATCTCTTTTGCTTACAGATTGTGGCCTAAGCCACTGGATATAGATGTAAATACATGTTATGGTATACGAGTTATGAAAAAGCATGGACCTTTATGCAAATGTTTCAGAACTTGTTTATGATGTGAAATTGGTTTTCTTCCACTTTCCTGTCTATGTGATTATTTAGTAGTTTATCGTGTTTTATAATTTGAGTAATATCATTTAGCGTGACAAGGTGTTACATGTAGAGAAAGTTATTGAAGTAGTGCAGGCTCCGAAGATGTTGATATACAAGTCACAACAACATATGTCATTGAATTCAAGGCAAAAGAAACACCCGAGAATGAGGATGTCCCACCATGTGAATTAGTTAGTTTGGTATCAAGCCTTAAGGGGAGAATTAACAAAGGGAGTGGCACGATGAAATGCAAAGGAAAAACCAAACCCATCATATCTCTAGAAATGAGGCTTTGGAGCCCAAGGAGAACAGGGGTTATAGTAAAACCCACTAAAAGAGGGGTTAACGAAGGTAGCTACTAAGGATCTATTGAAGAAGGTTACTTATGAGGAAATCATTGAGAATGAAAGAAAGTAGGTTGTATAAAGGCAGTAAGTGTCCTAGGTATCACCTCTCTTCATGTATTAATATGATTTATATGTTGTGTTGGAGTGTACATGGCATCGACAATGACAAAACATGCAACACTCTAATGGAATTTATGTTGATTAGAAACCTATAGTCATTGGTTTTCTAGAGAAGGTAGAGAATACAATAAACTATATAGGATTCAAGACTCTTATTGGGTAGAAGAAGAAGGATTTTTGGGAGGTATATTGATTGGTAGGGATGCCTTAATCTGTAAGGTCTAAGTGATGAAAACTCATAGATAGTTCATTACCTGCATACTCAATAATAGGGTAGGTAGTGACTTTTGTATATGATAGTTCACACATTACTATAAGAAAATTACTGTGGAGGCATCTTGTGGAGATGGGTAACAAGTTTCAGGGATTGGGGGTGGTCTAGGGTGATTTCAGCACTCTCTCTCTTGGACCCAAGTGAAAAGTATTGTCATGATATCTTCAATTCTAACGAGGCCCAAATATTTAGAAATATTGATATAGAGGTTGGGGTTTTATTTAGGTTTTTTTTGTAAGAAATATAACTATAAGCATGGAATTATGAAGGACCATCTTCATAGATCAGTGGAAAATGAGATTTTATTCAAATTTCCTCAGAGATAGTAGTGGAGTATTTGATGAGAATCCATTTAGATCATTGCTCGCTATTGTTGAAAACTAGAAAGAAGATAATGTTTGGGAACATATTCATTACTTGTGACTCTTGGTATGAGGAGGAAGGTTTCTCTAAGGTGCTGGAATTAGGGTGGAATAAGGACTTACCTTTCAACAAGGATCCACAATCCGCAAAGAAAAACATTTTCGGGTGGGATAAAAATTTTTGCCAAAGAGGGCATGACAAGGATAGAAAATTGAGAAATATAACTCTTCTCCAAGAAAGTTTGGTAAAATAGTATGATGAAATATCTGATAAACTATGTAGTGACATGCAGGCGGAGCTAGACTCTATATTAAGGAAGGAGTAGGATGAATGGTAATAGGGCGTGCATCTTAACCAGATAAAAAATTCTAAAAACAATACTAAGTTTTCCCATGCTTGTGTTAACCAATGAAGGAGAAGCAATATGATCTTGTCTCTAATGAATGTTGTTGGTGATGGGATCTCTAATGAAGATAAACTTATGGACATGGTTGTATGCCATTTTAAGAAAGTATTAATGGACATGGGTGAAGATAGGAGTGCTAAATGTGTCTTAATACCAAGTAATATCAGGAAGATGTCCTCAAAGAAAATCTGATTTATTGCAAAACTCCTAAAAAAGAGGAAGTGAAAAAGTACTTAATAGCATGAATTTGTACAAGGGAGCAGGTTTGAATGGAGGGAGTGCCCATTTTATCCATAGGGGTTCAAATTTTGTTGTTGATTCTATTATTTGTAGGGTTCGCAAGGTGATTTTTGGTGAACCTTTGGATGCCGAGATGTGATATTAAATTGTAATTCTGATTCTAAAGGTACCCAGACCAGAAAAATGTGGATATCTTAGATTGATCTCCCTTAAAAAAAATTGTTGTAAAATTTGTATCTAAATTGGTTGTAGAACGCCTCAAAAGTTTTATTCCTAAATAGATCATTGAGGAATAAAGAGGCTTTCATCTAGGAAGGAAAGTCATTGATATTATTTCTTAGTAGCAAAACTAGTGAATAATATGCAGAGATAGAAGGGACAAAAACTATGGCCATAAAGGTGGATTTAACTGAAACCTATGATTATATTTCTTGGCTATTTATGAAGAAACCAACATACAAGTGGATATTTGTAAGGCCCCAAAAGTTGCTTAATGAGTTGAATAAGCTTAATTACCATAATTTAATGCTTATAACCTTAATATAACCTTTTTATATACTTTTAAATTATAATACAAGCTTAAGTTTCAAATTTGGTCCAATTTGGACACTGTTTGAGCAAGTTATGCAATTTTATGCACATTTTGGACTTTTATGCAATTTACCCAATTGAGAGGTTTTATTTGCAATTTATCACTTGCATTATGTTCCTACGATATTCTATCATCATGCTTGAGCTTTTTGAGCCATGGGGCGCCTATTTAAACTTTGGTTTGAAGCTGTTTTCTCTAAGGGTATTTTAGGGTTTACCCCTTCATGGATGAGCTACCTTTAGTAGTTATCAACTAATGAATTATGAGATTGGCTGGGAAATTCCGCAAACGAAAGCTACGAAGGTCTATATGGACAGTGGGGGAGCTGCTTGTGCGTTTGCTTGTATATTCTTAATATTTTAAGGCCATAGATACATGGGGAAACTACTTTTACACCTCATGCTTGCTTCCATCCTTATCCATGGGCTATATTTACCTCTTCCTTGCCCAAGTTCGAAACTATGCTTGCTTTCTCTTTCCTTTAACCTGGATCAACGACTCCCCTCTGTTTTACTATAGAACCAAGTGATGTAAGGTAGAATACAATCTCTTTTTGGAGAAGAAGGTCCCCTAGAGCTCCATTTATCCCTACCTAGGGTTTCCAAGGTCATCTTCTAGGGATTTCGACCAAGGCAAGTGATTTTCTTCCTTCCTTCTCCATTTCTCTTGCTCTTCTCCTTTCTAAGACCTTCCTCCAGGTTGGAACCTTGCTGTTCCATGGTAGAAATTTCTCTAAAGCTGTAAAACCCTACCTTTCTTGCTCCTTATGCTCAGGGTTTGCTCATTTGATGAAGGAAGATGCTAGATGGACGAATTCATAGATTATTCTTTGAATTTCTACCCTACTACTCGAGATTTCTTCTGTGTGGGGTTTAATCTTCTCATTAGAGCCAAGTTTTATAACTTGCTCCATGTTTATTTCTTACCAAAAGTTTGCTAGCTCATGTTCTTGCTTGAAAATGATGATTCATGGATTAAAAAGCTATGCTTGACTTGGATTTCTATTTTTATAATGTTCCCTGTTCTGATTTCAGTTCTATATGAACCTGTGATCATGTGTATGTTATTCCTAAGGTATAATATGACTTGTATCAGGTCGGTTTGACAACCTATGATGCTAAGCACCTATCAACCAATGGTCAATTTTAGGGTTTAAGTTGATTTCTTCTATAAACCCATGACCCAATGATGGTACCATTGCAACAAACCTATGGTGTTGTCTCCATGACAACTGATGGTCATGATCCAAGGTGTCAAATGATGGTGACAACCTATGGTCACCCCTTTAGGTCATGTTTTGGATCAATTATAAGTTTAATGATCAACCATTAAGTACCCTAATAATGTTATCAATCAATGATGACATTAGCTTAATAATTGATGTTGATTAATGAATATAGTTTTGATCTAATAGCCTATGGTGACTTAATGGTCACTAATTATGGTGGATCAGGTTTCTACAACGTATGGTGAGTTAAGCATTGTAGTTGTAGCATCAATTAAGCCTTAGACCAATGGTTTCTTGGGTTACTTGATGCAATAGTCGGACCTATACTGTAATTGATGGTTTTAACATATGAACTTGACCCAATGGTCAAGATCTAATGTTTATTCCTACAAAAAAGTGTAATGATGGCTAATGTAATATGTTGGTCCTAATGATGTAATTTATATTGTTTCCTTTATATGATCAACTTAAGGAGCTTACTTGTTGACACTGGATGGCTTGTTTTAAATGAACAGTTTATTGTGGGTTTTACCCTACTCCCAATGGAACTTTTGGTTCTGTTAATCAAGTTATGTCTAGGGTTAGATGGTGACTCTTTATAGATCACAAATCAAGGACTTCATAGATGGTTTATCCAAGGTGTTTACTTATATGAACAATTAATGGTCTTACCTTTTAAACATCCAATGGTTCTGGGTGACATTGTGGTATGGTGATATGGGTTGACGATGGAACAAATGGAGGGTTACCCTTAATAAGGTAGTCTTACATATTCACTCATTATCCCTAAAGAGGTATAGCTTGTTATACCTAGCTTTAATATAATTAAATGATGGTAATTGGGTATGAATAGTCCTTCAATGACTAATGCAATCATGGATTACTCTCGTACTGTTGTTGAAACTGTAGTATGCTATAACCTGATCATTACACCTTGATTTATGTGTGCATTCATACTTGAGAATAGTATAAAATGTGATGGTGATGCTTCACCTTATGCATCCATGATCCAATGGGGATGTCGTGAGTTAGGGTTTCGGTATGAGTGTTGATTAGTAACATGAATATAATTTATCTTGTGAAATTAACTCTAATTAAAATAGATAAATATGAGTATTCATGTTTAACATTATTATATAATGGAATGATGGTGGAATAACCTCCTTACCATGATCATAACCATAATGTGTTAATTGTTGGTTATCACAACCACATGGTTGATACTTTCTTATGCTAAACATGTGCATTATGAATATGATGAGGGTTAATCATAACTAGATTCCTTGCATGTTGATGTGATAAAGGAATGTTCTTAATGTTAATATAACCCTGCTATGATGGTTTGTGAATATCTCTTAGCTCATTAATGCAACATTGTGCTGATCTAGTGTATTATATATAAGTGATGTTGTTGAGCCTTGTTATAAGGCATTCAAAGATAATGATGATCTTGCAGGGATTAGTATGATGGTCTTAATGACCTTTGGTCATGGTTGAGCCCTAAATGAGGTGTAATCCTCTTCTACTAATAAGGGTTAATACCCTATGATATTGTGAAAATGATTTATATCCCGTGATAGTATGATTATCTTAATGACCTTTGGGCATGGTTGAGCCCTGAATGAGGTGTAATCCTCTTGTGTTGATAAGGGTTGATACCTTGTGATATTGTGAAAAGAATTTATGTCTTATGATAGTATGATGACTAGTGTAGCCTCAAGAATGGAAAGTGAATAGTACCATGTGATGATGAGATGAGAAATTTTGTTTCACGCATTTTATATCTTTTGAAGTTATGATATTTATATGCATTCCAGAAGTGAATTAGGGTTTGTATGTCCACTTGTTTGATGCAACCTTAATTCACCCAATTGGCATAACTAATCAAGTGAAACTCTAATCATGTAGTGCCATATGCCATAGATCCATCTTAGTGTCTGAACTTGCTAGATGGTGAAATGAGTATTCCTAAGGGAAACTCAGAGCGCATACTGATGAGTATGTAGGGTGCTTTTCATCCTGAATTCAAGTGTTTAGGGAGGTTGACTATGGCCATACCTATCCCTTAGCTTGAGAATGGCTTCGGTCATGTCTCGGTGGTTATATATGTGACAAGATTGGAGGACAATTGTGGTTGTACCTCGGATGGTAGGGTATGCATAACCACCTCCTTTCAGTAGTGCCATGACCTGTACGATAGATGGACTAGGCTATTAGCAGCTTGACCTTATGTGTCATTGTGGCAGAACCACACTGATTGGGGGTGGGGAAGATATTAGGAGTCTGGCTCTTCCTAGATCTTTTATGGCACTAATTTCAACTTAGTAGTGGTCAGATGGATTTTGAGTGGTATCCTCAATTTCCTCAAGGCATAATAAATGATGTAATACAACCGTGTAGAATATTTGTTTAGGGTTATACACAATGTTTCACATTGGATGATAACCCTTGTTTGTTATCTTTACATAAAGATGATTCTTAGTGCAATTAAGAGATAGTAGATATACTTATGTTGTGGATATTCTTAAGATTGTAGATGTGTACTTACAGTAGACATGATTATGTTGTTAACTATGTTGCTACTGCTGATTATAATCATGATGCTAGCTATCTCATGTTGTTAGTTATGTTTAGCATGCTAGCCATGCCTTTGTTACTAGAGATGCATATATTGATAATCATGCTTATCCAGATAGTTGTGCTTATGTTGTTAGCTCTTCTTATGATGTTGATATGTTCAACCAATTAGACATGCTCATGTTGTTAGCTATGCTTTACTAGACTTGCTCATGATGCTAGATATGCATATGTTAGTGAATTGCTTATGTTGTCAACAAGATAAAGGATGATAGTCTGGCTAATGATGATAGTTATTATCTTCTCCTTTATGTATTTTGTTAATCATCAGTGCTGATCTTATTTGTTATATTTAATTAAATTGCTTAACTATTTAATTTCTTAAACATGGTGTAATCAATAAATGTTGTTGGAGGTTATATCTTTTACTGGGACATGGGTCTCACCCTTGTGGTTCGCCACATTTTTTTAGGTAATCAGAAGTGATGAAAACAAACATGTGGTAGCAAAGAGAAGATATAGTAATGAATCTATGAGAAATTTGATTAGATGTCTAGTGTGTCCTAGAGTCGTCCCTGTACTCTCAGGTCTGGGTAGGAAAAGTTTGTATATGGTGTTTCAAATGAATCAGACTTTTGTTAGCATATTAATGCTTGTTTGTGTGGCATATACAAATATTGTTCTCCTATGTATATGTGTTGTGGCTAAGGAAATAGAACAATTTTTATCAAATTCTTGGCATAGTATGGATATAAGAAAGATGTCGGGCTCTTATGCAAATGTTTCTGAGCGGGTGCTGACGTTGAAATCGGATTTAATTTACCCATATTTTTGGATATGTGGTTAATTGGTGATCGATTGTGTTTTATGTTTTGAGTAATCTTATTTAGTGTAACGGGTTCTCACAAGTTGGTATCAGATCTTTAGGTTCACTGAGTCTACAGGGAAACTAGGACTTAGGACTAGGATGATGTCAAAATTAGGAATATGACACAAAAACATGGTGCATACTACCTAATCTCAATACTTGGATGCCCTAGCCAGGTATTCAATTATTGAAGAAAAGGTAAGTATGGTACTCTTAGATTGTTATCATTCTGATTACTCTGATAAAGTAGTCATTTTGAGACAATCTAAAGAGCATAACGAACAAGAAATCATGGTGTGAATATCTCAATCCTACCTTAAAGAAGATGAGAATTCGATAATTATCTATCAAAACTTGAATGTTTGGTAACTATAAATGAAAGATACAACACCATGAAATCTAAATCTGAATACAAATAAGGAAAAGAGGAGTTCTTGAAGATGTGATTCAAGAAGATAATAAAGTAAAAGACAGATAAGTCTATGCTTATAAAGTGATTCAATGTATGAAATCCACACAAGATGGAGAGAACTCCAATGATAAGTATAAAATGAGAAGATAAATGAGAATAATGACAAAGGAATAAGGTGGAACCTGAGTTAATCTCAGACCAACCTATGTGTGTAAGAAAGTGTTAATGTACAATAAGCATGGCATTTGAAAGAAGTTAAGGCAGATGATCCATGTTTAATGAAAAAATCTGGAATATGATGATTTACCTGTTGATAAGTGGTTGAAAAACATAATAAAATAAGAGAACATACCCAAGGGTGATAAATAGTCATCAAGGAAGGTGTAATGAGATATGTTAATCATAATTATTCCTATGCTAATGGCAAGGAACCCGAAATGAAAAAGGTAAAATGATACAAAAGAAGATGTAACTTGTACAATGAAAATAGAATTGGTTACCTTTTTTCTAGCGACCCTTGAACAATACTGCCATGATGTAGGAAGTGTGTTTCCCTTTATGTCTTTCCTTTCTAGGGCAAAACTTTCAAGTGGATAATTGCCACTTGGTACGTGTGGATTCACTACAAACATGAGGGTGGATAGCTTATTATAGCATAAGGTTGCTTGGAATATGGTTCCAAGATCATAAAGTTTGTAATGAGTTTGCTTTTGAGCCTTCCAATAATTAGGAAGACTCCTCTTATATGCATTGATATTTGTTATGTTGATAAAAGTGTATGAGATAAGGACGTGAGTTCCTTATAGCACATGAGGTGGATACCAAGGTAATGAATCCTAGTATCCAAGATGTATCAATAGTATGGGAATTATGTAAAGGATGGAGATGTTTATTAAATAAACATTCCAAGTGTTCCTCCCCCTTAGAGAGAGAGAGAGTTGATGATGATCCTATAAATTTTGTTTGGAAGGAAAAACAAAAGTGATTCTATAATGTTGTATATGGTTCAATGATAGATGGTCAAGACCACTATCAAGGATAGATGGTTGTTGGTCAATAGATATGTGATACTGTGTTCCTTTAAGATAAACCTATGATCAAATATCAATGCATAAGAGTTAGATTGGATGACATAATTCACATGACCATGGTGATTTTAGAGTTATGTCCTTTAAACTAACCAATGTACAAGTAGAATTTATGAATAGGAGGAACAGAGTGTTCCAGTCATGTCATACAAGTTATATCAAGTTTTAAATGATGACATGTCAAAGTATTTCAAATATGGTGAAAAATATGATCAATATTTCTTCAAAAACCTTAGGGTTGCCAAAGCAGCAATAGCTATGAGACAAGTTGAACAAGAGTGAGATGGGGTTGATTAAATTTCTTTATGGGATCATGATATGTCTTCTAAGTAGGTTGTGTTAATCCTAGTAAGATGAAGATAGTGTTCTTATTTCACCCTTAACAAAGTTGACTAGGAATGATGTTTCCTTGTATGGAATGACATGTGCCAGCGTCAGCATTTATTTTGATGCTAAAAAAGAACTGACAAGTATTCCAGTGTCAGTGTATCAAAAAAAAAGAGGATGGATACATCATTTTTTATGCTTCAAGGAATGCTATGGGACACATGTCATGATTGGTAAAAAGATAGAAAGTATGACTTTTGAGTAATGTTTTGATACAATAAATATAATTTTAGGATAATAGATATAATTTAAAATTGAACATTACTACTAGAGTTGTCCAAATGACACAACAAGTTTCTACATTCCATATTGAGAATGTCTTCTTAGATGGGGGTTTTTGTGTTAACCCAAGATGAGATATGTATGAATGATGTGACATCACCATGATATGAAAGTAACAATGTGAAGGTAATAGAATGAGGTGCAAAGGAAGTGTCCTTCTTTGTTTACCTTGGATTTCGGGGGCAAAATCCCTATTAGGGGTTTATAGTTAGAAGGCCCCTAAACTTGCTTAATGAGTTGAATAAGTTTAATTACCATAATTTAATGCTTATAACAATAATATAACCTTTCTATATGCTTTGAAGTCATAATACAAGCTTAATTTTCAAATTTGGTCCAATTTGGACACTGTTTGAGCAAGTTATGCAATTTTATGCACATTTTGGACTTTTATGCAATTTACCCAACTAAGAGGTTTTCATTGCAATTTATCACTTGCATTATGTTCCTTATATATTCTATCATAATTCTTGAGCTTTTTGAGTCATGGGGCGCCTATTTAAACCTTGGTTTGAAGTTGTTTTCTCCAAGGGTATTTTAGGGTTTACCCCTTCATGGATGAGCTACCTTTAGTAGCTATCAACTAATGAATTATGTGATTGGCTGGGCAATTCCACAAAGGAAATCTAATAAGGTCTATATGGATGGTGGGGGAGCTTCTTGTGTGTGTGCTTGTATATTCTTAATAGTTTAAGGCCATAGACACATGGGGAAGCTACTTTTACACCTCATGCTTGCTTCCATCCTTATCCATGGGCTATATTTACCTCTTCCTTGCCCAAGTTTGAAACTATTCTTGATTTGTCTTTCCTTTAACCTGGAGCACGACTTGCCTCTGTTTTTTTATGGAACCAAGTTCTCTAAGGTAGAAGACAATCTCTTTTTGGAGAAGAAGGTCTCCTAGAGCTCCATTTAGCCCTACCTAGGGTTTCCAAGGACATCTTCTAGGGATTTCGACCCAGGAAAGTTATTTTCTTCCTTCCTTCTCTATTTCTCTTGCTCTTATACTTCGTTATACTCTCCGCCAGGTCGTAACCTTGCTGTTCCATGGTAGAAAATGCTCTAAAGCTCTAAAACCCTACCTTTCTTGCTCATTATGCTTAGGGTTTGCTCATTTGATGAAGAAAGGTGCTAGAAGAACGAATTCATAGCTTATTCTTGGATTTTCTACCCTACCTGCTCAAAATTTCTTCTTTGTGGTGTTTCATCTTCTCATTAGAGGCAAGTTTTATAACTTTATCCATCTTTATTGCTTACCATAAGCTTGCTAGCTCATGTTCTTGCTTGAAAATGATGATTCATGCATTAAAAAGTTATGATTTACTTGGATTTAGATTTTTATAATGTTCCATGTTCTGATTTCAGTTCTAGATGAACCTGTGATCATGTGTATGTTATTCTTAAGGTATAATATGACTTGTATCAGGTAGGTATGACAACCTATGGTGCTAAGAACCTATCAACCAATGGTCAATTTTAGGGTTTAAGCTGATTTACTCTATAAACCCATGACCCAACAATGGAACCATTGCAACAACCCTATGGTGTTGTCTTCATGACAACTTATGGTCATGATCAAAGGTGTCAGATGATGGTGACAACCTATGGTTACCCCTTTAGGTCAGGTTTTGGATCAATTAGAAGTTTAATGATCAACCATTCAGTATCCTAATAATGTTATCAATCAATGATGATATTAGCTTAATAATTGTTGTTGATTAATGAATATAGTGTTGATGTAACAACCTATGGTGACTTAATGGTCACTAGATGGTGGATCAGGTTTCTACAACCTATGGTGAGTTAAGCATTGTAGTTGTAGCATCAATTAATCCTTAGACCAATGGTTTCTTAGGTCACTTGATGCAATGGTCGGACCTATACTATAATTGATGGTTTTAACATATGAACTTGACCCAATGGTCAAGATCTAATGTTTATTCCTACAATAAAGTGCAATTATGGCTAATGTAATATGTTGGTCCTAATAATGTGATTTATATGGTATCCTTTATATGATCAACTTAAGGATCTTACTTGTTGACAATGGATGGCTTGTTTTAAATGAACAGTTGATTGTGGGTTTTACCCTACTCCCAATGGAACTTTTTGTGTTTTTAATCAAGGGATGTCTAGGGTTAGATGGTGAATCTTTCTAGAGAAAAAATCAAGGGCTTAATAGGTGATTTCTCCAAGGTGTTTACTTATGTAAACAACCAATGGTCTAATCTTTTAAACATCCAATGGTTCTGGGTGACATTGTGGTATGATGATATGGGTTGATGATGGAACAAATGGAGGGTTACCCTTAATAAGGTAGTCTTACCTATTCACTCATATGAATAGAAGGGATGATAATCATATTGTGTTGATATGTAACCCTAAAGAGGTATATCTTGTTATACCTAGCTTTAATATAATTAAATGATGGTAATTGGGTATGAATAGTCCTTGAATGACTAATGTAATCATGGAGTACTCTGTTACTATTGTTGAAACTGTAGTATGCTATAACCCGATAGTTACACCTTGATTTATGTGTGTGTTCATACTTTAGAATATTATGGAATGTGATAGTGATGTTTCACCTTATGCATCAATGATCCAATGGGGATGTCGTGAGTTAGGGTTTGGGTATGAGTGTTGATTGGTAACATTAATATAATTTATCTTGTGAAATTAATTCTAATGAAAATAGACAAAGATGATTATTCATGTTTAACATTCTTATATGATGGAATGATGGTGGAATAACGTCCTTAAAATTATCATAACCTTAATGTGTTAATTGGTGGTTATCACAGCCACATGGTTGATACTTTCTTATGCTAAACATGTGCATTATGAATATGATGAGGGTTAATCATATCTAGATTCCTTGCATGTTGATGTGATAAAGGAATGTTCTTAATGTTAATATAACCATTCTATGATTGTTTATGACTATCTCTTAGCTCATTAATGTAATATTGTGTTGATCCGGTGTATTATATATAAGTGATGTTGTTGAACCTTGTTATAAGGCATGCAAAGATAATGATGATTTTGTGGGGAATAGTATGATGGTCGATCCCTGAATGAGGTGTAATCCTCTTCTATTGATAAGGGTTGATACCCTATGATATTGTGAAAATTATTTATATCTCTTGATATTATGATGGTCTTAATGACCTTTGGGCATGGTTGAGCCCTAAATGAGGCGTAATCCTCTTTTGTTGATAAGGGTTGATACCCTTTGATATTGTGAAAAGAATTTATGTCTTGTGATAGTATGATGACTAGTGTAGCCTCATGAATGGCTAGTGAATAGTACCATGTGATCACGAGATGAGAAATTATGTTTCACACGTTTTATATCTTTTGAAGTTGTGATATTTATATGCTTGCTAGAAGTGAATTAGGGTTTATATGTCCACTTGTTTGATGCAGCCTTAATTCACCTGATTGGCATAACTAATCAAGTGAAACTCTAATCATGTAGTGTCATGTGCCATAGATCCATCCGAGTGTCAGAACTTGTCAGATGGTGAAATCAGTATTCCTAAGGGAAACTCGGAGCGCATAATGATGAGTATTTGAGGTGCTTGTCATCCTGAATTCAAGTGTTTAGGGAGGATGAATGTGGTCATACCTAGCCCTTAGTTTGATAACGGTTGTGGTTGTGTCTCGGTGATTATATATGTGATGATATTGGAGGACACCTGCGGTTGTACCTCAGATGGTAGGGTATGCGTACCCACCTCCTTTCACTAGTGTCGTGACTTGTACCAAGGACGGACTAGGCTGTTAGCAACTTGACCTTATGTGTCATTGTGGCAGACCTGTATTGACTGGGGGTAGAGAAGATCTTAGGAGTCTGGCTCTTCCTAGATCTTGTATGGCACTGATTTCGACTTAGCAGTGGTCAGCTAAATTTTGAGTGGTATCCTCAATTTCCTTAGGGCATAATAAAAGATGTAATACGGCCATGTAGCATATTTGTTTAGGGTTATACACAACATTTCACATTGGATGATAACCCTTGTTTGTTATCTTTACATAAAGATGATGCTTAATGCAATTAAGAGATAGTCGATATACTTATTTTGTGGATATTCTTAAGATTGTAGAGGCGTACATACAGTAGCCATGATAATGTTGATAACTATACTGCTACTGTTGATTATAATCATGATGCTAGCCAGCTCATGTTGTTGGTTATGTTTAGCATGATAGCCATGCCTTTGTTACTAGAGATGCATATATTGATAATCATGCTTATCCAGATAGTTTTGCTTATGTTGTTAGCTCTTCTTATGATGTTGATATGTTCAACCAATTAGACATGCTGATGTTGTTAGCTATGCTATGTTACTAGACGTGCTCATGATGCTAGATATGCATATGCTAGTGAATTGCTTATATTGTCAATAAGATAAAGGATGATAGTCAAGCTAATGATGATAGTTATTATCTGCTCCTTTATGTATTTTGTTAATCATCAATATTGTTGATCTTATTTGTTATATTTAATTAAACTTCTTAACTGATTAATTTATTAAATATGTTGTAATCAATAAACATTGTTGGAGGTTATATCTCTTATTGGTACATGGGTCTCACCCTAGTGGTTCACCACATTTTTTTAGGTAATCAGAAGTGATGAAAACAAACATGTGGCAGCAAAGAGAAGCTATAGTAATGAATCTATGAGAAATTTGATTAGATGTCTGGTGTGTCCTAGAGTTGTCCAAGTACTCTCAGGTCCGGGCAGGAAAAGTTTGTATATGGTGTTTCAAACAAATCAGACTGTTGTTAGCATATTAATGCTTGTTTGTGTGGCATATACAAATATTGTTCTTCTATGTATATATGTTGTGGCTAAGGCAATAGAAAAATTTGTATCAAATTCTTGGCATAGTATGGATATAAGAAAGATGTTGGGCTCTTATGCAAATGTTTCTGAGTCGCTTCTGACGTTGAAATCAGTTTTAATTTACCCATATTTTTGTGTATGTGGTTAATTGGTGACTGATTTTGTTTTATGTTTTGATTAATCTCGTTTAGTGAAATGGGTTCTCACAATATTACTACTCACATCTGCTTTTATCATGCATTCTATATTGAGGCATTGAATCTTATGGCTTAAAATGGTTAGCATGTACAAAAATTTCAAAGCAAGGCAGGGCCTTCAGCAAGGGGACCCTCTATCTCCTTATCTTATTATTTATGTCTTGATAGACTCATCCAATTGATTCAGAGTTATGTTGAACAAAAATAGTGGAAACATGTAAAACTTGCAGCAATAGGTCCTGAGATAGGACATGTATGTTTTGGTAATGATTTAATAATGTTTTTGGAAGCCAGCAAGGAGAAAATGCCTACCACTACGAAGTGACTAAGAAATTTTGAGAAGGCTTTAGGGCATTCCATTTCTATTTTGAAGACCAAAATTTTCTTTTCTTGAAGTGTTCTAAGAAGCATCATTTGTATAATTGAATCTGCAAGTGGCTTCCAGGTAACAGAACATTCGGGGAAATATCTCAGTGTCTTGATCATCCATACTAGAGTTAGTTAGACACTTATTTGGATGTTTGAAGCAAATTCTCAAGTAAAATTAATTCTTGGTTGGCATGATGTTTTTCCTTATCTGGTAGAGTTTGTCATGCCAAATCCATTATGCTGCCATGCAGACATACTTGATGCAAATTTTCCTTCTTTCTATGAAACCATGTGATATAATTGATGGAATAATCAAACGATTTATGTGGAGTGGGAATCTTAAGTCTAGTACTATGACTTTGGTGTCCTAGAACAAATTTACTAGCTCAAAAGTGAATGGAGGTATTGGTATAAAATCCATGCGTGAATGGAATTAGGCGACGTTGATGAAGCACACCTGATACCTAACATGTATAAGAAAAACTATATGATGCACACGAATGTAGAAGAAGTTTAATTTCTTTAGCTACAATCAACCCTATAGGATCTCACATATTGGGAAGTTTTCTTTGAATAAAGTTTCAGCCTCAATAACGCCATAATTCAACCTCTAAGTAGCCAATTCACCAATTTCTGGAATGATTGTTGGGTTAGATTGAACTACATTCTTAAAAATTATGTTGTCAAGCCAGCGTTCCCCATATTACAACACATAAAGGGAGGATGTGTGATAGATATGAATGGGATTTGGAACATAGAGTTTCTAAAAGAGTGGTTTACTGATGATGGGGTGAAGGATGATTGTGATATTAACACACCTCTGGCAAGCAACTGAGAAAGTTTCTGGTTTTGGGACCACTCGATGGAAGGACAATACACCTCTAAGTCCTCTTATAATATCCTAAGTCAGGGCAAGGATATTGTATCTGAGGGAGACTAGAAACTTATCTAGAAAGTCAAGGTAGACGGAAAAATGCAAATCTTTGTGTGCATTGTTTCTCACAGTGCCTTGCTCACAAATGTAAGGAGGAAAATGAGACATATTTTTGAAGGAAGTAAGTGTGGTTGTTCCTTGTTGAGGAGGAAATGAGTTCGCACTCATTGAGAGATTGTATATTTGTAAAACTATTGTGCAAATAATATTTTGGATAGTTTGAAGATTTACAGTTTCTTTAGTATCAATGAGATAGAGGAATGGTAGAAGAGTTATATGTCAAAGCCTACTGAGATCTAGTGTCTATTCCTAATTGTTTTCCATTATATATGGAGATGTCAAAATGTTCTCATCTTTGATAATAATGTGTGTACCACTGAGCATCAGGTTTTGTACATCAAAAAATAAATATAGCTACACAATATGGTGTGGATGCTAAAAAACTATGAGGAAAAAATTGATAGAGAGGGCTAGTGGATGCACTGTAAGGTTAGTTTTTGAAACTCAATACTGACGCGACGCTGGGGAGGATGTTACAACCCCAACTTTTAGGTTCTTTTGGTGAGAAATGCAATTTCTCTTAATAAAGATATATGAACAAATAATGGTGTGATTTAATTTGAATGAGTGAATTTCATTTGTAATAACCTTGTTTGTTTTTTTTGTGGGCCTTATTGGCTATTGGGCCCAATTACAAGGAAAAGAAAAAGGAAATTCAATTAATAAATGAATAATTTAGAAAAGGAGAAAAGATAGAGGTAGAAGCCTCTAGAAATCTAGGAAATATCCTCCAAAGGTGGATTTCGTGCCTTAGGGTTCCTTGGGTTCCAAGGAGTCCAAGTTAAAAATATAATGCAATAAGATAGAGAAAAGATCAATTAAAATATTGATTTAGTAAAAAGGAAATATGAGATAATAATGAAATATAAGAAATATGTGGAAAATATGGATAATGGATCCATCTTGGATAAGATTTCGGGTCCATATGGTTTGTAATGGTAAAGGAATCAAAATAAAGAAAATAAAATATTAAGAGGAAAGAGAAAATATATGTTGCAATGCATAATACATGCCTTATAAGTCGTTTACTTGTAAAGAAGAAAAATGAGTAATTCCTTTTGCGTTTCAGCTTCAAACTTGGTATATAAGTGGATTAAATCTTTATGGACTCTTCTTTAAAATTTGGGATCAATTGGATATACGGTTTAAGAGATATGATTTTTGGAAGATTTCCTAAAGTAAAAAGGTTTAGTTTAAATGTTACGATAAGTTGAGAATATTTTCTGGCTTTTATCTGAGTGTGCGGCATGAGGGCCATTGGATCTAAGATCCAACGATGGATGTACCTTTCTTATTTGTAGAGGAACAAGGAAATAAGAAATAGTAGTAGGAGACTTTTCGATCAACTTTTCTCTACGCACAATCTGCGTGCAAACATAAAAGTTGCTCCTTTGGATTCGGGAGATGAATCTGAGTCCTTCTATATCTGATTTCCGGTAATTTTTTTTGTAGATTTGGGAAACCCCCAATTTATCCATGGAGTCCTAGATCCTATCAACTAGTAGGCATCCTCGCTCATTAGCTTCATAACTATTTAAGGCCCAGGGGTTTTTGAGGTTGAGATGAATTTTCTCCTCAGCACCCGGTGTTAGGAAAAGCAGTAGTGTTGGTTTGACTAGCCGTCACTGCAGCAGTGACATGATACAAAGGGGGGGCGGGTAGAAGACCGCAAGACCTGGATCTTCATCATCCGCAAACGTAGGAGGATTTAGAGAGTTTCAATCAACCTCAACAGAAGATGTGGAAGGGGGCGAGACCTCACCGCTAATCACAGACAAGAGTGCCTTGTTCTAGACCTGGCTGCGGTTAATCAGGTAGCCGACCTCGGGCATCATTTGCAGTGAGGAGAGGCTAGTCAAACTCTTCTTGCACAGGCGGATCTCCTAGGAGTCTCGGCGGTATCTTCTAGTCATCGGAGGAGGGATTCAACCCTCTGGTTGACTGGGCCATGGCACTAGCTCGAGAAGGAGGAGAAGTGGAGGTCGGGATGGAAGTCGAAGGCCGCGGAGATGACTATTTTACCCTCAAAGTTGATGAAGAGACCAAGGGGTAAACTCATCTTCTGGTTATGTCTCCTGACTAAGCCACGCTGGAGTGAGCAGCTAAGTTGGTCGTGCTCTTTGGGCTACAGAATATCTGTGTAGAAAGAAGAAAAGGAGCCTGATTGATGACGTGGCGTCATCTTATTGGCCTAGGAGGTAAATACTTTACAAATTCATAGAAAAAAATGGTAACTCGGATGTATGCAAGTAATATGTGAAAATTGATCAAAAGAACACAAGGAATCCAATAAAAATATCTTTATAGCATGAATCTGACCATAGTTCAAAAAGTAGTCAAAGTTGCCAACTTTAATACTTTATAATGGGGAAAACCCTAACTTGATGATTCTATGAATTGGGATGTTTATATGGATAATCGACAAGCCTATTAACCTGTTATTGATAAAAAGAGGGTTTGAAGATCTAAGTAGATAATCCATGGGCTAAATATCTTGATTTAGGGTTTTAATATGTTAATATGCATTAATGGGCTTAGAAACCCTAATCTAGGTAATTTATGGTTTCTAATGAGATGTTATTGAGATGTCTTACATAAAAGTAATATTAAGTTGATCCTAAGCCTGTTAGGCATATGCTAATGAGGAAATTAGGGTTTGCTCTCAGTTTTACTATTTTTAGGGTTTTGGTAGTTATAATGATGAAAAGTGTAGAAAGACCCAAATGAAACCCTAAAATGGATAAGGAAACCCTAGGAAGCAATTTCAAGTTCAATAGATAGAATCTTATTTGAGTGTGTAGTAAATAGAGTACATGTGATTTTCAGGATTCTTGATTGTGTGGTTGAACTACTTGCTTGGATTGCGTTCTTGGGTGGAATTGCTATTATCTTGTGAAATATAGTGAATAGGTATGTGGTTACGCTTATGAATAATCTCTTTAGTTTCACGGCATTTCCCGAAAGTTTATCAGTTACTTGAAAATAACTGCTTGGTTGACTTTTATTTCATGCAACTATAAAGTGACTATGATTATCACCAAATATATATATACATGACCGGCTCAGATCATGGTCCTCCTCTGTGGCTTTGCTAATGATGAAAAGGGTAACTTAGTACAGGGCCTACTTGTTAAGTAGGACATCAAGTTATCAAGAGTTAGAAATTGGGCTACCCACTTGTAGTGCCATGAGACTCTTTAGCACACCATGAGTTAAGGAGTGGGCTACCTACGGGTAGTGCCATGTGACTCAACCCTAGATATTGATCTACTTGTTAGGTAGGATCATGTGGGGTTTAATGGGGATCTACCATAAGGAAGGTAGCATCCAGGTCCACTGCAGGGACAGCGCAGAGGCTAGGGTATGTAGGGATTGAGCAGTTATGCAGAAAATGTAAAGTTGTTTGTTTATATCATAATTGACTGATTACATTGTTATCATAATTGACTGATTACATTGTTATCATAATTGCACGATTATTGTTTCCTCCACATACCATCTTTATGCTGACTGACATTTTGTTTGTCGGCATTTTAGGTACAATGAAAAGAACAAACAGTAAAGTGGCATATGTGGAATTTAATATGAATTAAAGTGTGAGGAGGAATAGTTAGAATATAATTTATACATGGATAGAAGTTTAGAAATCCAAGTTTTCAAAAGGTATGAAAAGTTTTATTTTATACCAGTTTTCAGTTTAGTTGGTAAAATTTGATAATTGTTATTGATTATTTGTCAAACCTTTGATCCTATTAATTGGGATAATGGCTCTGACCTCTTGGTCTCCCTTAATTGGGGGTTACTGGGAGGCGGGGTCATTACATTTTGTATCAGATCGAGGTTCCTCATTTAATCTTTAATAATTATTAAATTTTACAAACTCTATAGAAACCAAGGGAGTTATTAGAGTATTTTCCGAAAGACAGAGGTGTCTAGAAAAGGATCACGTTCGGGGGCTGCCAAATTTTCCTCGGCACTTCTAGTCAGAATACGAGGACTCCCAGATTAGTGTGACTGCCTGGCCGAAGTCTCAGGATTTGACTCAAAATAAGATACCTTTAGGACTCTCTAATCTTGTTCATCCCTTCTCAACTCAAATGTTGTTACGGACCTTAAGGATTAGGGTTTTCTCTCTTTTCCTCACCCTCTTGAGGTATGGGTAAGGTTGATAAGGTATAAGGAATCCTCCACCAAATTAATGAAAAGCATGTAAATAAATGTCATGGACATAAGCTTAATAGATTAAGCGTAAACTAAAGAATAGATACATGCTTAGGTCATATGATATGAGTTGTCATTGCCATCAGGAGAGACCTGAGGCTAGACCTTCTTGTCCGGAGGATGAGTAGTGAGGGAGTTAGTCTTGGAGGTAGAGACCTCCATTATAGGTAGAGACCTGGCACATCCTCTGAGGATGATGTTAACCCTAACCCTAAGTGGTGGTTAGAGAAAGAAATGGCAACTTGAGTCAGACTCCATGATAGACCAAGTGTGTGGACATGTTATTGGATTCCCATGACATTATGAGCCATGTGAGGTTGAATGACCTAGTGCCTTTGACGACCCAACCCTGGCAAGGGTCGTGCATGTTAGAGTGAAGGATAGCTCCTTCAATGATGAGGTTAGTGTAGAACCTATAGAAACCTGATGGGATTATGCAAGTAGGGCATAGCATGCACCCAGAGTGTGTCAGTGGTACGAACAGTAGGCTAAAACCCTAGCCAGGAGGGTATGATGGATAGCTTATGAGATAAGCATAAAGAACTATAGATAATCTTGAGCAAACATAGGCTTCACCCATATAGGGGTATGCTTGTGAGCTTGATCTACCTTCTTGAAGAGAGGACCTCTAGTAGTGAGACTGGTTGTAGGATTAGCTCTAGAGAGATGGAGCAGGACCCTAGAAAGAAGGTTGGAAGCTTAGACTTTGAGATATGAGGAACAGTGGGGAGTTGAGGATGATGCGACCTAAGTGGATGGTTGTGGTTGCCTCATGCATGATCCCTGGAGGTTGATGGTATCTAGGTAGTCTTTAGAGAAACCAAACCCTAGAGAGGGGATGGGGCTTCTGGTACCTATGTGCCTATGGTATAGGTGTTACCTTCTGAGATAGGAAGAAGAGTTCCTTAGACCTAAAGAGGTTTAGTAACAGGTTGTGAAGCCTTGTACCTTGTTGGTTGTTCTTGACGAGGATTCCACTCTGAAGTATTGATCAAGTAGAAGGATCATGGAAAGTGTGTGACATACCTTATACATGGTGGATTCATGGTTAAAAAGTTGAGCAGACAGTTGGTCATCAATAAGTGAACCTAGGGTTCCCAGGCCTAAGAGGGGAAGTTGTATACCTGATGCTCATAACAAGATTTGAGTTTCTATAGATTCGATCATGGTACTCCTCATGTTTAGAGAAAAAGGGAAACCCCATAAGTTTCAGGTATGTTTGATGAACTCGTCACAGCTAAGTTGATGACATGGGAAGGTATGATCTTGATCCAATGAGGATGAGAGCAAGTGTGACCTAGCATGGTTTAGTAGGTTGTCTGCTTGTGCCTTAGTATCTTGCTAGAGATAAGCATGCTCATGAGGATGTAAACCCTAGACATAAGGGCGTTTATGACCTTTGTTATCAAGATGTAGTTTCCTCCCATCCTGGGAGAGGGACCCTTTTGTAGGGTGTATACCAGTTTTTGTTGGTTTTGAGGTAACCTAAAAAGTTCTCATAGGATCTTGAGAAGCTAAGTGAAAAGTACATAGTAAGAGAATGAACCTGTAGACCCATAGATAACCATCTCTATGTGCATATGGATGATTTTCCATGAAGGTAATCGGTATGGGGCCTGACCAATGTAGGCAGGTCTCCATGACCCCTATGAAAGGATGAAATTCAGCCCATGAATGCAACGAGAGATGATGAAGGCTTGGGTAAGGTTCTAAGTTGGACATGTACTATAATAGAATCCTAAGTCAATCCTAGGGTCAGGTAGGGATAAGACCGATGGAAGTTGGAGTTGCCTAATTCCCTAGTTGCACATGACCATAGGGTCGGGAGGTAACAACTATCATTGTCTGAGGGCCATGGGTTAGGATATTGATCACCTTCATTAACTCATGGGACCCAAAGGGAAGATGAGTAGGCACTCTCTAGATGCATAAGGGAAGAGGGATGACCCCAAAAGTGTCAGCACCCTATAGACCTAGAGGAGATTACCAAGGAATGTGCATGGACCCAAGTAGGTTTGAGACCAGTTCTACTTGGAAGTAACTTTGATATCAAGATGATCGTGAAGTAGAGACATAAGTTCCATGTTTCAACTTAGATTTGAAGGTGTACTGGAAATGTGGGATGTACCATCTCTACTCTTGGAAAAGGAAGAACTTTGTGTTTGGGCGGCCACCAAATGCTTATTTCCTCTTGTTATGGGAGTGAGAGATAGGACAGTACGCAGGCCATACACTAAGGATAAAAGATGATGTGAGTTGGAATGTTGCTATGAGGTATGAGGACAGAGATGATAACATACCCTTGTGGAGTGAACGATATGTGGATGGTTTACAAACACTAAGAGTATTAAGGTAGTCATCTTGTAAGGATGTTTTATCATGAGCTATGTGGAATTTGCAAGTTATACAAGGTTGAGTTCGAAAACCAAGAGGATGAGCTCAAAGTTTTCGTGATGAAAATAGACTTAGAGTTTGAGGTGAGATTATAAGTGGAATGCATGGAGGTGTATGTCTTCAACATTACCTTATACCTAAGGATATGAACTGGTAATGGATGCTCTGGTTGAGATGCAGCTGCCTAGTGTAGCTAGAGGCTAGAAGAGGTTGTTAGGTTAGCCCTAAGTTTGGAAAAGGAGATATGTTTGGCTAACACTCAGATGTAACGAAGTCTGTTGATCAAATTAGTGGTTGGTTGGTTAGCCAACCGAGGCCTTGATGCAATAAAATGATGGTTGAAGAACCTTATATACACTTCTTTGGAAAAGAAGGTGATAAAACCCTGACTAGAGTGGTTTAGGGTTTCTGAGGTATCAATTTTGAGGAATCATGACAATACAGGAGATAATGATTTAAGATCACCATACACCATGGTACTACTAAGATAATAAGTGACAGTGGTACCTTGGATCCTTAAGATGAAGTTGCACGTGGCTTGTCACCATGCAATCCAGGAGATGAAGGATGAATACCAGTAACTCAGTGTATTGTTATAGAGGATAAAGAGTCCCCAAGAGGGAATGGGAGTTCATCACTATGGATGTTGTGGTAAGTCTCCCCTAGACCAAGGAAGGTCAAAATGCAAAATTGGTTATGGTAGATCACCTTACCTAGATGACACGAGAAAGAAAGAGTATTGTCAAGGGACAGATCCAGTTGAACTACGTATGAGAGAGATAGTTCAACTACATCATAATGCGAGTTCAAAAGTTCTTGAGTATAACCTAAAGATTCACTTCCATGAGGTGGAAGTAGATACATGAAGAACTCGATGTTAGTACAGTTCATCACCCTTAACTGATGATTAATATGAACCAGACTAGAGGGTCTGATGGCAGCATGTGTGCTCGTTCAGGGTGATACATGGAGACAGTTCTTGTCCTATGTAATATGGGATGATAACCACCATAGTCAGCATTGGGATGTAAAGGAGCTCTGTAAGGGAGGTTGTGTCGGTCACCACTTAATTAAGGTGATGTTGGTGACGGGACCTCACGACGGTCAGAAAAGGACCACGGTGTGTGTAGATGAAGTCGCTTTGATTGTGCAATGGCTGAAAGGAGCCTAGAGGCGATGTGAGTCATGACCTGATGCAAAGTAGACTGACATGCAGTTCACTGTGGGAGAATATGTGACATGAAAATCCAACCCCTCTGAGCTATAGCTAAGGAAAGTTGAGTCCCCGATACATGAGTCCATTTGAGATGGATCGGTGGAGAAGGTTATGGTTGACCTTACCCCTCAGGATAAAGTAATGAGTGATGAAGTCCATGTGTCCAATTTAGAGCACTATGTGAGGTACCCAAGCCATGTGTTAAGCATTGAACCTAGTGAGCCACAAGGGAGGCTGAAATGACCTGAGTCACCTGTAAGGTTTATATATGCCAAGGTGAAAGAACTCAGAGAAAAGATTATGTGATGATAAAGGTTCCTTGGAAGCGCCATGGATAGGGCAAAGCCACATAGGGGCCAATGATAGACATGTAAAAGTCTTATCCTAAATTGTTTGTTTGTTTGATGGAATTTTGAGGTCAAAATTCCTATAAGAGGGGAAGGATGTTACAACCCCAACTTTTGGGTTCTTTTGGTGAGAAATGCAATTTCTCTTAATAAAGATATATGAACAAATAATGGTGTGATTTAATTTGAATGAGTGAATTTCGTTTGTAATAACCTTGTTTGTTTTTTTTGTGGGCCTTATTGGCTATTGGGCCCAATTACAAGGAAAAGAGAAAGGAAATTCAATTAATAAATGAATAATTAAGAGAAGGAGAAAAGATAGAGGTAGAGCACAAGACCTGGCTCTTCATCATCTGCAAACATAGGAGGATTTAGAGAGTTGCAATCAACCTCAACACAAGCTGTGGAAGGGGGCGAGACCTCGCCGCTGATCATGGACAAGAGTGCCCTGATCCAGACCTAGCTGCAGTTAATCAGGTAGCTGACCTCGAGCATCATTTGCAGTGACGAGAGGCTAGTCAAACTTACCTTGCACAGGCGGATCTCCTAGGAGTCTCGGCGGGATATTCTAGTCATTGGAGGAGGGAGTCAACCCTCTGGTTGACTGGGCCATGGCGCTGGCTCACGAAGCAGGAGAAGCGGAGGTCAGGATGGAAGACGAAGGCCACGGAGATGACTATTTTACCCTCAAAGTTGATGATGAAACTAAGGGGTAAACTCATCTTCTGGTTATGTCTCCTGACTTAGCCATGCAGGAGCGAGCCGCTAAGGTGGTCGTGCTCTTTGGGCTACAAAATATCCGTGTGGAAAGAGGAAAAGGAGCTCGATTGATGACGTGGCGTCATCTTATTAGCCTAGGAGGTAAATACTTTACAAATTCATAGAAAAAATTGGTAACTCGGATGTATGCAGGTAATATGTGAAAATTGATCATAAGAACACAAGGAATCCAATAAAAATATCTTTATAGCATGAATCTGACCATAGTTCGAAAAGTAGTCAAAGTTGCTAACTTTAATGCTTTATAATGGGGAAAAACCCTAACTTGATGATTCTATGAATTGGGATCTTTTATATGGATAATCTACAAGACAATTAACATGTTATTGATAAAAAGAGGGTTTGAAGATCTAAGTAGATAATCCATGGGCTAAATATCTTGATTTAGGGTTTTAATATGTTAATATGCATTACTGGGCTTAGAAACCCTAATCTAGGTAATTTATGGTTTCTAATGAGATGTTATCGAGATGTCTTACATAAAAGTAATATTAAGTTGATCCTAAGCCTGTTAGGAAGATGCTAATGAGGAAATTAGGGTTTGCTCTTAGTTATACTATTTTTAGGGTTTTAGTAGTTATAATGATGAAAAGTGAAGAAAGACCCAAATGAAATCCTAAAATGGATAAGGAAACCCTAGGAAGAAATTTCAAGTTGAATAGATAGAATCTTATTTGAGTGTGTAGTAAATAGAGTACATGTGATTTTCAGGATTCTTGATTGTGTGGTTGAACTACTTGCTTGGATTGCTTTCTTGGGTGGAATTGCTATTAGCTTGTGAAATCTACTGAACAGGTATGTGGTTACGCTTATGGTTAATCTCTTTAGTTTCACGGCGTTTCCCGAAAGTTTTATCGATTACCTGAAAATATGATGTGAGGATTTTGAGTCGCTTTTATAGACTAGTTTTACATGCATTTTACGTGTTTATTAGTCACTTTTGTGGTTAGTATCGCATGATTCATTTGTTTTAGTCTATAATCTCTTTTTGTATCAAATCTCCCATATTTTATCTTTTTGGTTATAAATGATCATATTGATATGTTTTAGCATAGCTGATTTGGCTTTATCTTGAAATTTCAGGAAGAACATATATACACAGTTGTCAATACCATCGACATATGTCGATAGTATCGACACGGTCACAGTGAGACAGCCACAAGGAGACAAGATGAGTCGATACCATCGAATGGGAAGTCGATGGTAGCGAGATACCTACAGTGAGCCAGCAATCAACCCGTCGATACTATCGACACAAAGTCGATACTATCGACATTGCCCAGCTTCAGCGTCAGATTGGTGATAAAACTGACGCCTAAAAGTGTTGATGCCATCGACACTAAATTTGATGGTATCGAGTTTGCATTAGTGGGAACGTTAGAGAAAAAGACAACTTGCCAATATTATGACGGGTCGATACCATCAACCCGCGTCGATGGTATCGACGCCGTCAGGATAGATTTTGTTTCAGATCGATTCTAATCAGACGGTGGTGATCTTTTGGCGACCTAAAGTGGTCCATATACCTAATTTTGGCGGCCCTAAGTAGGGCATCACGTCATTGGTCATTGCACAAGTCTCAAGGAGAGGAGGAGAGAAGAACAGAGCCTAAAATCACACCATGATCGTCCCGAGAGCCGCAGAAGATGTTTTCCACCGCCAGAAGGTTGTAGATCGCACATTCTTCGTCAAGGAACACCCGGATCTCCTCCGTTTAGGGGTTTACATCACTTTCATTCACGTTTTCTCCATGTTTTCCCTTTCTCTCATCATGTCTTTCATTGAGATGAACATGCGGGGATAATCCCCTTTGTCTTTAGGACCGGGAGTAGCCCGGGTAATCGATGTATGACATGTTTACAATAGTAATTCATATTTTGTCTCTTAAATCTGTGGTATGATTTCATTTTTTCCATTATATCATTATGATTGATCACCCTAATGATAATCTAATGCCTTTAATTCTTTGAAAGAAGAATTAACAGTTGAAAAGAGACAAAATTCACATTAACTAATAAATCCTTTGAACAAGGTGATGTACGGTTAATGGTGGAAACCCAGAGTATGGTCTTCCTGCACCTAGTTTAGGGTATAGGTTACTACTACCGTGGAACCGACCTAGATTTAGGTAGTGAATTGTATCATGAAAGTGAGCAATTCTGAATACAGGCCACTGCCCAGAATGAGAGACAAATTTGATTAATTATGTAGGAATGAATACAACGAGAACCTGCGGTGAAACCGCAATCCTAAAGATTCCCATCTAAATTGATTAAACTAAACATTTAATCTATTGCTTTGTTTTCTTTTATTTTTATTTTCTTCTTCAATCAACTCTCAAAACCTTTTAATTGGTCTAGCTGATCGCGAGTAGTTAGTAAGTAGTCTACCGACATTTTAGTGTCCCTTTGTTCCACTCGGGCCTCACAAAGGCGTATATTACTCTGACATGTGCACTTGTGTTATACGCACGGTAAAATTGTGTCAAGTTTTTGGCGCCGTTGTCGGGGACACGACAACTGTCGGCACTACGAGTGCTGCAAGCGGCCACTCTAGGCCACATTTCATTTTATTATTATTCCTGCAATTCAGCATTTATCTTTCATATTTAGAAATCACTGAGCACTGTACTTAATCAAATTTATTACCTTGCAGGTACCAGTGCATGGTGAAGACGCGTAGCACAAACTACGTACTATCATCACCAGAGGTTCCACCATTGGGATCAGACGACGAGGAGAACAACATTCAAGATCAACCTGAGGATATAGATTCGGACTCTGAACCGGAAGCCATGGCTGAGGAACAGACAATATGGGAGAAGATAAAGGCTTCTTCCTCATCAGCATCAAAGGGGTCGATCAAAAGGCAAGCAGTTAACATTCCAACATATAAGATTGATCTGGCACTGATAAACTTAGTCAAGTCTCAAGCATTTCACGGGCTGAAGAATGAAGACCATGTTGCCCACATCAGCACTTTCGTGGAAAATTGCGATATGATCAAGATAGATAGGTTTCCACAGGAGACTCTGCATTTGAAACTTTTTCCAAGTTCTCTTATAGGAACTGCAAGAGAATGGTTCTATAATCTGGAAGATGAGATTGTTCAGACTTGGGATCAGATGATCGAAGTCTTTTTTGAAGGTTTCTTTCCACCAGAGAAGACTAATGATTTAATCAGGAAAATCCACAACTTTACTCAGAATGCAGGTGAAACTTATTCAAAGACCTGGGAAAGATTTCACATAATGCTGAGAAGATGTTGTCATCATGGGTTAGACAAGGAGAAACAGGTGAAAATTTTCTACTTTTCTCTGAATGAACATGACAGAAGCAACCTAGACTCAGTAGGTTTGGGTTTCTTTTTTAATAATATTGATATAAGGTGTTGGGAGATTCTTAAGAATATGGCAAAGAAGCAGTCCTGGGGTACTAGAGATGCACCTGAACAAGTTAGATCTGTAGGGGATGCCAAATCCATCAAAGAATTGAATGACAAATTAGATCTCATAGCCAAGAAGCTTGTGGAGAAAGAGTACGAATATGATGAGGAGGCCCAAGCCAGATTCATGCAACAACAGGGCTATAGGAACAATGATTACGCCTGGAGGAAGGACAGAAAATCCTCATGGAAGGATCCAAACAACTTCCTACAAGATCCAGACTCAAAACCACAATCAAAAGCGGAAGATAAAAGCACCGAGTTTCTTAGTCAAGTGGTACAACAAAATCAAGAGATGATGAGTACGTTCGCCAAGCAGTTATAGTCCCAGGATGAGATTTTGAATAAATTTGGGCAGACATTGCAAAGTCATGGAGCGCAGATGAGGAAACTAGAGACAACGGTGACTCAAATCGCCAATGAAGTGGCGGCCATGAAGCATATAAATCAACAAAGACCGGCTGGTAATGCAGAGTCTGCTCAAACACATCATCAAGTGAAGTATATATCTGTGATTGAGGAACCGGAGCCCCTAGTGGTAGAGGTCCATGACAAGGGAAAGATGCATTTTGACATGGAGCCTAAAACCAGTGTACCATATCCCCGCAGCTTATATGGACTACCAGGCGGATATTTCCCATTCAGGAAATCCTACCAAGAACCCATCACAGTCGTGCCCACATCTAGGCAAGAGGAGCAGGTGAAAGTGATATTACACAGTGAAGCTATTACCATCGAGAAGGATGAGCATCCACGAACCACACAAACCATGAATGACATTCCAAAGCCTACGCCCGAGGGTGACATTGAAGCAAGCTTAGGGGAGGAGACCCCAAATATCCCATATGTGCCACTGCACAAGCGCATAAAAGAGCCAAGTGTGCCAATTCAAGATATTAAGAAGTCGAATAAGGAGCATAGACACTACAAGAAGTTCTTGGAGATGTTTAGGAAGCTCCATATTAATATTCCGTTAGTGGAAATGATTGAACAGATTCCTGCATATGGAAAATTTATCAAGGACATCATCACTAAGAAAAGGCGGATAAAAGACACTGACGTTTGCTTTGTGAATGAGATGGTGAGCTCGATAATCACTGGAAGTGTACTAGAGAAGAAGAAAGATCTCGGGAGTTTCTACATACTGTGCTCAATTGGAGGCCATCACTTTCCGTATGCACAGTGTGATTCAGGTGCTAGCATAAATCTTATGTCGTTATCCACATTCCAAAAGCATGGATTGAAGATACTAAAGAAATCTTCCATGACTATTGAGTTGGCGGATGGGTCTGTTGTTAAGCCATATGGGGTCTGTGAGGATGTACTTGTCAAGGTCGACAGATTCATCTTTCCAATGGATTTCATTGTCATGGACATGTCGTAGCTAAAGGGTTGTGAGATGCTACTGGGTAGGCCATTGCAAGCGACGGCTGATGTTATCACTGCTATCGGGAGAGGTATCCTGACATTAGGAATTGGCAAGGAAAGAGTTGAGTTCAAACTGACGAGTGATCCCCTAGGAACACTCCTCGATGCCCCAACCTGATGAGCTTGATTTTGTATGGCCTAAGACGTTAAAGTAAGGCGCTTGTTGGGAGGCAACCCAACTATCGATAGTTTTAATTTGTAGTTCTTTCATTTTATTTCGTATTTACAAGTTAGTTTTGTTTAATTTCGTTTTTGTGTGTAAAAATGATACCTTAATCATTTTGTTCAGTGTGGAGTATTGAGTCAGAGTCGATACCATCGACCACAGAGTCGACGGTAGCAACGTGAGTACAGGGAAGCGGCTGCAGAAAAAAAATTTAGTCGATACCATCGACGGCCTCATCGATGGTATCGACCTACCACCAGCGACGTTGAAGAAAACAATAGCTCCAAGTCGATAGTATCGACCGGGAAGTCGATACCCATGAGATCCCTAAAGATTTATAGAAGAATTTGTCTCAGTGAAGTCGATACCATCGACATCCCTGTCGATGGTATCGACCCAGCAGCAGTGAGGAAGCGGCGCCCTGGTCTCGCGAGAGTATTTGAAATAGAAAGAGTCGATACCATCAACCACGTGTCGATGGTATCGATGGAGTGACAGTGGCATCGATTTCAGTTTTTAAAGGAGGGATAGATATGATCCAAACTTCCAGGGGCAATATCCATCATGGGATCCCACCACCCCCGCATTACCCACCACCTGAACAATAAATGGTATCACTGTTCCACCTATTAAGATTGTTTTTTACTATGAGGCCATAGTCGAATTCAAGCTTGGGGGGGTGGAACAGTTTCTATCTTTTTCTATCTTTTATTTCTAGTTTTTATCATTTATTGCCTTTTCTTTTATTCTAGCAATTTTCTTAGTTTTTAGGATCCACATGCTATCTAGTGTATCTGTGGATGTCTAATTTAATGTGTCATCTCTTTGTTTGTCACATGGGAGTCATGGGTCAATTTGAAAATTTTTAATGAAATTGCAAGCTTGCTTTGTTTGAACTTGAGCATATGACTTATGAAAATAATTGGGTTTGTCAACTTTAAAACATAAGACTACAACTGTACATGCCTATGATTCAAGAAAAGTGGACGGAATTGGATGTTGAGCCTAAACTGACCAAATGGTAATGAGACTTTAATCTGAAATAAGAGAGAGAAACCTCTTGATTTTACACATGTCAGTAAGGAGGGACATATAATATCTTCTAATGGTTTTGTCAATTAATATTGTGATCTATCCACTTCATCTTATCTACACTCAACCATAAGAATTGGGAGAACTATATAGTTTGTCATCTCTTGATTGCATATCATGTAGTTAGGATTGCATTGCAGTTAGTGTTTACATTTGTTGCATTGGAAAAAAATGGTGCATTATAGTCATGCATGCACAAATTTTAGAATGCATGTCAATGTCATTTTAGTTGCATTTTGCATAATCTTAACCATTTTGTTACATGATGTGCCTTGCTTCTTTGGAAAATAAGGAACTTGTTTCATACTTTCTGAAGATATATAAAATAAAAAAATAAAAAAATATATATACTAGTTATGAAAATAAGCCCAAGACAAAGATGTGTGAATTTCATCTTAGTTCATGAAGAAAAGTGAGGGCTGAAAAAAAAAGAGAAAGAAGAAAAAATAATAAGTAAGTGAAAATTAGGAAGAGGAAGGAACTTGTTCACATGCATAATAAGAAGAACAAGCACATGTGTGTTTTGTAGATATTCTATCTCTCATTGGGATGGAATGATAGTGCATGCATCATTCCACCTAAAATGTAGCATTAGGACATTTTCACATGCATTTTGCATCATGATAGGTCATTAATTTTTGTGTGCATAATTGACTGTTATGTGCTTCCATTTCTTCACAAGCCACCTATTCCATCCACCCGTTACTCTAATTGGTAGGCCACCTATGATTATCTCCTCATTCATTAATATCAGGAGATCTACTTCCATTTAGATGGTAGTTAGGAAACGAGCAACGTAGATAGGAGATCACAAAGATCCACCAAGCCTGAACTGGAGGATTTTATTATATTAACTGCCTTATTTGATAGTGCTCACCAATCTTGGGGTGGATATCTCTTATGGATGATCATTGTCGCCTAGAGGGTAATTATCATTCTGTGGTCAGTGAGGGCCGGTATGTGAATGTCTGGTGGGGATCATATGGAAATGTTTGTTGTGATAATATGTTCTTTAGTTGACCCTCGCAATTGTATTCTATATGTGAGCTGCTCGAGGACGAGCAATGTTTAAGCTTAGGGGAGTTTCATGCGAGGATTTTGAGTCGCTTTTATAGACTAGTTTTACATGCATTTTATGTGTTTATTAGTCACTTTTGTGGTTAGTATCACATGATTCATTTGTTTTAGTCTATAATCTCTTTTTGTATCAAATATCCCATATTTTATCTTTTTGGTTATAAATGATCATATTGATATGTTTTAGCATAGCTGATTTGGCTTTATCTTGAAATTTCAGGAAGAACGGATATACACAGCTGTCGATACCATCAACATATGTCGATAGTATTGACACGGTCACAGTAAGACAGCCGCAAGGAGCCAAGATGAGTCGATACCATCGACTGGGAAGTCGATGGTAGCGAGATACCTACAGCGAGTCAGCAATCAACCTGTCGATACTATCGACACAAAGTCGATACTATCGACATTGCCCAGCTTCAGCGTCAAATTGGTGATAAAACTGACGCCTAAAAGTGTCGATACCATCGAAACTAAAGTCGATGGTATCGAGTCTACATCAGTGGTAACGTCAGAGAAAAATATAACTTGCCGATATTATGACGGGTCGATACCATCGACGCCGTCAGGATAGGTTTTGTTTCAGATCGATTCTAATCGGACAGTGGTGATCTTTTGGCAACCTAAAGTGGTCCATATACCTAATTTCGGCGACCCTAAGTAGGGCATCACGTCATTAGTCATTGCACCAGTCTCAAGGAGAGGAGAGAAGAATGGAGCCCAGAATCATGCCCCGATCATCCCGAGAGCCGCAGAAGATGTTTTCCACCGCCGGAAGGCTGTAGATCACGCATTCTTCATCAAGGAACACCCGGATCTCCTCCGTTCAGAGTTTTACATCAGTTTCATCCATGTTTTCTCCATGTTTTCCCTTTCTCTCATCATGTCTTTCATTGAGATGAACATGTAGGGCTAATCCCCTTTGTCTTTAGGACTGAGAGTAGCCCGGGTAATCATTGTATGCCATTTTTACCATAGTAATTCATATTTTGTCTCTTAAATCCGTGGTATGATTTCATTTTCTCCATTATATCATTATGATTGATCACCCTAATGATAATCTAATGCCTTTAATTACTTTGAAAGAAGAATTAACAGTTGAAAAGAGACGAAATTCACATTAACTAATAAATTCTTTGAACAAGGTGATGTACGGTTAATGGTGGAAACCCAGAGTATGGTCTTCGTGCACCTAGTTTAGGGTATAGGTTACTACTACTGTGGAACCGACCTAGATTTAGGTAGTGAATTGTATCACGAAAGTGAGCAATTCTGAATACAGGCCACTGCTCGGAATGAGAGACAGATTTGATTAATTATGTAGGAATGAATACAATGAGAACCTGTGGTGAAACCGTAATCCTAAAGATTCCCATGTAAATTTATTAAACTAAACATTTAATCGATTTCTTTGTTTTCTTTTATTTTTATTTTCTTGTTCAATCAACTCTAAAAACCTTTTAATTGGTCTAGCTGATCGTGAGTAGTTAGTAAGTAGTTGACCAACCTAAATCGCGCATCCAAAAGGAGCAGATTTGAAGTAGTCAGACTTTTAAATTACCCGACTCTTAGGCCCCCGCAACGATGACGGGGTCCAAAGTAGTGATCGGGGTCGAACCACAGGGACAAGGGTGGTGGTGTTAAGAACTCAGAATCTACATATTACACTCCAGTAAAATCAAAATGAGGATAAAGTTCTCAAAGGGAACAATCAGGCAAAGATCGGTAAAATAAAAGGAAACTATCTCCAAGTGGAGCTACAAGGAAAAATTAATATTTTAAGCATTTATCAGTTTTTAGGGGTTTTGTGCAACAGAACTAGAGAGAATAACACTATTTCCTTAGTAAGGAATGAAGGAGGAAACTTCGGTAAAACAAGCGACAGCAGGAACATCTAGTACCCCTCCTCTCGAAGAGGGTGCCTCTAACTAAGCACCAACACCTCTCTCAAGGTTGCTGGACCTAGGTTAGAGTGGAAAGATCACTAAAGCCACTCCGATCCTGGGTACTCTCGTACTCTCGTATCGGACCAAACACTAGAGCCGTAACACCTCTCTCGAGGTTGCTGCAACGGGAAACACAATTCGATAGCTAGTCAAAACATGATCCAAGCATACAAGCTAGAGTTCGGATGCTAAACAAAGCAATCATCCAACAAAAAGGAACCAAGCGTAAAGCAATAGATATTTAAATCTCCTCTGATTCCACTAGCATAATCATTTATATAAAAGGGTTTGGTTACATTGCGTAAGTAAAGAAAGTAAATAACTGAAAAAGAAAGATAAGTATCGCCCTCCTTGATTTAGAAGAGCGACATGGAGCAGCAGATCCCTAAGATTCCTCTAGCCCGATATCGGTGTGGAGCTCTACCCGATATGCCTATGTCGGGCGGCACTCCCTGTCGGGCGATAGGGTACGACGTGCAAATGTACCGGCCAAAGCACTCTTGCCCGATACGGTCGTGATGGGGTGCTACCCTCTCGGGCGACACACCATGACAGGTGATTCGTATTGGGCTCGGTATCGTGCCGGGCTAGAGGCTGCTAGGGTGTCGGGTTACTCATATCGGGTGTCCTTGTTGGTCGATATCGGGCTGCTGCACTGACCGGGGTGAGTTCTAAGTGAACCATTCCCGCCCTCTCGGGTCGGAGAAATGCTCACCTAGTATCGCTCGGTGCACCACTGGGGCGCGACACGCTAGCTCCAGGTGCTTTCCAAAGTTAGCTTTCACGAAATTCTGACCCGTCCCATCGGAGTCCTGTAGCTGCTATTTATAGGCAGCGGTTGGGAGAAGTTGTGGTTCTCTAGGCGCCACATGTCCTCCATCAACTCTATCATTGTGGATTCAGGGATGCCCGATATGCGTGTCATCTGGCACAAGGGTTTCGAGCTGTAAGCATGTCGGGTGTCGTGACGAGTGGGCGCCTACCAGTGGGTGGCTTGTATCGCGCGACACGCTTCAGTAGTCCTAGAGAGTACAGCTCCCTGTCGAGTAAGTGGGGTATCGCCCATCAGATCCTCCTTGTGTGGGACCCCCGTGTCGTGCGGTAGTGTATCGTGCTGCCATATGTCGGACAGTGAGTGTGTCGGCCGGCTGGTAGGAGGGCTGATGCATGTAGAACACGTTCATGGGCCGGGACGGGCCTTTTTGCTGATAAATGAGACGAAAAATGAGGAAAAGTCTATAAAAGATGATAAAATTGAGTTAAGAGCGTAGCGTGGCCTGTTTATTCAAAAACATGACAAAAAGGGGAGGAAAACCGTTTAAAAGGGGAGATTTGACAGTGAAATAAGGGCCAAAAACATCACAAAATTTGGTGTTATCAACTCCCCCAAACTTAGCATTTTGATTGTCCTCAATCAATTTTTAAAACTTTGTTTGTGATGCTTTTTCTTAACCAGTTTAGTTTTCAGACCATGGTTTTGAGCGAGTATTGAGATGTCTTTAAAGAGAATACTGCCCGACCACAAACAACAGACTTTTCATTTCCTACCTTATTTAAGCAAAAGCTTTCTCTACAACTTTGGCGAGACTTGGGTGCATGATTTCGAAGTTAGCTTTCACACCAAACAGCTTTTGTAAACAGAAAGTTGTGTGTTTGGGTAGACTTAAGGCTTTTTGGGTTTTTCTCATTTCCCGTCATTCCATCCAGGTACGGGTCCGTTAGCGGGCAAGTGGTCCCTACAGTCCAAGCCAGTTGGCTTTGGAGCAGTGATTTCACATACTACGTACCACTGCCCCAGATCTACCATGCCTAAATATGGGTACTTTTGGAGCACAAGTGTGTAAAATATATTTTTTTTCATTTGGTACAACTTTCATGCTTTTATTCACTCTCATAAGGCTATTCTCTCTTTTTGGGATTTTTGTTGGGTAAGGGAAAACAAGAGAAAATTTTTGCTATTTGGGCAGCTTTTTCCTTCTACATACACGTCTCTTAGCTGTTGTGAGATTATTTTTTGAAAAAAATTTGGCGTGGAAATTCGTAGTCTTTTGTTGTTTGAGGTTGCATTTTCAAAAAAAAACGTAACAAAACCTGTACCTCTTTGGACACATTGAAAACAAACTGGCAAGAAATTGCATCATGTTTTTACTATACAATGTTTTTGTACAAAATAAGCAAAACTTTTAGCGAAATTTTTGTATGAGCATGTATATGTATATGTACACATGTTATAGAAAAAGAACAAAAAGAACAAAAAGGGGTGAAGTTTGAAGAAATTTTTTTTAATACCTCCCTCACTGGTACATAGTACCCCCCCAAACTTGCTCCACACCCTGTCCCAGAGTTGTGAAGTAGATAAGGTAGGGTAATGTTAACTCAGTGAGGGTTAGCTGGTGTGCACGCCTTTGCCAGATAGAAGCTCCCACACATATTCTCCGCATTTTTTGTGGTAGTTGATGTGGTGGAGCTGGTCAGGCATCTCTTCATTCGATATCCATTCCATCATGAAGATGTCGCAGTCGTTGGATAAAGGAATTTGTTGTGGACTGCGGTGGCAGAACTGGAGCTCATGCCATTTGCTCGCTGCCGTCTCCAGGAATGGTTGTATCAGCACCGCCACCTCGTCGTAGTATTTTCGTACTAAGTGCTCGAGGGAGGTCAACACCGTCAATGTACACTGCACTGGATGATCTTTGTTGTTGTCCGAGCTATTGTAAAAGATTCCTACTCATTGTCGAGTGTAAATCATCAGGAGCGTCCAGTGGTTGTAGTGCAGGATGGGTAGAAAGATTGTGCGTGGAACCCTACACTGCAACTCTGCCAGAAATGATTGCTTCGCACCTCATTTGTCGGCAAGGCAGATGTTGTTAAATAGCATTGGATGAGCTATGTATGCGTGTTCAAACTTCTTCTGTAGTGTCTGGATGTAGGCGGCTGCCACAGATATCGCCAGACATCCTCCTTCTTTTACCATGTCCCTCAAGTCATCAACCAGGACTATGACACTGCCTGCCTCATAGATAACATCTGCCGGGGTAGAGTCAGCTAACCTCAGAAGAACTTCATTGATCTGCTCCTGCGTGAGTGTAGAGAACGAGAAGCAGTCGAAGTTGTTGATCATTTCTTCTAATGTTTCAGGCGAAGCGGGGTCTTCGATTCCATGTACTTCCCTTAGGATTTCTAACCGCTTGCCTGCCCCGTAGATGTCTGCTTCTATATCAGCTTCTTTCTCTAGAGTGTTGCTGGGTTGCAAAGATTTGTCTGCTTGATCACTATCCAACAGCCTCTCTGGTACCCCTACGTCTTGGAAATAGCGCATGTCTTTGATCAACAGCAGTGCATATATGCTTCTCAGCTGGTAGATGTTTTAGCCTTGGAGACTCCATATGTATCTGAATATATTGAGAAGCTTCATGGCGCGCAAGACGATAAAGGTGTTGTTTCTGCTTCCTTCTTCTGCTTCGACGGGGAAGTCTCTAATAGAGAAGAAGTTCCAAACGCCGCTATGACGTTGGACTCCTTGCTTGATGGCTCGTAGAAGATGCAGCGGTAGAAGCCTGAGATGTTTGTCCTCCGGGCGACTGAAAGTAAGACCTGAGCGTGGCACCTCCTTGTTACAGCAGCTGAGGAGCTGGATGTCATGGTTCCGGAGGTCTGCCATACACAGGAACCACATGTTGCGATGCTTGTACGGGGCCAACACGATGTTCGTGTTGTGCTCTTCGATGTGTCACAGCATGTTGGCCACCGCGATGGAGTCTGGTACTCCCATCATCAATCTTCTTCCCAAGGTCAGGGTGGCGTTGTATATTGTTCTCCGACCTGTCCCGGTGTTGATATTCTATATTATAGCACCTTCTAGGACCCTGAACAACTTCTTTCCGACGACAGCTGGTGAGCGGAATATGCTTTAGAGTGCTCCCCATCGTACGGAGAAGTAGTCGTCGCTCCAGACGATGACTTCTTCATCAGCCTGTGACCTCAGGACCTTGTTCAACAGCTTCTGGTCCTTGATCGACAGGTAGCCGATGACCCTTCTGTCGAAGTCGGCCATCTCAAAGGAAGGTATCTCTGATGGTGCAGAGAATTCATCTTCCGTCGAGTGTCTTCCTCTGGGGGATGTCTTTCATTTGCGGCACATATGTCCCCCCCCTTTCCCTCAGATTCGTCAGAAGAGTCCTCCTCGACGATGATTTCTTCATTGTCATCCTCAGCTTCATCTAGGGGGACTAAGGGAGCTTCTTCTTCCAGACCGCGGGAGCTCGCCTGTCCTGTTGGAGCTCTGTTGGCTAAGCTTTGTAGTGTCCCTTCCTCGGGCATTGGGGATGGCCCGCTGGAGGAGGAAGTGGACAATGATCTTTATGAGGATGCTGATGAGGAGGGTTGAGAGCTTGAGCCAGGAGGTGATGGAGACCTTCTCGGCTGCCTTGGGTGTGGATGGTCATCCCCCCTGTTCAGCCTCTCCTCGATCACGTCAAGGCGTTGGAGGGCCTGCTGAAGTGTGGCGTTGAGTGCCTCGAGTTGGCCGGGAAGACCAACTAGAGTCAGCAGTTGCAGCTCCTGGCTATTCAACCTCTGCTGGAAAATGGAAAACTTACGGGTAAGTGAAGAAAAAGTAGCAGAGTGGCTTTCTGTTACCTCCCGCAAGTTATCGAGTTCGTTTCCCAGCATCTGTCTGAGCGATGGAGGGGCTACTGTAGATCTCCCTTGCGTCCTTGCGACACTCCTCCCACGTGAAGATCTACCCGACGAGTGTGCTGCCTCACTCAGGGTAGTGTCGATCTGCACCATTCGTGAGGTGGATGCTTCGGGGCGAGGCGTCAGCACTTTTGCGGCTGTCTCTGCCTCGCCCTCTTGTTGTGGTGGACAAGGTCGCGGTGTGGGTGGATGCTTCTCCACTTCTCTGTTGTCAGTGAACTCCTCTGCAGGTGCTATGGGGGACACCGGTGGCAGTGTTGGCGTAAGCTGTGTAGCTCCGAGCTCCATTTTGAGGATCTCAGCGAACACCCCATTACTAGCGCCTGGCTGTGCTTCTTCTTCTGCCTCTAAGGGCACCACAGAAGATTCTGGAGCTGCGGTTGTCTCTTCCGCGGCAGCTTCCCTTGGGGCTTGTACGGTTGTTTCTGCCCCGGTTATCTTGGCGACCTTGACGATCGCCGGTTTTTCTTCAGCCACGTCAGATATTATCATGATCGTGGTTGGAATGGTAGGAGCGACGACAGCTCTATCAATTGCTATCGTCAGTGGCTCTGGAGAAGTGGGTGGCTCAGAAGGAGTTGTGGAAGATTTGTCCTGTCGTGCGTCGAGAGGAATTAGTTTTCCTCTCGCAGCCGCCCCCTCTTGTATACTGGTGGTGGCGGTGTAAGCGGCTTCGACTGCCACCGCTTCAATCTCGGCATTGGTGAAGACTAACTTTTCTACGTCGTAGTCGGTGCAGCTAGGAAGTGGAAGGAGGGTGCTTGTTCTTGTGAATTTGTAGAAGTAGCTTCGCCCCTCCTTCTTGATGATGCTGGCTCTCATTAGGAACTTGAGGTTGATCTTCTCATCACCCCTTGTCCTTCAGAGACTGCGCTGCTCCCGTGGGTACCCTAACCCAACCGCGATCAGATTGATGATGCCACCCATGTAGTATTCTTTGGTGGCATCCTTTATTGGGTGAAGCCTATTCAGCAAGAAGCACCCCAGATTGATCACCCTGCCCTCCATCATGTGCCACATGAGATGGAGTTCTTCGGTGTAGATGTTGCTTGATTCGTTCTTGCTGAAGAGCAGGCATGCCACCAGCTTGTGCACTATTCTCCAGAAGTAGGAGTGCATCACCGCCACCTTGCTTCCCGGCTTGAATGATGACTCGCCAGTCAGCTTCCTCCAGAGCTCCATAGGGTTGAACCCATCTCCTTCGGTGATCCTCACACCGTTATTAAGTTGTTCCTTCTCCTCCTCACTGGAAGAGAAGATCTCATTGAGCAGCTTTTCAGAGATGACATGCTCACAGTTGTATAACCGCCCCTTTAGTCTGTCTGCTCTGCCGTATTCTTCGATTTCTTCAGGTCTATTCTGCACGCGACATAGAGATGACATTAACTCCCTGGTGAGTTCAGTGTAGGAAGCGGAGTGGCTGAAGCAGATTTTCTGCAACCCTGCTGCATCCAGGACATTTTCGAGTCTGTCAAATATGCCTAGCTGAAGGAAGGACAACTGGTGGCAGAACCTGCTCGGCCTGTAGAGTTTTGTTGCCAATTCTGAATACCGACACCCATGCTCATTATCTCTAGGCACGAATATGCCTGGTGTGTGATCCAGGGGTTCTCCCGTCGCGGTTGAAACTGTTGTTGGGGTCGTTACTTCTTCCATCCTTGCTCTCTTCTCAACCGTGGATGGCCCAACTGCCTCGGGATTTGGGCATTTCTGCCCGACTGCCGCAGCTTCGGCTGTGGCCTCGGTGTCGATCCTCCGATCGTGTTCGTCAACTTGAATAACGGTTTGATTTGTACGGGCCATTTTTGTTACATATAAGACAAGTGCATTAAGTATCTAAATGTTTTGATATTAGGTAGGTAAAACTTAAAGTCGATATCGGTGTTTAAAAGAAAACTGATTGCACGATAAGAAAAGTTTGGCCTGATACAAGAGCTACCTGACACATCTGTATCGGGCTTCAAAACTGAGCGATGTCATGCTTGCCCGATACGCCTGTGTCGGGCGATACGAAGCTTTCAAAAATCACTGTAGGCTCATGCCCGATACGATCGTCCTTAAGAAGGTGTCGCCCGATGCTGGGCGATACAAAATTGGGTGACACGGAAAAAATCCGAACGACATAGCTAGTGCCCGATACGCTTCACATTCAAAGTGTGTCGGGTGACATACCCATGTGATGAAAAAGTGCCAGATAGGGTCATCCTGACGGAAATCATGTCGCCCGACAACAGAAACAAACGAAGCGATGTAGGGTTGGGAGACACAGGCATTGCCCGATATAGGGCATCGGGCAAGCGCGCATTAAAGATGTGTCGCACGACACAGGCGTCGGGCGATACAAGGAAATTCAACTAAAGTCATAAGTCCGATACGATGGTGAGCGACATTAGGGTCCTGTCGGGCAAGCAGAACGATATGGCTATCGGGCTATACCTTTGCTATCTTAAGTTTATCTTGTGTGATATGAGAGCAGATGCTAGGCTGCGTGACACGAGAGCAACAGAAGAAATTACAGCACGATATGGGAGTAGGTGAAAAGTAAATGCAGTAGCCCGACACAGTTAAACTTTCGTACTATATATAGCAATCCAAGCCGCAGGTAAAACGGGTAAAACAGGGGTGCGTGTCGGCCTATGAGACAAATCATTCCCGAGACGAGCAGTCACATCCATCTAATCAAGGGTAATTACTCATGCCGTCCGACACGGGTGCTCGCTGCTCGGGCGTATCGTCCGACACGGCTCATGGCTAAAGTGTGTCGCTCGATAACACCAGGCCGATAAGGGCGTATCTTGTGCGCCGCCTGAGTCTTTTACCCGATAAGGTCGGGGAACATGGTATCCTTGCCCGATACAAAGCTTCAGAACAAGATTCTTGATGAAAAACCAAAAATAAAGTGAAGGGAAAAAATTATTGATGGGTAAAACATCATTGGCCTAAAGAGAAGTTCCCGGCCTCAGATAGTATTACCCATCAATGCTCATAAGACAGAGTGGTGGACCATAAAACAGAAGAGTCAGGGCATGTGACGCATGCACTGACTCAGGCCTTATTACAATAATAATGTTCATAATGTTTTTCTTGCAGGAAAGGAAATAATGTCCTATTCTAAGAAAAGTAAAACTCGAGCTACCTCCCGAGGAGCGCTGTAGTTAGCGTCGTCAGCTCGACAGTGCCAGATCCTTCACTTTTTGCCTTCAGCTGTTTCCACATCTTGCAAATTGATCTTTGTCCTTCTCATGAACGCTTCATCTTCATAGAACCTTGTTACCATGTGCCCGTTTACTTGAAAAACTTTGGATGGATCTTCTTTATCATACAGCTCCATCATTCCGTACGGGTATATCTTTGCTACGGTGAAGGGTCCGGACCACCTTGTTTGCAGTTTACCTAGAAAAAGATGAATGGAAGATTTGAATAATAAAATTTTGTCACCTTCACTTACATCCTTCTTCCTCAGGTGGGCATTATGCCACACCTTTGTCCTCTGCTTATAGATATTTGCATTCTCATAGGCATGCATTCTCAACTCTTCGAGTTCCTGTAATTGCAGATATCTTTTCTCTCTTGCCTTCTCCATATCCATATTCAAGAACATAATTTCCCAAAGGGCCTTGTGTTCAAGCTCTAAGGGTAGATGACAGGATTTCCCATAAATCAATTTGTAAGGGGTAGTTCCAATGGGTGCTTTATATGCAGTTTTGTAGGCCCAAAGTGCGTCATCAATCTTTGTCGACCAATCTTTCCTCGTGCGGTTGACAGTCTTCTCTAAAATCTGCTTGATCTGTCGATTCAAAACCTCTACCTACCCAGACGTTTGTGGGTGGTAGGGCGTAGCAACTTTGTGTTTAACTCCATACTTTCGCAGGTGCACTTCAAACTATTTTTCTCCGAAATGCGATCCACCGTCGCTTATTACAGTACGAGGTACTCCGAAACGAGGGAAGATAGTCTTCTCGAACAACTTGATCACTGATTTAGAGTCGCATGTTTGGGTGGTAACAACTTCCACCCATTTAGACACATAATCCACTGCAACTAGAATGTACTGATATCCTTTTGATGGGGGAATGGACCCATGTAGTCAATTCCCCATACATCAAAGATCTCAACTTTGACCCAAGTGGCCATAGGCATCTCATTTCTTCTTCCAATGTTTCCTGTTGATTGGCATTCTTTACAAACCTTTACATAATTTGCAGCGTCTTTGAACAAGGAGGGCCAGTAAAAACCCTATTGTAGCATCTTGGAGGCGGTACTTTCGCTCCCCAGGTGTCCTCCATATGGAGAGGCATGACATTCTTTTAGGATGTTTGGGACCTCTTCTTCAGGGATACACCTTCTGTACAGGTTATCTATGCATCTTCTAAAGAGGAGAGGATCGTCCCAGTAGTAGTTCTTTACATCTGCAAAGAGCTTCTTCTTTTGATTATAGGTTATATCAGGGGGCAACTCTCCGCAGGCAAGATAATTACAAATATCTGCAAACCAAGGTAAATTCTCATCTTTGGTTTCAACCATCAGCAAGGCTTCGTCAGCATAGTTGTCGTCAATAGGTGGTTCCTTCTGCCTTTCCACCACGATCCTTGATAAGTGGTCGGTGACCACATTCTCCGCACCCTTCTTATCAATGATCTCATGGTCAGACTCTTACAGTAACAAAGCCCACCTTAACAGCATGGGCTTGGTATCCTTCTTCTGCATGAGATATCTTATTGCCCCATAGTCTGCATAGACCTTCACCTTTCCTTCGATAAGATAGGATCTGAACTTGTCGAAAGCAAAGACAATCGCGAGCATCTCCTTTTCTATAGTCGTATAATTCACCTGAGCTTCATCCAGAGTACGACTGGCATAGCAAATAATGTGGTGTTTTTTGTCCTTTTTCTGTCCCAGGACAGCTCCTACAGCATCGTCACTGGCGTCACACATAAGCTCGAAAGGTAGCTCCTAGTCTGGAGCTTGAAGGATAGGCAGTGAGACAAGGGCATCCTTTAAGGCATGAAAAGTGATTAGACAATCATCAGAGAAATTGAATTCAATATCCTTTACCAGAAGGTTGGACAACGGTTTCAAGATCCTTGAGAAGTCTTTTATAAATCTTCAATAATAGCCTGCATGCCCGAGGAAATTCCTCACTCCCGTTACAGACTTCGGTGGAGGAAGTTTGGATATGGATTCAACCTTGCTAACGTCTACCTCGATGCCACGCCTCAAGACTTTATGCCCTAGCATGATGCCTTTGCGTACCATAAAATGGCACTTCTCCCAGTTCAAGACCAAACTCTTTTTCTCGCAGCGTTGCAAGACCAGAGAGAGGTTTTTCAGGCAGGCATCGAAGTCATTTCCATAGACAGAAAAGTCGTCCATAAAAACTTCCACGATATCTTCAAGAAAATCTAAGAACATCGATATCATGCAACGCTGAAACGTTGCGGTAGCATTGCACAGACCGAAAGGCATTCTTCTGAAGACGTAGGTTCCATAGAGACAGGTAAAAGTAGTTTTCTCCTGGTCATCTGTTAAGATGGGGACTTGATAAAACCCTAAAAAATCATCCAGAAAATAGAAATAGTCATGATGTGCTAATCTTTCAAGAACTTGATCAATGAAAGGAAGTGGATAATGATCTTTGTTCTTGGCTTGGTTCAGTTTTTGGTAGTCAATACACATCCTCCATCCCATGACGGTCCAAACTGCCACTTCATCACCTTTACCTCCTTTAACTACTGTAATACCTCCTTTCTTCGGTACTACGTGGATCGGGCTCACCCAGTTACTGTCACTGATCGGGTAAATGATCCCAACATCCCTCAGTTTGATTACTTCTTTCTTCACAACTTCTTTTAGCATCTGGTTCAATTTCCTCTGGGGTTGAGCCAGAGGTTTAGTAGACTCTTCCAAATTAATGTGATGCATACAAAGCACAGGGATAAGGCCTTTGATATCCTCTACTGAGTATCCTATAGACTGCCTGTGGAGTCTCAACTCCTCAAGAAGTTTTTCCAATTGATCCTTCGTAAGATAGGCATTAACGATGATAGGATTTCTCTCTTCTTGATCTAGAAATTTGTACCTCAAACCTTCAGGTAGCTGCTTCAACTCTGGTTTAGCCTTGGGTGCCTTTTCTTCTGGTACCTCCTCTAAAGAGGAAAACTTAACTGTTTCTATTACCTCTTCCTCGTCGCTCAGATCTTCATCAGACTGATTAAGATAGGTGAGAAACTAGACAACTTCTGGATTTTTAGAATCAGAGTCTTGATTGCTTATTTCTCTTACAAAAGGGTCTACCATTAGGATATCTTCTTCCACCTCTTCACAAAACTGGTTGTAGCTTTCTGCAAAGCAAGCGGACTCTAATAGGGATGGCCCTTTCATAGCATCCTTTACTTTGAAGTCTAAGTGATCGTTTCCGACCCTTAGAGTGATTATTCCCTCAGCAACATCAATCAACGCCCTTCCTGTAGCCAAGAAAGGGCATCCAAAGATGATAGGACAGCCAGGGTCCTCCACAATATCAACGACCACGATGTCATAAGGAATGAAGAAACTTCCCACACGGATCGGTACGTCCTCAACAACCCCAACGGGCCTTTTGAAAGAATGGTCCGCCAATTCAATCCTCATGTTGGTCTTGACCATATCAGTCAAACCCAAACACTGTGCCAGTCTTAGGGGCATAAGGCTGATGCTAGCCCCTAAATCAGTAAGACATTTCCGCTCGATGTTATCTCCAACAGCAAAAGGTATGGTGAAAGCCCCTGGATCCTTCTTTTTGTTGGGTAAATCCGCTTTGAAAAAAGTGGAAGACATACTGGCTAGATGCACGGTCTCGATCCTTCCCCCTCTTTTCTTCTTGGTGATCAGATCTTTGAAAAACTTAGCGTAGGTCGGAATTTCCTCTAAAGTGTCCAGAAAAGGTACTTCGAGGTGAAGTTTCTTTACTGATTCCATAAACTTCTCATAACGCTTTTTAAGATGTGCCTTTATCAGTTTGTAAGGAAAAGGCAACTTGGGAGAGTAAGGACTTCTCTTACCAAATAGTTCCTCAAAGGATCTTGGTTCAGGTTCTCTAACACGAGCTTGTTGATTGTCTTCTTCTGCGGGATTATCAGTCGCAGTCCTTGATTTAGGTTCCTCGGGTCTGGCTTCTTTAGGACGTTCTACTGTCTTCCCTGATCTCAGCACTGCCATTTTAGCAGATTCGGTGTTGGAGGGTATCTTACCCGAGGGAGTTTTTATTAACTCGGCCATCTGGGCCAACTGCTGATCGATTTGGCGTTGGTGTGTCTACATGTCCACCATCTAAACCTGCATTGTGTTCAGAACTCCTGAATTTGACAGTGCACTTTGCGCCAGCTGGTTGTTGATTGTATCTTGTCTATTGACAAAATCGAACAATTGACCCACCAAATCTGGTTGGTTTGGGCTCTTGTCCTGACTTTGCTCCTTAGCTTGACCTTGGTTGTGACTAGGGTTAGCTGCTTGCCGACTTTGGTACTTTCCCTATCCTGGGAAGTTTGCCCTGTTTGATTGGAAAGTGGTAGTTCTGGTGAACTGACCTTGTCCCCCTCTTTTCTCAAAACCTTGTGGTTGCTTGGTGGGGTTATTCAGCTGATGTGAGTTTTCAGCCGCATCCTTGTTGCCATAGTTAAAGCCAGGGTGATCCGGTCTCTTGAAGTTGACAAAAGAGATGTTCTCGGATTCCTCTACCTCGGATTCACTTTCAGTTGACTTGTCAGGTCGAGTGTAAACACAGTTATCAACCCTGTGTCCACCTTCTCCGCACGTGACACATTTCATGACTTTCTCAACTTGTTTCTTCCCTTTTCCACCCGATTCTTTCAATTGTCTAACATCAGTGGCTATCTTCTGGATTTGAGTGGTGATAGCCTCCTGAGCCTTGGATTCTACGGAGGGCCCTTCACTAGCCGCCTTCTTAGCATATCCTCTATCAGATCTGTCGTGGTCAATGCCGGCTTGTAACTCGGCCATGTTCTCGATGATCTTTTTGGATCTGCTAGGCTTCTTCCCTAGAAAGTCGCTGCCTACAGCTGCATTCAGCGAAACCCTTTACTCAAGGGTTAGACCATTGTAGAAGGTGGTTATCAAGAAACCCTTCTTGTAGTTGTGGTGGGGGTAGTCCCTTTGATATTCTTGATACCGTTCCCAGGATTCGTGTAGATTCTCATTCGGCTTTTGCATAAAAGATGTGATCCTCTGTCTATTCCTGGCGGTTTTCTCCGTGTGGTAAAACTTGTTCACAAAAGCATCTGCCAGTGCATTCCATCTGTTTAGAGCTTGATGCGGCAGCCCGAGGTACCAGGATAGGGCCTTGTCTTCTAAAGAAAATATGAAACCCTTGCAATAAATCACCTCCTGTGGGACTCCCCATATTTTAATGGTATCACATATGTTTTTAAAAGCATCAAGATGATGGTAAGGGTTATCATTCTTTGAATTCCCTATGAAGCTCTTGTTCTATATCATAGAGATGATAGATGGTTTTAGCTCAAAGTTGGTTGCGTTGAACCTTGGGATGACAACAGGACATCTTGAATTATTGGCCTTTGTGGCAGTTAACTCCCTGAGGGTCTTTTCTTCTTCGTTAGAATCTTCACTGTCACCGTCTCCCTGGTTCTGCTCCTAGTTATGTTGATTTCTTCTGTATCTTCGGTGATGACGGCATCTCTCATGGCGATGGTCATCCTCGAATTGTTCTGTTTTAGGATCTTCATGTTGAGGGTTGTCGTCATAACGATCATTGTCTTCATGCGGAGGCGAGTGAGGTCTAACTCTCACATGTTGCTCACCTTCTGAAAGAGGTGGTTCGACATGAGGTGGCATGTCTAGTGATGTCGGTGCTCAAATAAGAAGAATGCTTCCTTCCTGAGTACCTGAATAGCACATATAATCAAGTTAGAAGACTTGTATTAATAAGACAAACTACTCTATACTCATTTTAGGTTAGAAGATCAAAAGGTAGTGCTGTCAAGATCATTACTAAGCTTGAGGCACGGGAGTGTAGTTAGCGGACTCGGGTTCATCAACAGTACCATTTTACCTTGTCCCTGACAACGGAGCCAACAAGTTGACTGGCCTAAATCGCACGTCCAAAAGGAGCGGATTTGAAGTAGTCAGACTTTTAAACTACCCGACTCTTAGGCCCCCGCAACGATGATGGGGTCTGAAGTAGCGATTGGGGTCGAACCACGGGGACAAGGGTGGTGGTGTTAAGAACTCGGAATCTACACATTACACTCCGGTAAAATCAAAATGAGGATAAAGTTCCCAAAGGGAACAATCAGGCAAAGATCGGTAAAATAAAAGGAAACTATCTCCAACTAGAGCTACAAGGAAAAATTAAGGTTTTAAGCGTTTATCAGTTTTTAGGGGTTTTGTGCAACAGAACCAGAGAGAATAACACTATTGCCTTAGTAAGGAACGAAGGAGGAAACTTCAGTAAACCAAGCGACAGCAGGAACATCCAGTACCCCTCCTCTCGAAGAGGGTACCTCTAACTAATCACCAACACCTCTCTCAAGGTTGCTGGACCTGGGTTAGAGTGGAAAGATCACTAAAGCCACTCCGATCTTGGGTACTCTCGTACTCCCGTATCGGACCAAACACTAGATCCACAACACCTCTCTCGAGGTTGCTGCAACGGGAAACACGATTCGATAGCTAGTCAAAATATGATCCAAGCATACAAGCTAGAGTTCAGATGCTAAACAAAGCAATCAACCAACAAAAAGGAACCAAGTGTAAAGTAACATATATTTAAAGCTCATCTGATTCCACTAGCATAATCATTTATATAAAAGGGTTTGGTTACATTGCGTAAGTAAAGAAAGTAAATAACTAAAAAAGAAAGATAAGTATCACCCTCCTTGATTTAGAAGAGCGACATGCAGCAGCAGATCCCTAAGATTCCTCTAGCCCAGTACCGGTGTGGATCTCTGCCCGATATGCATGTGTCGGGCGGCACTCCCTGTCGGGCGATAGGGCACGATGGGAAAACGTACCGGCCAAAGCACTCTCGCCCGATACGGTCGTGACAGGGTGCTACCCTCTCGGGCGACACACCATGACGGGTGATTCGTATCGGGCTCGATATCGTGTCGGGCTAGAGGATGCTAGGGTGGTGGGTTACTCGTATCGGGTGCCCTTGTTGGTTGATATCGGGCTGCTGCGGTGACCGGGGTGAGTTCTAAGTGAACCATTCCCGCCCTCTCGGGTCGGAGAAATGCTCACCTAGTATCGCCCAATGCACCTCTGGGACGCGACACGCTAGCTCCAGGTGCTTTCCAAAGTTAGCTTTCACGAAATTCCGACCCATCCCATCGGAGTCCTGTAGCTGCTATTTATAGGCAGCGGTTGGGAGAAGTCGTGGTTCTCTGGGCGCCACGTGTCCTCCATCAGCTCTATCATTGCGGATTCAGGGATGCCCGATATGCATGTCGTCCGGCACAAGGGTGTCGGGCTGTAAGCGTGTCAGGTGTCGTGAAGAGTGGGCGCCTGTCGGTGGGTGGCTTGTATCGCGCGACACGCTTCAGTAGTTGTGGCGAGTACAGCTCCCAGTCGGGTAAGTGGCGTATCTCCCGTCAGATCCTCCTTGCGCAGCACCCCCGTGTCGCGTGGTAGTGTATCGTGCTGCCATATGTCGGGCAGCGAGTGTGTTGGCCGACTGGTAGGAGGGCCGATGCATGTAGAACATGTTCATGGATCGGGACGGGCCTTTTTGCTGATAAATGAGTCGAAAAATGAGGAAAACTCTACAAAAGATGATAAAATTGAGTTAAGAGCGTAGCGTGGCCTGTTTATTCAAAAACATGACAAAAAGGGGAGGAAAATAGTTTAAAAGGGGAGATTTGACAGTGAAATAAGGGCCAAAAACATCACAAAATTTGGTGTTATCAGTAGTCTACCGACATTTCAGTGTCCCTGTGTTCGACTTGGGCCTCACAAAGGCCTATATTACTCTGACGCGTGCACTTGCGTTATATGCACGGTAAAATCATGTCAAAATAACTGCTTGGATGACTTTTATTTCATGCAACTATAAAGTGACTATGATTATCACCAAATATATATATACATGACCGGCTCAGATCCTGGTCCTCCTCTGTGGATTTGCTAATGATGAAAAAGGTAACTTAGTACAGGGCCTACTTGTTAAGTAGGACATCAGGTTATCAAGAGTTAGAAATTGGGCTACCCACGTGTAGTGCCATGAGACTCTTTAGCACACCATGAATTAAGGAGTGGGCTACCTACGGGTACTGCCATGTGACTCAACCTTAGATATTGATCTACTTGTTAGGTACGATCATGTGGGGTTTAATGCGGATCTACCATAAGGAATGTAGCATCCATGTCCACTACAGGGACAGCGCAGAGGCTAGGGTATGTAGGGATGGAGCAGTTATGCAGAAAATATAAAGTTGTTTGTTTAAATCATAATTGATTGATTACATTATTATCATAATTGCACGATTATTGTTTCCTCCACATACCAGCTTTATGCTGACCGACGTTTTATTTGTTGGCATTTTAGGTACAATGAAAAGAACAAACAGTAAAGTGGCATATGTAGAATTTAATATGAATTAAAGTGCGAGGAGGAATAGTTAGAATATAATTCATACATGGATATAAGTTTAGAAATCCAAGTTTTCAAAAGATATGCAAAGTTTTATTTTATACCAGTTTTCAGTTTAGTTGGTAAAATTTGATAATTGTTATTGATTATTTGTCGAACCTTTCATCTTATTAATTGGGATAATGCGCGCGCTGACCTCTTGGTCTCCCTTAATTGGGGGTTACCGGGATGCGGGGTCGTTACAGAGGAAGTAGGCTTCTCTCTTCGTGGCAGCTCGGGATAGCAACAGGCAACGAATTGGAGGTTATGGGAGGAACTAACATGCTTACTACACTACTAAAATAGAGCTCACTGATATCTGTCTAGCTATGAAGTATGAAGAGTGCAAACATGTCAAGTATGTTGTTGTTGAACCTGATTGCAGTATAGAAATGAAGGTCATCAAGGAAAGTTTCTCCACTCACATGAAGTATGATTATTAGGCCCTAAGATTCAAAAGAAGATGACGGAGAACTCGAAGGTATAACATGTGTGTAGAGAGAAGAACAAAGTCACAGATACTCTAGCCTAGTACTAGCTTAGAAGCACCTATAGAGTGTTTGACTATGTAAACCCACCCCAGTATTGGTTGATCAATTAGAGTTAGAGTCATGTAATGGTAGTAGTACTATCAAGTTTGATTCTGTGAATACTATTAGTCAGTGCAATATTGATTTGAATTTACTTACAAGAGGAAGGCTAGATGAATAAAAGAGTTTTCCTACTTATTTAAAGATATATTGTAATATTAAGAATCCAAAAAGTATTTTTCGTAATATTTGTACCTAAAATTTGAAATTACAAACCGCCATTTGTATATTTAATAATTTGAGCTGACTATGACCAGTTTCTAGACCACACTACATCATTTTGCAACTGTTAGAGTTGGAACCACGAAAAAACCAAGACTATGAGAGGTGGATGATTCCATTGAACCCAAGAAGGAACGTTATATAGGAAAGTGCACTAGAAGGGTCTTTTGTACTATTTTACTTTACTATTTCGAATTAAAAAATAATCTAATACTACACTCATCTGATGTTTATACAATATTATATTTTATTTTTCAAATTACAAACTGTTCTTTTTGTACTTATATATCCAAAAGTGTATATGAAAGAATTTGAAAAAGGTTATTTTTAATATTTAAGTTTGATTTTTGAATTTACAAATAAACCATTGCATATTCTCATAAAGTAGTGCGTGATGTTGCCCTATGTTTTGTAGCTGCTAGGAGTGGAAGTTTAGGGAAACCAAGGTTGATGAAGGTGGAAGTTTTACTCCAGTTAATGCTAGAAGGATTCGTGCAGTGACGTATTCAACGTGAGGAAGCAATTATAGTTCTGTTATGTGTTTGAGATTCAAAGTCGTCTCTTCGGAGATATCCGATAAAATCAAAACGATATAAAAAAGATTAACATGACTCATGTGCAAACATCAAAGTTCGTTACTTCTTTACTCTTTTGTTTTCTTTATACTAATATTTTTCTTTATCTTACTTAAAAAATGACAAATAATATTTTTGTCATGTAGAAAGGAAAGGGGTCCAGTGCTATTTCAACAAGACGTGAAAGAAGGCATTTAGATATTGTTGTAGACATCCTCTTTTGGGTAGTCCCGAACCTACGGATAACAAATCGGTCTGACTTACCACTATTTTCTGTCTTTCTTAATGGTGTGTCTGGTACAACATGGACCAACCTTTTCTTCAAAGTGTGTAAGAATACTGACAAACCTTGCTACAAATGAAAACGTACAGATCTAACCCGCTATCTTTTTGAATTCCACCTATTTGATTCCTCGTAGATATTCCAACCCACGGTGGAATTGGAACTGGAACTCAAACATACAGTATGGCCTAGTAGAAAAAGGAGGAAAAGAAACCGCACCCCCAGATTGGGCGCAGTTCCTTTTCCGTGTGACAGGCCCCGATGCGGCCTCTGTAAGCAACGGCTGTTCCGTCACCATCTAGTCTCTTCTCTGTTCCGGTGTCAACCTCTCCTTTTCTATCACGATTCTTCTGCTATCCGCCATTACATAAATCTAATCTTGCACCGCAGGATATCAAACGGACCAAAATAAAGCGGATGAGTTAGAAATATATCCAACCAAATAGCTGCGGTTGCAGTTCTATCTCATGATTTCATATTTCCTGTTTTGCAAGTACGCAGCGTGTTGCAATCGCAAAGAACCAAACTAGCCTTGAGAAGATCAAATCTGTCGTTTAAGCGAGAGCAACAACAAAAAAAATAAAGTGATGCAGCTCCACGTTTACACTCTTCAAAGTAAACTAATGTATTCAACCCCGTAACCTAGTATTCTAAAGTCCACATCACACGAGTTTATGTTTAATATTCCATAATAGCAACAGCGTAGCCCGTGATATTTGTCAGCTTGTTGCATTACGTTTTGGTAATATATGCGATCTGTGAGATTCTTATCTTCATCCCAACTAAATCTCAACTCGATTAGCCATTCCGTACAGTAGTTCTGTAATATTATATATATATCAGTCATGTCGGATCTGTAAAACTTGAATCATCAATCTTAACTCGACTCGATAAGTACTGCAGATCGGGGGAGAGCTCGACATAGAGAACATACGCATGCATCTCTATTCGTGTCAAGCGAAAAGAAATAATTGAGCCAATGGTATCATGGACAAATTAATTTATTTTCTGTTAGTTAACTGATTACGGTAGTTGTTAGTTACTGTAGCTGTTGTAGCTATTAGTTAGTTACTGTAGCAACTCGTTACTATAGCTAGGCTATTGTGGTAATCACTTATTTAGCATGGGTTAAGTCCAATGTAGTGCAGCAAGTACATGTGAGAATGTAGTATTGTTTCTAGTGCAAATGGCAAAGAAGTTTTATCCCATATTGCTCACACCTAGAACTTTTGTGGTCCTCATATGTAGGATCACATGGGGCACTAGTGTCAAAAGCAGTCCTAGAAGGGAGGTATGCTCACCTCCTTGGTGGGTGGGATTGTCACATCACAACGCACGCGCGGCCCGGCCAGGCCAGGTTGTGGATTGTGGATTGTGGATTGTGGAGAATGTCTTCCGTCTTCTTTTTGCACTAGGATACAACTACGTAATTAATTACTCGTGTAATTAATTGTTCCTTTCTTATTCGGATTTCTTAAATCCTAATTAGAAAGTGTTTCTCTTTTACGGATTATTCTGTATTGTGTACGAGAGCAACCGAGTGTTGCGTCTAAGTGGGAATAGGATTAGGGACGTGCGTGACTATTTATATGACTCCGGTCATTAGGGTTAAACACACCGAAAACAGTTTTCTGCTGCCGTGTGTTTTGTGAGCCATAATCCCGAGTGTGAGAGTCGTCGTCCCCAGAGTTACTTTGCGGAGTTCTCCTCCTGTGCAAAGCGAGACTCATCCTTCCCTTCAGACGCAGCTGTCAGGCGGCAGTACCTGCAGTGGCTGTGCTGCACTGGTAGCAGTGTGACGTGCGCGAGCAAGACGTGCAACTTCCAGGTTCGTGCCGGATCGAGACTGGGAGAACGGTGCCTATCCGCGAGGATTGTCGGGCACTGGTTTCTTTAAGTAACACGTTTGTTTCTCAACGAACGATCTGGTTTGTGAATCTAACTCCTGCTTTCTATTCTCCTGCTTTGTTTGTTCTTCGATTCTTATCTTGGATCTGCCTGCACTATTAATTATTTTGCACCTGTCGGTGTTGCATGAACGACGATAACCTATATTAACAACAGTCTTAAAGAAACTATTTTCTGTCGTTAATTAACATGGCCGGTCAGGGTAGTTCGGGATGTAAGATTGATACAACCAATATGCCTAAAAAGTTTACTGGTACGAACTTTGCCCGTTGGCAGAGTCGTATGGAAATTTGGCTGAATATTGCGGGTTATGATCAGTATTTAATTGAAACTGAACCTGTGTCTGATGAAACAATTCCTGATAATGCAAACATTATTTCTAATTGGAAGAAGGGTGATAAAACGTGTCGCAGTTTGATTCTGTTTGGTTTAAATAACAAACTGTATGATTCATACTCAAAGCCGTCAGTCACTACGTCCAAGGTTTTATGGGAATTGTTAATTAAGAATTTTAGCACTGAAAATCAGGGTGTTGAAAAATATTGTGTGTCTAAATTTTTTAAGTTTCATATGGTTGAGGGTAAGTCAGTTTCTGATCAAACACACGATCTACAACTCCTAGTTCATGAACTCTCAGATGCCAAGATGGTGTTGCCTGAGAAATTCGTTGTTATGTCTATCATAGAAAAATTCCCTAAGTCTTGAGAATCGTTTGGTATGTCTCTGAAGCATCGCAAAGGGACACACACCATGGATGAATTAATGATGGATATTAATATACAAGAAGAACACTTAAAGGAGAAAGGGGTCAAGGTGCCTACTGATGCTAATCCAACTGTTAATCTTACTTCTACGAAAAACACCAAAGATAAGAAATCTAAGAATGCACATAAACCCAAGGAAAAGATCCAAAAGAAACCGAAGAACAAACCTTGTTGGACTTGTGGACAGGTTGGCCACTGGAACAAGGATTGTCCTACTAAGAAGGCAAAGAAAGCTACCGCATCTGCAACTGAGGAGGTTGTGGTCAACATGATGACTGCATCCTTGAACCTCAATGATGGGTACGTGTCTATTAAACCTGAAATTCTTTCTAATTTTGAACCACTTTATTGGATAATTGACACCGGGGCTAATGCACATGTGTGTGCTAATAAATCCATGTTTGTGTCTTATCAGGCCTCTCGATGTCGGTCTGTGACTTTGGGCGATTCCATCTCTGCAGAAGTCAAAGGCGAAGGACGGGTGGACTTGAAGTTCCCTTCGGGGAATGTTTTGACTCTTAACAGGGTCAGACATGTTCCAACCATTCGACGCAATATCCTTAGTGGCGTCATATTAGTTAGAGAAGGTTATAGAGTAGACTGTAAATGTAATAAGGCTATTATTACACGCCTTTGTGATTCTTTGTTTTTTGGAAAGGGGTACTTATGTGATGTGGAGAACTTGTTTAAGATTCATGTTGAACCTGTTTCAAATTCCGTTTTAAATTTGAATGATTATAGTTTTGTTTGCATGAATCTTGTTTCTTTCGATGTATGGCATTCACGTTTGGGACATGTTAATGTTGCCTCAATGAAGCGTATGATGAATCTAGATTTGATCCCTAAATTTGAAATTAGCAACAATAAATGTGAAATCTGTGTACAAGCTAAATTGCCTAGGAAGCCTTTTCATTCTGTGAATAGGAATTCAGAAATTTTGGATTTAGTTCATACAGATATCTGTGAATTTAATGGTGTTGCTACGAGGGATCAAAAGCGTTATTTTATAACTTTTATTGACGATGCGAGTAGATACTGTTATGTCTTTTTACTTAGAAGTAAAGATGAGGCATTAGATAAATTTCAAATTTATAAGAAAGAAGCTGAAACTCAAACTGGTAAAGTACTTAAGCGATTAAGGTCTGATAGGGGAGGAGAGTATACCTCGAATTTGTTTTTGGAATTTTGCCAATTACATGGTATAGTTCATGAGGTCACTGCTCCTTATTCACCACAATCAAATGGGATAGCTGAACGTAAAAACTGAACCTTAATAGATATGGTAAATACCTTACTCCAAACATCTGGATTACCCAACTTTATGTGGGGGGAAGCTTTGAATACGGCTTGCCATATTCTGAATAGAGTTCCCCATAAATATTCAGAAAGTAGTCCGTTTGAGTTATGGAGAGGAAGGAAACCGAGTCTTAAATATCTTCGAGTGTGGGGGTGCCTTGCTAAGGTACTTGTCCCTGAACACAAAAGGAAGAAATTAGGACCGAAAACGGTTGATGCCATATTCTTAGGTTATGTAGAGACAAGCTATGCTTTTAGATTCTTGATTGTAAAATCAGATATCTCTAGCATTGAGGTCAATACAATTATGGAATTACGTGATGCAACATTCTTTGAGGATGTGTTTCCTATGAAAATTGGTGTGCCCAATGAAGTTTCTCAATAAGATTCATTTACCACAGGTTCCATTCCCGAGCACGTGGAAAGGATGACAAATGTGGGGGGCGACTCAGAACAAGCTATTTTTGAATCTGATGATTCTGAAGAAATAGTTGAACCAAGGAGAAGTAAACGGCCTAGGACATCAAAAGACTTTGGAAGTTAATTTTTTACTTACAATGTTGAGGATGATCTTGTTACTTTCAAACAAGCTATGGAATCTCCAGAAGCTAAGTTTTGGAAAGAAGCCGTTAATGATGAAATCCAATCAATTCTCTCGAATGGAACTTGGGAATTGGTGGATTTGCCTCCTGGTTGTTCTGCAGTTGGTTGTAAATGGATTTTTAAGAAGAAACTTAATGCAGACGGGACAATCAATAAGTATAAGGCTAGGTTAGTTGCTAAGGGTTACACACAAAGGGAAGGAATAGACTATTTTGATACCTATTCACCTGTTTCCCGTATGACCACAATCCGAGTGCTTTTAGCATTGTCTTCCATTTATAATCTCTATATCCATCAGATGGATGTGAAGACCGCGTTCTTACATGGTGATCTTCAAGAAGAGATATATATGGAACAACCTGAGGGATTTGTTGGTCGTGGGAATGAGTCCAAAGTGTGTAAACTTGTTAAGTCATTATATGGCTTGAAACAAGCCCCTAAGCAATGGCATGAGAAGTTTGATTCTGTGATATCATCGTTTGATTTTATTTCTAATGAATTTGATAAGTGTCTCTACTGCAAGGTTGTCGATAATGGATTCATTTTGTTATACTTATATGTCGATGATATCCTACTTTTTGGTTCCGATATGAAAGTAGTAAAAGAGACAAAGTCATTCTTGTGTAGAAAGTTTGAGATGAAGGATATGGGTGTCGCTGATGTGATTTTAGGGCTTAAAATCATAAGGTCTACTGATGGTATAGCTCTCTCTCAGTCTCACTACGTTGAGAAGATACTGGAAAGGTTTGAGTACACATCACGTAAACCTGTTAAGACTCCATATGATTCATCCAAACCCTTGTTCAAGAATGAGATTGGGGTTCCAGTGTCTCAATTACGATACTCTCAGATTATCGGAAGTTTGATTTATCTTATGAACTGTACACGTCCAGACATTGTGTTTGCCATGAACAAGTTAAGTAGATACACCAGTTGTCCCGACAAGACCCATTGGGAAGCTCTTGATAGAGTTCTGAGGTATATCAAGGGATCACGTTCCCTTGGGTTGCATTATGGTAAACATCCTTCCGTAGTCGAAGGATATAGTGATGCAAGATGGATTGACGTGAATTCTGGGAGTAATGGTGTCTCAGGATATGTATTCCTGTTGGGAGGAGGAGCTGTTTCCTGGAGGTCTAAGAAACAGACCATATTGTCTCGGTCCACTTTTGAGGCAGAGTTATGTGCTTTAGATGAAACTGGATTGGAAGCTGAATGGCTACATGGACTTATGTCTAGTTTACCTATGGTAATGAAGCCGCTTCCTGTAATTTCAGTTCACTGTGACAGCACTACAACTATTGCTAAGATAAAGAGTTCCAGGTACAATCAAAAACAGCGTAGACACATCCAAGTCAGATTGAAATCTGTAAGGGAGTTAGTGTCTAATGGGGTCGTGACTGTGGACTACGTCGGTACCAAAGATAATACAGTTGATCCTTTCACTAAAGGTCTTACTTTGGCTTTAGTGGAAAAATCCAGGTTGGGAATGGGACTGAAACCCCTATAGATTTGTAGGCAGTAGCAACCCAACCCAAAAGAGTGGAGATCCCACAAATTGGGTTCAATGTGGTAATAACAAGCTGTCGGGTAAATCAGATGACACTATGTATTCTTGTTTGATGCTTCTTGCATCTGTGTGTCTATTCCCTGGGAAACCTGTTAGTGTCATGACTGCAAGTTAGTAAGAGAGTAGTATCTTAATGGTGTCAAGTCTTAGGACAGAATGTTAGCAGTACATCCTTGGAGACTCCAGCTAAGTGATTGATGTTGTGTAGGCCGCAACAGGAGAATTGGGTTGTTCTCTGTTATCAATCATGATTTATATTTTGTATGCATGGCATTAATACATTGTTTTCTTTTCTACCATGTCTTTATTGTGTTGTTACCACCCTATACTCTTGTACCCAAGGTTCAGGTTCAAGACTTTTGTTCACCTAGTTCCTACGAGGGTCACAGTTGGATAACTCAGGTAGATTCAAACCGAAAGGTATCTGTTGAAAGCATAGTATGGAGGACTGAATGGTAGAGCACACTACACATTGGACTTTGTGGGGGATTGTTAGATAACTGATTACGGTAGTTGTTAGTTACTGTAGCTGATGTAGCTATTAGTTAGTTACTGTAGCAGCTCGTTACTGTAGCTAGGCTATTGTGGTAATCACTTATTTAGCATGGGTTAAGCCCAATGTAGTGCAGCAAGTACATGTGAGAATGTAGTATTGTTTCTAGTGCAAATGGCAAAGAAGTTTTATCCCATATTGCTCACACCTAGAACTTTTGTGGTCCTCATATGTAGGATCACATGGGGCACTAGTGTCCAAAGGAGTCCTAGGAGGGAGGTATGCTCACCTCCTTGGTGGGTGGAATTGCCACATCACAACGCACGCACGCACGCGCGCGCCCCACGCCACGCCTCGCCTGGCCTGGCCTGGCCTGGCCGGGCCGGGCTCGGGCTCGGGCTTGTGGCTTGTGGATTGTGGAGAATGCCTTCCGTCTTCTTTTTGCACTAGGATACAACTACGTAATTAATTACTCGTGTAATTAATTGTTGCTTTCTTATTCGGATTTCTTAAATCCTAATTAGAAAGTGTTTCTCTTTTACGGATTATTCCGTATTGTGTACGAGAGCAACCGAGTGTTGCGTCTAAGTGGGAATAGGATTAGGGGCGTGCGTGACTATTTATATGACTCCGGTCATTAGGGTTAAACACACCGAAAACAGTTTTCTGCCGCCGTGTGTTTTGTGAGCCCTAATCCCGAGTGCGAGAGTCGTCGTCCCCGGAGTTACTTTGCGGAGTTGTCCTCCTGTGCAAAGCGAGACTCATCCTTCCCTTCAGACGCAGCTGTCAGGCGGTGGTACCTGCGGTGGCTGTGTTGTACTGGTAGCAGTGTGACGTGCGCGAGCAAGACGTGCAACTTCCAGGTTCGTGCCGGATCGAGACTGGGAGAACGGTGCCTATCCGCGAGGATTGTCGGGCACTGGTTTCTTTAAGTAACACGTTCGTTTCTCAACGAACGATCTGGTTTGCGAATCTAACTTCTGTTTTCTATTCTCCTGCTTTGTTTGTTCTTTGATTCTTATCTTGGATCTGCCTACGCTGTTAATTATTTTGCACCTGTCGCTATTGCATGAACGACGATAACCTATATTAACAACATTTTCTTGCATGTCTCTCTCGTTCGTATCAAGAGAAAAGGAAATTGTACAGGATCGCATGTGACTTGTTTCTTGTGTAGTCCGTTTCAAATAATTCCCCGGAAGATTATAGACCTGGCTGACGTTGGTTATATCTTCAATAAGATATTCCAGCCCAAGGAAACGACAAAGCCGAGTAAGATACTCAGAAAAGAGTATTATATGACCAAGAGATGCGTTTGACTTGGCTCTCTTGTGACTTGGGAGGATATCTTTGTCTTGAATTGATGGGAAGGGAGATGCTTATTTATTGGACCATGCCGGCATGAAGCGTCACAAAATTCTGGATACCATCGAAAAGTAAGCGTATTTGGTGAACGAATGAGGCGCCAAACAAGGAAAAACACGCACCATGAGCGGCCGAGCAGGGACTCGAATTGGTCAATGGTCATAAACTGTGTACAAAAGACACGATCACAAAGGCCGTGTTTGTAAGTGGACTGAATCGGGATTAGGCCGTGTCGTCTAGCGCCAGGTCGGCCCAATCCGGTCCGGCTTGGGCGTAAAATGTGTTTGGCAACCAACTCATTTTGATCCTCGTTTTGGGATAACGGAATCTCATTATCCGGTTTAACTCAGTCCCCCTCGAGGCAGTATTACAATTCTCAATCTGGTTTGCCCTGACACCACCCTCCCCCACCCCCCACCCCCCGTGGCCCCCGACCCCGATCCCTCGCAACCCTCCCTCTCCCTCTCGCCCTAACCTTCTCTCGGCGCTCTCCCTCCTCACGACGCTTCGCTACAGTCGCCCATCTTCAGAATTGTTGGTATGTGTGAGAAGTAAAAGCGAAGGCTGCTACCTCGAGCAGGTCGCAGATGGAGTCCAGTCGTCTTCGGGTGAAGCCTCCGCGTGGAGCATCAATGTTGCCGTCGGTCTACCTGGGCGGCTACCTCCCTCAAAAGCAAGGTACCCATACCCTGCCCTGCTCTTCTCTACTACCTGTTCTGACATTGATTTGTCTTGTCGACGCACAGAAGAAACCCTAGCTCGCCTAAGGCGACAAGAAACCCTAGCAAGTATATGTGTGCCTTCTTATTCCTCTCCTTCTGCTGCGAGGTTCTACACTTCCACATACGCCTTTTGGAGGAGCTGTTCGTGAAAGCTGGTCGTCGTCCTTTGTTTCTGAACTGCGACGATTCTCCTCCCTCGTGCTCCGGTGGCCCTGCCCAGACTGACGATTCTGCACTTTGTCGTCGTTCTCGACCCCTTCTTCTCAGGTTGGTCACGATTTAGGGTAGAGGGTGCTTTGTTTGTGAGGCCGATTAGGGCAGACGTATAATAATCAGGCATGTGTATCGTTTAAGTGGAAAATGAGCCGACTTTAGCTGCAAACATTTGAATCATTGTGTATGACACTAATTTATTCTACTTCTAACTACTACTGTTATCTAGAAATGCATCAATTTACTGCTATTATGTGTCTATGTGCTAAGTTAGAGCAATATCTAGTAACCCTATAGCAAATAAAAGCAACTAGCATGCCTGATTTTCGAGATTTTTGCCGGCCAAGTTATTTTGAGGATATCAATCTATGTTAGTAGACCATAATTGGGGAGCAAGTAGTTGTTCATCTTATCCTAGATTTCCTTTTCTGTCATTTATTTTTTCCTCACCTTGGTTTCTGTGACTTTTTCTTTATTTTTCTAACATGATTGGGCAGTAATGGTCGTTAATGTCTTGGACATATCTCTTTGCCATACCTTTATTTAATGTTCTATTTTTTGTGATATATTATGATATCATAATAGTAGCATCAATTGCATATGATTTTTAGTACTTATTTAGTTTAATTTTATAATTTTATCAAGTGAAAAGGATGTTATTGTGAATTTTTCATATAAAAATTTGGACTCCTATATGTTTTCATCCCAATGATTTTTTAATCAAATGAAATTAAATTTATGCACAATCATTCATATGATTCATGTATGCCTGTGTTGATATTAAATATAGAATATGCTCACGTGGTTTCAAAGTAGATATGAATCTGGAAATTGGTATTCTGGGAAAGATCATTCATGTATAGATAAAACCCACAAAAAATAGTCAAAACTACCCGCATAAGATGCCTATCTGGCTTGAATTTTACCAATATCTTCGTCATTGTCAGATGTGACTTAATAAAGAGGGTTGATTGGTCCTAACTAAAATTATGTGTAGGCAACTTTAATAATAGTGGATGTTTTTCAAAACATGAGCTTTAATTTATAAATAATTTATATTAGAGTGATGAAGTAAATAGATTGCTTATGCTAAATTTAGTTTTCAAAAATATACTTCATGCTTACTACCTGGGATGACTCCACTTTCTTTCTATATTTATTATACATGAGTAGTAAATTTATTATACATGAGTAGTAAATTTACCAGACAACCTTGAGAAGTTGAGATGGTATTTCTAACACCCTATTGATACATGATATGCATCTTCCTTGATTTCCCATTTCATTATCTGTGTCTGATTGCTTGAGGGCATGAAATGGTTTAAGATTAGGGAATTTGATAAGTGCACTTTGTATTGCATCTTATTTGCTTGATTGAGTTTTTATGTCCAATTGTATCACCCTTAGACAGAAATATATTTTCAATTATATCAACCTTAGATGGAAATATATGTCCAATTATGCTATCTTGTTGCTTATTTATTATCTGCATGGCTTTAATAGCAGTTCCCATTATTTTGTCATATCTCCCGCTTGGGTAGGCAACAGATCTGATCCCAGGAAAGAACGGTCAGAATTTGTGAAGATCAGAGGACATTTGTGATGAAAAAAAGATGTTATCGCATGTCCCTAAAAACATATTATGTTCCTCATTTGTTAACCAAGATAAAAATCCTTAAAAATTACATGGCATAAAAGTAACTCTAATAGCATTGATTCATTATCATCTACTAACCTACAGGCTATAGAGTCCATGCCATAATTCCCATTATATATCTACTCATGATCAACATCCCCCCAATCGATAAACTACACTCCATAAAGTCACTCCATAAAGTCAAATATATAATGTGTAATTTTGTAATGGAGTAATTAAGGAAAATTGACATATTTACATCTTATTAAAAGAATTTGACCCTTTTTTAGGTTAAGGATCTAATTCATATCAGAAAAAAAAAGATGGTAGATTGTGCCCATATCATAGTAGGAGGATGAGACATCTCCCTGGAACCCTTATACTATGGATTTGAGCTTTCATTGATTTTACAATCAAATTTCCTCTCTATCTTGCATTTAGAGTATCCATTATTAATCCTACAATTTATACCATGGATGAACCAAATTTTTGCCTACATTATCTCACCATGAGCAGGTAGTATCTTTGATTTGGCATGCGGGAGCAGACTCATGGTTATTTCATGCTTATGATTTATTTTAATGAATTAAATGTTGTATCTAAATGTCACTCTTGAGTTTTTGTGATCTTAATTTTATGTGTTGTTGATGGATGAATAAGTAAATTTGAATGCAAGATATCAATATATTCTATGATAGGGGTTAGGTTAAGAGGGGAAACAACAGGAGATTTAAAACTTGTCTAACTAAATAAGTGTGAGGTCTAGGTTAGGTTAATCCCGACATCTATAGAGTGATGCTTGGAAAAGTTTTTTTCCTATACAAATGAATATTTTTTATTGTGTGGTATTTTACCATGAAATATGTGGCTAGTGAAACCCACTGCTCAAGATTTTTCTCTTCATTTCATAAAACACATTAGTCTATGTTTTATTTCTTCTTTGTTAAATTGTTTTCAGTTCATGTAAACCACCAATTAATCTTAAAAAAGATCAAGTTTATTGAAACATTTGAATTCTTGCACTTAACAACATTTGACTCCTCATGGAGTTGACCTCTATTACATGAATTTTGAAATCTTTTAGGGCAAGTGGTTTGAGTTATAACAGTTATTCAAAATTCATGAAAATATACTAACATTTTACTATTATGCATGGTATAAGCTATCAAAATGGCTGAAATTTTTATATTCCATAATATTTTTTTATGTATACTTGGATATGATGGAAATGATCCCAAAATGATGGATAGAGATGGAAATTCACATCTAGTTGAATTTTTTAAATAGAAATGTACTAATTCACAACAGAGCAACTGTGGTGCTACCTATATATACATATAGTTGAATATTTATCTATAACAATGCTTAGCACGTATATTCTGCTAGTAACCCTATACAACAGACCACCTGTGGTGCTAGATTTTCGAGCTACTACACCTGCTTACTTCTTATTTTAGTTTTTCAGTTGTTTTCTTGCGTTTCTGGTTCAACTATGATCTTTCTCGGTTGCTGATTGAGCTCCCTATATATGCTTGCTTGGATGTTATTTCATGACTGGTCTATGAATTACAACACGTAATTATATGCACATTTGTCCAATCAATTTACACGTTTGAATAGTTTGTTATGGGCTAATCAGTTCATTTTTATGTGTCTTTAATTTAATAAAAAGTCATCTTGTTGTCATTCGAACTGCTACTTTTTAAATGTTGCATCTAGTGTTGAGTATTACAATATTCTAGGTTTGTGTGTGTTACATCAACTTAACTATATGCACATTTATCCATCAAGACATATTTCATACGACCCCTATGTGGTGATTGCTTGAATATGTGTTTGTGTCTCTACAGTCTGATTGTGTGTTTATTGTCTATCCTACAAAATTTTACTGTCTATAGTTTGGAAAAATTGTATTTAAGGGCGTGTATTTAAGACCATGCTCTGCTTTGTGCAAGGGTAGAAGTAACACATGTCAGATACTAATTTATTCTTACCATAACGATTTCGATATGCCTCTTGAAAAATATACATTTTATATAGTAATTATCATTATAAACACCGCTCACTATCATTATATACTATAGCACCTATGTGAGTATGTCTTACGTAGACCCGAAGCATCGTATTGTTTGGTCAAGAGAGTCTGATGCCGCTCTAGTAATATCATTATGGAGACAATATGACTTAGGTAGGTGTATTGACAATCATTTTACTAAGGACTCTTAGAGGGAGGCAACTTCTGATGTACAAAATAGGATGGGGAAGGACGCGGGTAAGTTAGAACAGTTCAAAACTCGATGGAAGAACATGAGGAAGGACTATTCCGCTTTAAAGCTTGTGACCAACAAGAGTGGTATTGGAATCACACCCTTGACCCCAACAAAGTAATGTCCTACATCTACACTTACATTTACTAATACAAATTTTTTGAATACTTAGGCAAACAAGGACCTTGCTAGGTTGCTTAGGCGCCCCTTTCCCCACTACAACGACATCGAGATGATGGCGGGGAGGAACATTGCTAGATGACACCATTCAATGTCTTCCACGGACACACAAATACCTTCCGACGTTACCTCCGAGGATGATGTTACTGTCAACTTAGATGCGTCTGATACACCCATGAACACAGAAACCACATCAGGGGAACCGAACATACGTGCATCTGGGATGCAAAGCGAGGGTGACACTGAGGGAGGCAGAACAGATACCTCGAGTGTTTGGGGGAGGACTCCTCCTACCCATAGGCATAGGAAGCAACCATCAATGGTGCAGTAGTAATGTGTGCTTTCTAATGAAGTGTTATCTGAATTCACACAGGTGTAAGAAAAGGTTCACAAGTTAGGCACAAGTGTGGTAACCAGAGCCTTTGAAAAAGAAGAGTTTGCAACCATTTTATAACATTTCAATGGCACTTTCCCCGATGCCCCCACTACTATTTTTACAACACTTGTGAATGCCATAAAGGACTCAACAAACCGCAACATCTACCTCATCCTGTAACACACCCCTGAAAAGATAACAATATTGTTACAAGACCTTTGGGAAAGGTCCCAAGTCGGCAATATAACAACAATACCTTCAATGACATCCTATTTTGTGCCATCTCAGCAACCATTTGTGTTGCACACCCCACCACCCAACTTCAACAGCACATCAAGCATACCTTCCATGTGGTATACTCCATCCAATGATGCTGGCCCTTCGGGATCATAAGTGGGAACTACCTTTTTCCATTATGTTTGCTATGTTTCAGACCATCAATTTATATTTGCTTAACTGTTGTAATAATTGCTTTCCCATACAGACATTTCAATTTTCTTCATTGTTGTAATAATTGCTTTACCGTACATATGTTTATTTTCTGTACAATATAATTTGTTTGTAGCTTTCAAGTCGTTGTTTCACATGTCAATTGGTTTATATTATGTTCAAGTAGTTATTATCTTGTTGATATCATTTTACTTGTAGGCATCATGTCTTCCAGTGAGCAAACACAATCACCTGACCTCCTCACACACATTTTAGATACCTTGTCTGGTCCAGCAAATCACATTGTCGATGCAATTGCTGAGTCGATTGCAAACTCCACCATAGACGACATTTCCGTTGATGCCGACATACCACCCACAATACCTAGGTCAGTTAGCATAAGGAGTGGCCACATAAAGGTCTTAGAAATATTAACCGATCATAAACAAAGGGATTATGACCTATATCGTATGCTACCACATACTATAATGGCCCTTGTGGACAAGCTTGAGAGTCGTGACTTGTTACGAAGTACTAGAGGCGTCACTTCAGTTGAGGTTGTATGCTACTTCCTACAAATGGTTGGCCATGGACATACAAATCGTGCTTTGGCGGAGGACTACATTCACTCTGGTGAGACCATAAGTAGAAAGTTCAACAAAGTGTTGGACGTTGTATGTGCATTGACCCATGACTAGATTGTCATGCAAACTGCATCGACATGCACGACAACACATTCTCATATATTGGAGACCCCAAGGTTCTACCATTACTTCAAGGTAATAGTTAGCCCCTAAAAATTTATAAAAAAAAAATCAAATATTCTGTATGTTTACAACCTAATTTGGTGTTATAGAATGCCATCGGGGCAATGGATGGAACACACATCCCAATCTTGGTCAAACAAGACAAGCAAAATCGTTACCACGATAGAAAGGAGAATGTCTCTCTGAATGTCATGGCTGTAGTAGACTTCTCGATGGAGTTTACACTTGTCCTAACTAGGTGGGAGGGGTCAGCTGCTGACCAATGGGTCCTACAATCAGCAACAACCACTGTCGGGTTTAAAGTTCCGTCAGGAAAGTCTTACCTAGTTGATGTAGGGTATGCCAACAGTCGTCAATTTCTAGCACCCTATCGCAACACAGCTTACCATATTTCTGAGTATCGAGGAAACAGACATCCCTACACCAGCAAGAAGGAGATTTTCAACCACTGCCACTCTCAACTACACAATGTTGTTGAAAGAGCATTTGGGGTACTAAAGAGGTGGTTGCCTACCTTAAAAAGGGGGCGACATACCCTATACATTAACAGTGGCACCTCATACTGGCTTGTTGTATCCTCCACAATTAAATATGACACCAACATGATGGCGACACTATCATGAATGAACTCCCAGATGACAGTTCAACACCTATCATTCCCCCTTCTGGGGTTGACCTGAGTTCCCTCCAATAAACAACTCTGTCTGATTCAAGGGAGGGCGATCTTTTACGTGAAACCATTTCTAATCTCCTTTGGGAAACTCATTGACCTAGCATTGTACTTGTCATATTTTTTTAACTTGTATGATAACTCATCAACCACGTGACTCTAGACCCCTAAATTGTTTGTTTCACAAACTATTTTATGGATCCTAATCATAAATGTCACATTGTGTTTCAGTAGGTTGTCTTGAAATGGAGAATGGAATGCCTTGATGTACATGCGGCCTTGAATGCACTGTATGCATGTATATGGATGTCGTAGATATGACAAATGGACGTTTTGAAGACAACAACCCCCATAGACCGTATTTTACATGTGGTAGGGGTCTTGTACGGAACATATGTCAAATGAGGTTGCCTGCGTAGCGTGTTCAACCCACAGTGACAACGCTTACTGTAGTTAGGGATGCAATTCTATCACAACTTGCATATGCACACAACGAATGCATATTATGGTCTGAACAATGTGACTTTGTCTGTTTGACAAGAGTAGACATTGATAGGCTCCAACAAGATATTTCCACTCTACGGGAGATGTAACATCCCTGACCTGGGTTATGCCTTAACCTAGGTGTTTTGTTTAATAAAGTTAATTATATGCTTACTCTTATTTCTTGAAAAGTAATTAAGGTTCAAGGGGAACTTATGTTTCAATTTTAGTCCTTTTCAAATAATGTTGAAACATTGTTTTGCTTGTTTTGGACTAAAATGCAAATTACCCAAGTTGAGGGGTTAAATTTCAAATGTTACATGATAAGATGTTCCTCATGTGTTGAAGAATCATGAGAATGAAGATGATGCAGAGGTAAGGCTTGTGGTAGGCTGAGTACCAAGAAAGAGCTGAAAAAGCAATGTTTGTGCATTAAAACCTAGTTTTGGTGTAATGTGCAATTTACCCAAAAACTAGGGTTCAATATGAAAATTACCACTTCAAAATAGTCCCTAATGTTTCTTGGCATCATGTAGAGCAAAGAAAACGAGGGCGGCACCTCATTTGGATCACTTTGGAGGAGAGAGAATCTTGATATTAAAATAATCAAGATTTAAGCATAAATTGGAACTTTACTTCAATTTAAAGCAAAAATAAATATATTAATTGAATAGCCCTTCAAACAAAAGGAGAGGGATGATTTTGCAAAAGAATGGACGACCATGTGCCTTGCAAAGGCACGAAAATATCTCAAGCAAGTGGATAACCCACTCACATTATTAAAAGAAAAAGAAATATCCACTAACTTATGGATATTATTATTATAAGGGTTAAGGTGCTTAATTTGTTTTCCTTTAATTCATGGATAATTGAGTGGAATATGAGGAAAAGGGGATAGACTCGTAACCAAGGAAGGGAAGGGGGAAAGTGAAAAGGAGATGGAGGAGATAATCCCTACTTTCTCTCTCTTAAATGAATTTTCAATAAAATTCATATATATGCTCCTTTATCCATGAGTTGAAAGGGAATTTCGAATCCACTTTCACTTCTTACTTGCAAAAACGACCAAGGGAGCTTGGAGCAATAGGAGGAAGACCCCCAACCTGTTGGTAAGCTTGTTGACCTTCGTTTACCTTGATTCCATGGTGGAAATCGAAAATCAATGCATGATTTCTTCATATCTCGATCCCATCTTCAATTCTAACCATTCCTTTTCACTCAAAGCTTGAGGACGAGCCTTGAGATAGTGAAAGGAGTTGCATCTACCACTGTTGACGTGATCTTGAAGCTTTGAAGCTCAATTGGAGGCGGGTTTTATAACTTGAACCCTTGAACTTTGTTATTGATTCCATATCTTTATCAATTGTTGATTCCTTCATTATTCCCGAAATTTTATTTGAATGATTGGTGAAATAACCATGGAAATTATAGCAAGTTTCGTGGGTTTGTAGCTTGAAGATTATGATGTCCTCTTAAGCACACACCTCAACATGGGCAACCGGTTTTCAAAATCGATTGAGTTAATTCGGTTACAAAACTGAATGGATAATTGATTTCAAGACCGAATGGGTAATTGCTCTTAAGATCAAATGGGTAATTGATCTTAAGACCAGTTGGAGATACTTGCTGATGTAGTTGGACGTTGATCCAATGGTCCTAATGGATTAGTTGAAGGAAACCCTAGATGCCCAAACAGTTTCAAAACCATTTGGTGTTGAAATGCCAAAACTGAATGGAGATCTAAAGTGATCAAATCATTTGGAGATTTAAGGTGATGATTGATCCATTGATCCAATGGTTGATAATAATGATTATCAATGATAGCTACAAAGGTTGAAATCCTAAAGTACCTAGATGATCAGTACCTTTAGAATGGTTAACCCTAAAAGCTTATGAAAGCAATGTCTCAATACGCTATGTCAACCATAGTTGTACATATTTGATTGAAAGGTTGATGTAACCTAATCAAGTTGAGTGGATGATAGAAAGGAATTCGTACATGAGTATTAATTATGAAGAATATGTGATTAGGGTATGATCCTTAGTAAAGAGATCATGAAGCCCTAATCGAGTGGGTTAATAAGCCATAATCCTAAAAGTTGGGTAATCCTGAGTGAAACCCTAGTCTAGAGTAAAGATGTAACCCTAATTTAGGGTGATGATATAAGAAACCCTAATTATGGGTAATGGAAGATGAAAAACTAATTGGGATAAATAGTAAACCCTAATTATGGGTAATTGAATGGAAACCCTAGTTAGGATTAATAGCAAACCCTAATTGTGGATAATTGAATTTAAACCCTAATTGAGGGTGATGTCATGTGAAATCCTAATTGAGGGTGATTGTTACACCCCGATCTCACAATTTCCTCAAATCATGAGATTAGGGCATAAGATAGGATTTATATGTAACCCAAAGAACACCCGTAACTTTTTCTTTTCTTTTAAACTCTTGTTTCTTCGCATTGAACCACATAACATCTTAACAAGGAATGTGAACATTTCTTCTACTAATCAGACTTTAATAGAAAAGATACATGTATAAACATTCATAATGTCTCTCACTCATTATGCACATGAAACTAGCTAATTAGCATACATATCAAAGAGGAACAACATTACACATCGTATTTACAACTCTCTCTCTCTTATCTCTTACTGAGGACCTAGAGTGACAAGGACCGACTGACTCAACTAATCTCGTACTTGACTCCTGTGGCAGATCTACACTGAAGCTCTGACCATCTTCAAGTCCATGCGGTTAACCCTAAAAATGTTTGAGTAGAGGGGTGAGCCTACTCGCTCAGTGAATGAGTACTTCAAGGAAACAGACTAATGCACCAATGTGATTACAGATATAATTTGAGAAACGATATGAAATTTAACAACAATAAATACTACACTGAGCAGTTCTAAAACAATATAATTGAAATAACAAAGAATGTAAATATTGCATCCAAAGCATAACTACTAGAAGACTATACTCTAGTCTTCCTTAACTCTTTCATTTATAAGGAAGTCTGTGAACCTATATGATCATATTTTAAATTATGCCCTGATCTTATGCAGTGTACTCTGAATAAGAGACTCGCAGTGCACTACGACCACACCGTACAAGACTTAGCGACACACCCGGGAAATGCTAAGTCTGACGCCAGCCCTGTTCTGCCACAGGACCCCAGGCTCTCCGGCCTAAAACAATGCACTACTCTGAGTGCTCTAGACTCCTCCTCTAACCTGAGTACACAGGCGGAGAGTCTCACGGGGTTACCACCATGACTCCGCACGGTTCTTGTTGCAATAACCCCTATTTTCCTCCAGTGCCACCATGACTCCGCACGGTTCTTGTTGCAACACTGGCTCTCTATCCTCGTGCCACCATGACTCCGCACAGTTATTTTTGCAACACGAGTTTCACCCCTAAGGCGCAGACCTCCCAAAGGGGTTCTACGGTGTTCAGGGCACCTAAGTCTAACATTAACATTATAGATACATGTAAAACAAAAATCATAACTCATGTATTCAACATATATCATGTCTCAGTAACATCCCTTTCTAGGGCATGTCATATCTCATCACCTGCAATTTATGAGATATGTTTTGAAATATAAGAAGCCCTGCAGTACGTAGATATCAACTCAGAGAGAACAAGCTTATAAAATTAAACGCACAAGAAACATACAATTCAACAGTTAAGTATCACCACATCTCATATCGAGACCTTTCATATCACCATAGCATGATTCATTGAACACCCTATCCTTAGGGTTTTCATTTGCCTTATTCATTCATCACATGCCATCACCCTACTCTTAGGGTTTCATTTGCCTCATTCACCCTTTTCATTTACCTCATTCACTTGTCACAAAGCTCTCATAAGGATTTCATAAGATATAAGCATTCACGAAATAAAGATTGTTTCAACAAATCATATACAATCAATATAGATATGGAACCATGGAAACTTAACTAAGTTTATATTTTCCATACCATTTACTGAGATATCATGTACCAAGAATAAAATTCAATTAAGATAACCCATGAGGTACATCCGAACCACTTATAGGATTACTAGTCCTTTTCAATAAGGTTGAAACACTAGTGATGTCTCAATTAGGTTAAACCCTAATTACATCATTTGATATAAATCTGAAAAGCATTCTCACTAGGAAGTGTTGTATACGTTTCTGATATGAATCTACCATTTAGGAATCATTCAAACAGAGAAGGAATCCATATCATATCAATTTGCAACAATCTTAAATCAAACGGACATTTCAGGATTTAGAATCGCATGCTAAGCATTTAGGGATTTGGATGCTATAATCAAATTCGTGCATTACACTGTTTGAAGGAAGAACCCACTCACCCTAAGGTGTGAAAACACCTCAAAACTGCAGCTCAACTCAGGGAATCTCGAACTCCTATCAAATCCTTAGCAAATCTCCCAATTCTTCTTCCATCCAACTCGGGAACCTTGAAAATGAGGGATTATGAAGAAAAGGTGAGAAAAGAGGGAATTTCGACATCATATTGGATCAAATCAGAGCATGGACGGAATCTTGACATGAGAGAGAAGATTCACCATAAAAGTCTATGCAAAGAATCCAAACTTACTTGATTTCACCCTTCCTGGAATCGCAAAACCCTAATTCAGCAATTCCTCCTCTTTCTCCACTCAAGCCCTAACTCTCCCTCTCTCTCTAAGAGTTCGTTTCTCTGGAATGGATGACGAAGAATGAGAGCTTCTTGTGTGTGTGGTTGCTCATATAAGTCAATTTGAGCTGCTTGGGTCAATTGCATATTGACCCAACACTCAACTTTAATTATATTGGCTGAATATTTAGTTATACAAAAGTTACTGTAATTCGTTTATTTTAGAGATCAAACATTCTCCAACAATTATGGGAATTTATAAAGTTGTTTATAATTGATATATAAAGCTTCAGTTAAAATTTGAGATCATTTGGAGTTACCAATAAATAATTAAAAATAGAACAGTGCACTGCTATATTGCAGTCTGCAATATATTCGGCCGAGTTTGTCCTGCACAGAACTCGACCGACACCCTTACTGTAGAGATCAAAAAGTCATCCAAAAATTATGCAAATTTAACAGAGTGTCTAAAACTGTGTTTTTTAAGCACAGTTAAAATTTGAGATCAATTGGATATACCAATAAAAAGATAAAATTCAATTACCAAACTTCTGTAGAATTCTGGAAATATGATCGGTCGAGTTTGAAACTCGGCCGATAAATAGGTCAGAGCATTCTTCCAAAATTCTGATATTTTCCAATGTTGTTCACATTTTATATATCCAAATCATATCCAAATTTGAAGTAAATAATAGTTACACATAAAATACTAAAAATCATTTAGTGAGACATCCTACTTATCAAATTCTGTATTCATGTATCATCAAAACCCTATTTTGGGCCGATTAGGGTTTATGTTTCTCAAACCCTAATTCTCAAGACAAAATAACATTTAGACTTCTTATCATAGTTAAAATATCCTAATTGAGTTATCGTCATTAATTAGATTTCAAGAATGATTATTCCAATTAATCTTTGCAATCGTCTAGGTAAACCCTAGTTTACCAGTTAAGCTCAGATGGGGTCGTAACAACTCTCCCCCCTTTAGAATGTTTCATCCTCGAAACATAAACCTACAAGAAAGATGCATTCAAGGTTATTCTAAGCTTCTAAAGCCTTCCATGTCATCATATTCTTTTAATTCTTTACTAACTCACCACATATTTCAAATAGTTCTCAATGATATCAAGCAAATTCTTTATGCCACAGTCAAACATAGAATGCAAAGATAAACCACCACGCTTTCGTTGCGCAACTCTGATACTCTGATACAACTATCTCAACTTATGCTGCTCAGAGAGTTCTATTGTTCTGTATCACCTTTAAGTGATAAAAGCAAGTTCACCATACTGTTTTAAACTTTAATAACATGTTACTCAGATAGCAAAACAGTCTTGAATTAAAAGACTAGATTCAATAATCAATTGCACAATACTACTCTTGGCATCCCCATTGGGTCATGGATGCATGAGGTGAAGCATTACCACCTCATTCCATACTATCCTATTTCAATCCTGGGATCTGTGGGTTATGGGCCCACACACAATTCAAAGTGTAACCATCGTATTATATCATTTTAGGGCTTCAACAACAGTAATAAAGTAATCCACAATTGTATCAGTCACTCAAGCATTAATCATACTCAATTACCATCACTCAGTTATATTAGAGCTAGGTATAACAAGCTACACCTCATTAGGGTTACTTGTCCAAACAATCTAATTATCATCCCTTTCTATTAATATGAGTGAATATGTATAACTACCTTATTCAGGGTATCTCTCCATGTGTTCTAACATCATCCAAACCGTATCACCATATCACAAATACACAATACTAAGATGCATATCAGGTATGAATTATTACAACTATCATATGCCTTTAATTTAACATATAGCTTGCACAAATACACTAAAATCATATGTAGAACCAACTTTTATACCTTAATATGCCTTCAGCAAATCATACATGTAAAAACAAATTCACATATTACACAAAGCTAGTGTTTTTCCTATATTTCTCTGCTCATTCATTACTTCTTTACTTTTTTCTACCTATCCTTTTCATAAGATTATATACAATAAACATCATTAACATTGAAGCATTTAAGATAGGAATAGATTATTCATCATTCTTGCTATCACACAAGAATTTATTTCTTATCGCACTTCATCATACTGTATGTCACTATTACATTCACTAGATGGCCCCACCAAGGTAGTTATGCATCATATATGATTTATTTTCTATTATCATTTCATTCCCACCTTGCTCTCATTAAGGAATATATCAAAGAGAAGATGATTTTAAGACTTGGAATTCTTGTATTCAAGCATTCCCTTAATACATTCTCATATGTAGACTTACTTAGTTATCAACAGAGATATTTGATTAATTAGCACTTGCTTGAATCTCACAACCTCTTAATTTTATAACTTCACCATCATATTTCAAATCCTTTCTTACGTTTCATAGTCCTATTACCATATACTACTCTTTAACCCGTCATCTTTAATTCTAAATTTTTCTCTTATGACCATGTTGCTTATTCATATGTATGGTCATGTATACCATGTTGCACATATTTCCTCCTTTATCTTTATACTATTGTGAAGTTAATGTTCTAAATTAATAGTCCTTCTATTAGTTTTTACTCATGTTGAATACATTACATATTCTTCATTTTTAAATAATAGGGATCATGCATAGGTCAAACATAGTTTCTCTTTCAATCAAGTTTTTCTCTCCTGAATACAGTCTACCTTTGTATGACTTATTCATTCGTTAAACTACACCTATGTTCTTTGCTTAGAAACTAGTTTGTTGTTCTAGTCTTATGAATTACATGTTCATACGATTCTCTTTACTTTTACTCCTTTGAAGACTCTTTACTTCTATGGACCTATTGAATGCTCAACCCTATTCTCTACTTAGACTTTGCTTTAGAGTTCATAAAAGCATTATACTCTATTATATGATTCATTCTTCATGATTGATTCTTGTTATCTTAAACCATACATACATTTCACATATCTTTCTATATTTCATATGTATAGTTCATGTAATACTAATCAATAAACTGATTATGAACTTCTTATCATGTTCTATTATTCCTCAATTAAGGGTTTCACATTTGAGACCCCAAAGTTGAACCTCAGATATCAGTTTCAACTAATTCTTAGTTGTTCTGATCTTTCCCATCTGTTTCAACATCTTACTGTATGTACATTCTTACTCTGATGTGGGTCTAATTATTCCAATTCTATTCTTATTATGCTATATATAGGATTCATTAGATCCTAATAACGCGTCCTGCCAACCGGACCAGGCCAAACCTAAAATCCTGAAGCCAGGAACTACAAAGGATTACATTCTTTCTGAACTGCCACTCACAGCTCAGAAACTTGGCCGATTGGTCAGAAACTTGGCTGATTGCTTCACAACTCGGCCGATCCGCTTGAAACTCGGCCGATCAACTTGTTATTTGATTTCTTGTAAAAGAAACTCGGCCGAATCACATACAACTCGGCCGATCAGTTTGTTGTTCGATTTCCTATTAAGGAAACTCGGCCGAATCACATACAACTCAGCCGAATCACGTATAGACTGAAAACCTAAACAGACCTGCTGATGTCAATTTCACTCGAATCAGCGGGCAAAACTATAGAAACAAAAGCTCATTCAAAGGTCAATTCTATTCTACTTGTTACAAAGAATGAATTCAATAAATGCTACAATTGCATGGTGTACAACAGATATTAAAGACCCATATTTCAAAGTATTGAATATTTCAATTCAAGCATATAACAGCATTTCTATATATTTCCAACAAAAACATCATTATGAAATATAAGTTCTATCTCCTTTTACATTTATGCTCTTAATTCTTGTTTCTTTTCTCGTTTTCTAACCCTAACATTTCTAGGGTTCATCTCTAGCCCATTCTTCCACTGTATACCTGGCCAGGGTATACGTGAGAGAATAGACAGAGTAGCTTGTACTGGTTGATCCAAGTACTCAGATATCGGGCCAGGATATCCAAATACTCAAATCCCCAAAGCTAACATCAAAACATCTCCTATCTGCCACACTTAGGACTCTAACTTACTAACTTAATGGTCCTTGACAACTCACCCTAAGATCTGATACCAAGCTGTTACACCCCGATCTCACAATTTCCTCAAATCATGAGATTAGGGCGTAAGATAGGATTTATATGTAACCCAAAGAACACCCTTAACCTTTTCTTTTCTTTTAAACTCTTGTTTCTTCGCATTGAACCACATAACATCTTAACAAGGAATCTGAACATTTCTTCTACTAATCAGACTTTAATAGAAAAGATACATGTATAAACATTCATAATGTCTCTCACTCATTATGCACATGAAACTAGCTAATTAGCATACATATCAAAGAGGAACAACATTACACATCGTATTTACAACTCTCTCTCTCTCTTATCTCTTACTGAGGACCTAGAGTGACAAGGACCGACTGACTCAACTAATCTCGTACTTGCCTCCTGTGGCAGATCTACACTGAAGCTCTGACCATCTTCAAGTCCATGCGGTTAACCCTAAAAATGTTTGAGTAGAGGGGTGAGCCTACTCGCTCAGTGAATGAGTACTTCAAGGAAATAGACTAATGCACCAATGTGATTACAGATATAATTTGAGAAACGATATGAAATTTAACAACAATAAATACTACACTGAGCAGTTCTAAAACAATATAATTGAAATAACAAAGAATGTAAATATTGCATCCAAAGCATAACTACTAGAAGACTATACTCTAGTCTTCCTTAACTCTTTCATTTATAAGGAAGTCTGTGAACCTATATGATCATATTTTAAATTATGCCCTGATCTTATGCAGTGTACTCTGCATAAGAGACTCGCAGTGCACTACGACCACACCGTACAAGACTTAGCGACACACCCGGGAAATGCTAAGTCTGACGCCAGCCCTGTTCTGCCACAGGACCCCAGGCTCTCCGGCCTAAAACAATGCACTACTCTAAGTGCTCTAGACTCCTCCTCTAACCTGAGTACACAGGCGGAGAGTCTCACGGGGTTACCACCATGACTCCGCACGGTTCTTGTTGCAATAACCGCTATTTTCCTCCAGTGCCACCATGACTCCGCACGGTTCTTGTTGCAACACTGGCTCTCTATCCTCGTGCCACCATGACTCCGCACGGTTATTGTTGCAACACGAGTTTCACCCCTAAGGCGCAGACCTCCCAAAGGGGTTCTATGGTGTTCAGGGCACCTAAGTCTAACATTAACATTATAGATACATGTAAAACAGAAATCATAACTCATGTATTCAACATATATCATGTCTCAGTAACATCCCTTTCTAGGGCATGTCATATCTCATCACCTGCAATTTATGAGATATGTATTGAAATATAAGAAGCCCTGCAGTACGTAGATATCAACTCAGAGAGAACAAGCTTATAAAATTAAACGCACAAGAAACATACAATTCAACAGTTAAGTATCACCACATCTCATATCGAGACCTTTCATATCACCATAGCATGATTCATTGAACACCCTATCCTTAGGGTTTTCATTTGCCTTATTCATTCATCACATGCCATCACCCTACTCTTAGGGTTTCATTTGCCTCATTCACCCTTTTCATTTACCTCATTCACTTGTCACATAGCTCTCATAAGGATTTCATAAGATATAAGCATTCACGAAATAAAGATTGTTTCAACAAATCATATACAATCAATATAGATATGGAACCATGGAAACTTAACTAAGTTTAAATTTTCCATACCATTTACTGAGATATCATGTACCAAGAATAAAATTCAATTAAGATAACCCATGAGGTACATCCGAACCACTTATAGGATTACTAGTCCTTTTCAATAAGGTTGAAACACTAGTGATGTCTCAATTAGGTTAAACCTTAATTACATCATTTGATATAAATCTGAAAAGCATTCTCACTAGGAAGTGTTGTATACATTTCTGATATGAATCTACCATTTAGGAATCATTCAAACAGAGAAGGAATCCATATCATATCAATTTGCAACAATCTTAAATCAAACGGACATTTCAGGATTTAGAATCGCATGCTAAGCATTTAGGGATTTGGATGCTATAATCAAATTCGTGCATTACACTGTTTGAAGGAAGAACCCACTCACCCTAAGGTGTGAAAACACCTCAAAACTGCAGCTCAACTCAGGGAATCTCGAACTCCTATCAAATCCTTAGCAAATCTCCCAATTCTTCTTCCATCCAACTCGGGAACCTTGAAAATGAGGGATTATGAAGAAAAGGTGAGAAAAGAGGGAATTTTGACATCATCTTGGATCAAATCAGAGCATGGATGGAATCTTGACATGAGAGAGAAGATTCACCATAAAAGTCTATGCAAAGAATCCAAACTTACTTGATTTCACCCTTCCTGGAATCGCAAAACCCTAATTCAGCAATTCCTCCTCTTTCTCCACTCAAGCCCTAACTCTCCCTCTCTCTCTAAGAGTTCGTTTCTCTGGAATGGATGAAGAAGAATGAGAGCTGCTTGTGTGTGTGGTTGCTCATATAAGTCAATTTGAGCTGCTTGGGTCAATTGCATATTGACCCAACACTCAACTTTAATTATATTGGCTGAATATTCAGTTATACAAAAGTTACTGTAATGTGTTTATTTCAGAGATAAAACATTCTCCAACAATTATGGGAATTTAGCAAGTTGTTTATAATTGATATATAAAGCTTCAGTTAAAATTTGAGATCATTTGGAGTTACCAATAAATAATTAAAAATAGAACAGTGCACTGCTATATTGCAGTCTGCAATATATTCGGCCGAGTTTGTCCTGCACAGAACTCGACCGACACCCTTACTGTAGAGATCAAAAAGTCATCCAAAAATTATGCCAATTTAACAGAATGTCTAAAACTGTGTTTTTTAAGCACAGTTAAAATTTGAGATCAATTGGATATACCAATAAAAAGATAAAATTCAATTACCACACTGCTGTAGAATTCTGGAAATATGATCGGTCGAGTTTGAAACTCGGCCGATAAACAGGTCAGAGCATTCTTCAAATATTCTGATATTTTTCAATGTTGTTCAAATTTTATATATCCAAATCATATCCAAATTTGAAGTAAATCAGAGTTACACATAAAATACTAAAAATCATTTAGTGAGACATCCTACTTATCAAATTCTGTATTCATGTATCATCAAAACCCTATTTTGGGCCGATTAGGGTTTATGTTTCTCAAACCCTAATTCTCAAGACAAAAGAACATTTAGACTTCTTATCATAGTTAAAATATCCTAATTGAGTTATCGTCATTAATTAGATTTCAAGAATGATTATTCCAATTAATCTTTGCAATCGTCTAGGTAAACCCTAGTTTACCAGTTAAGCTCAGATGGGGTCGTAACAGTGATGCTATGTGAAACCCTATGCAATGGTATGATGAGGAGCCCTAATATAGGGTGAAGGTATGTGAAACTCAAATTTTTATTTATAATAAGTGAAGCCCTAATCTTAGGCAATATGATGATAAACCATAACCCTAATAAGAGAACCCTAATGATAAAATAGTGGGTATTACCTTATAAAGATGAAACATCTCAAATGGTTGATCATAGACAACTTTATAGTAAGCAATGCCTTAACCTGAAATGAGTCTATATCATTGAAGATAGTTGGACCATTCTTGTGTGTGACCTATGCACTTCATGGTAAAAGTGATAGGTTAGTGGATGAAAGCATTAAGATGGGAAATACATTAATCCAAGATAAGTTGATAACTCAAGTAAGTTGGAAGTGATGAGGAAAGTGATACATCAAGATATGATTGATATCACTTTTAGAATACCAAGGTTGATAAGCATTGATGTACCTTAAATCCAATGTACTTGGATAGGAAACACATGAAGTATGTTATGTAAATTGTTACAATGAATTGTAATGAGTTTGATATACTTTGATAAGAATAGGCTAATATACCTTGAGAATGGGGTTAAGCTAAACTAATGAGTATGATGTAATCATACCATGATAAGGATGAGAAATGAACTCATACCTTGTATTGATAATCATTTAATGATAAATGTTAAAAGTAATAAACATGATTGAATACTCGAGATGTTAATGGATGCTCCTAGAGGTGTGGAGCAATATATTAAGGTTGATTTGATAAATATGAAATCCTAATTAATGTGAGATGGGAAACCCTAACCCTAAATTGGGTAATGGGACATGAGAAACCCTAATGTGACGTGAATAGTAAGCCCTAACCCTATTGAGGGAATAGTGGTGTTACTATTGTATTACATGAGGTGATATGTTATTGTTGCCTAGTGAGAGGTGACAAGATGTGTAATGGCCTTGTGAGCCATATGATTAGATGTTGCCTAGTGATAGGTGACAATATGTTTAATGGCCTTGTGAGCCATATGATTAGATGTTTCCTAGTGAGAGGTGACAAGATATTTTATGGGCCTTATGAGCCATGAGAACAATTGTGGCATAGTGAAAGGTACCAAGATGATTATAAAAGTTTATTTTAAGAAATGATAATGTTTTAATAAACTTAATAAAAGGAACAATTGTATTCAATAAAGAATGTGAAAATCTATGAAGGCTAACCTCAGGGTTCAAAGCCTAGAGAAGGATGTGATGATCAATGATGAGTTAAAGGAATTTATATCCCATGATCTGTGTAATCAGGATTGGTTAAAGTCCAATACCTGGCAGAGGCATGAAGCCTATAATTAGGAGTGGTTAGAGTCCACTTCCTGGATGTGTAATCAGGAGTGGTTAGAGTCCACTACATGTCTGTGTAATTAGGATTGGTTAAAGTCCAATACATGGTAGAGGCATGAAGCATGTAATCAGGAGTGGTTAGAGTCCACTACCTGGGTATGTAATCAGGAGTGGTTAAGTCCACTGCATGGCTGTGTAATCAGGATTGGTTAAAGTCCAATACCTGGAAGAGGCATGAAGCCTGTAATCAGGAGTGGTTAGAGTCCACTTCTTAGTTGTGTAATCAGGAGTGGTTAGAGTCCACTGCCTGGTTGTGTAATCAGGATTGGCTAAAGTCCAATACCTGGCAGAGGCATGAAGCCTGTAATGAGGAGTGGTTAGAGTCCACTGTCTGGCTGTGTAATCAGGATTGGTAGAGTCCAATGCCTGGCGGTGTAATCAGGATTGGTTAAAGTCCAATACCTGGCAGAGGCATGAAGCCTATAACCAAGGGATTGGCATAGTTCAATGCCTAGATAGAATATGATGATGTATATTCTTATGTCTGGAATAATTCAATATTTTTTTAGCAGATTGGCTAGGGCCAACAGATGAAAACAAGAATGAATCATGGGTGACAAATTAGGATAATAAGGAAAAGCTTGAGATGTTGAAATGATATGGTTGATAAATGATATACATGTTCTTCCTATTCCTTCTTAAGAGGATAGATGAATTATTGTTCTATCATAAATGGTTGCAATGATTTAAAAGATGAGAATGCTTTAAACTGCTTATCCTTTGCCTAGTTTTATATCATTAAACTGTAATCATAATGTTTTTCGCGGAGAGTTATATCTCTCATTGGGGAAATTACAATTGTCTCACCCCCGTGGGATCCAACATTTTTTTGGTAGACAAGCACGGAGGAGACTAAGAATATCTTGTAGAGGAAGAACATCAATAGCAGCAAAGACAGTAGTGACAACTCAGGTTGAGTGTACTGTCTGTCGTGTCTTGTAGATAGAAGTCCTATGTGTCGTCTCTGTACTCTCAGGTCCTCGGAGTTAGTAGTTAGTTATTTTAATGTATCGATCCTTGAGATTTTGAGTTGCTTAAGTATAATTCTGACAAAGTAATTGTTGTATATAATTTTCAAGAAGAGATAGTACATGTGATATGCTTATGAACCAGGATGTAGATGATATACATTGGTTCTTGATAAAAGAGTTTTCCTGTGTATGGACCTCTTTGCAAAATGTTTAAATTTTTAGTGATTTTTGTTAATCCGCTGTGAATGATACGCTTCCGCATTAGTTAATCTTGTTTTTGTGAGTTGGATGCCACAATTAAGTGGTATCAGAGCTCTAGGTTCGTTGAGTCTACAGAGACATAGGACTAAGGTATCAAGTTTGTTCTAAGTGTACCCAGTGTATCTTATAGTGCCTTCTGCTTATGCAGAAGAAGATATATAACTCAAAGATGTCTGGAGGACATGAAGAATACATTGCTGAGAGCAATCTTGCTGCACCAGTAGAAGGTGTCAGGGATCAGGCAAGAGAAGAAACATTGCCTGAGAATCTCCTAGCTGATCCAACTATAATAAGAAATCCTTCTTTAAGTATTACTGTTGGAGAATTTAGGGCAACAGTAATGTATATAGTGGATCAAGCATTGGCAGTGTAACCTAGATTACTAGCCCCCAATAATGATGTTTTGGATATCAACAGGATTTATGATCAACATCAGCAGGTTGAAGCAATAAGGAATGATGAAGTTCTGGACTTAAATCGAGTCTATGCTCAACCTCAGCCTATTAAATCAATATATAGTGATGGGAGGAATAGATTACAACCTGAAATCAGGGTCTGCCACAAGTGTAGGAAACCTAGATATATCATAAGATATTGCCCAGAGAAGAAAAATAAGATGATAATTGAGAAAAGGCCTATCCAAATTCAGGAACAGAGGCCTAGTGGTTCCAAAAAGAAGAATTTTTTGGTACCACCAGTACAACCAGAGCCTAGTGCACCAAGGCAATGGTTACTCGAAAAGGGTAAGGAATCTTCTAGACTCCATCTAGCACCTAGAATTTGCTACCAATGTAGACAAGTAGGACATCTGGCAAGACATTATTCAGTCAGAAATGTTATGGTGAATCAACCTCTGAGGCAGAGTCAGCCTGAGGCAGTAAATAATCCACGAATCATGATAGGTTAGACAAAATAATGTCATTCTAATATGTCATTTTGTGAATTCCTAGATTAAATTGAGAAAGTAACTGATTAATCTCTCCTTGATTAGTCCTATGAGGACTTACAATTTGCTTAGTAAAACATCATAAATGTTTTATGTTGCTCTTACCTCTATGAGAAAAGATGAGGTACAGAAGAGATGACTGGATAAAATCCAGTAATGTTAAATCTTATGCTTGTGATAATATGAAAAAGAAGGAATATGATAGTATACAAAGTGCATACCACTTAATCTCAGTATTTATATACCCTGTCCAAGTATACAACTATTGATGATAAAGTGAGTATGGAAACTCTTAGATTGTTGTCTTTTTTATTTCTCTGATCAAGTAGTCATTCTGAGACAATCTAATGAGTGTCATGAAATTAGAAATATGGAATGAAAAATGTGTCATATCCCAAGCATAAGAAAGAGAAGTCTGAGAGAATCTCAGATGAGCATGTTGATATGAGGAACAAAAAGTGTACTCCTCATAAGATAAGAATAAGAATAAGGGAGATGAACCTTGTTCAGTAAAGATGTAAGTATAATAAAGATCTTTCCCATAATGAGGAAATGAGAAATGTGATGAGATCATGAGATGATCATAAACATGCTAATAATAATAAAGAAAGGGATAATGTTAAGTAATCATCCATATGATTCCTATATTGATGGAAAGGAACCAAGAAAGAAATAAGAGTAAATAACTCATGAACAATAGAAGGTTCATGTAATGTTTAAGGAGATGATAATCTCTTCTCATGAATAAACAACCCTAGATAATAATAGGGTGATAAGAGGAATATGATCCTTTGTTTTCTTTTCTTTCAGGGACCTGGAAATCAAGTGGGCCCATAACCCACATGTCCCTGGATGAAAGAAAGATGAAAATGTAATGTGTTTTCAGCACATGTGATGGATACCAAGGTAAGGGATTCTGGTATCAGATAATTCATGTTGACCACATAGAATGGTTAATTGTGGAATTAGATTGGTTACATAATATAGCATGGACATCATATGTTAGGGGTTTATGCCTTGCATAAACATGACATTGATATGTTATGTGAAGACTTGATGGGATGATATATGAATAATATCTATCTCCCTTTATCTGGGATTTTGGGGACGAAATCCTTGTTAGGGGTTTATAATTTGTAACATCCCTGACCTGGGTTATGCCTTAACCTGGTTTTTTTCTTAATAAAGTTAATTATATGCTTACTCTTATTTATTGAAAAGTAATTAAGGTTCAAGGGGAACTTATGTTTCAATTTTAGTCCTTTTCGAATAATGTTGAAACATTATTTTGCTTGTTTTGGACTAAAATGCAAATTACCCAAGTTGAGGGGTTAAATTGCAAATGTTACATGATAATATGTTCCTTATGTGTTGAAGCATAAGTAGAATGAAGATGATGCAGAGGTAAGGCTTGTGGTAGCCTGAGTACCAAGAAAGAGCTGAAAAAGCAATGTTTGTGCATTAAAACCTAGTTTTGGTGTAATGTGCAATTTACCCAAAACCTAGGGTTCAATATGCAAATTACCACTTCAAAATAGTCCCTAATGTTTCTTGGAATCATTTAGAGCAAATAAAATGAGAAGGGCGCCTCATTTGGATCACTTTGGAGGAGAGAGAATCTTGATATTAAAATAATCAAGATTTAAGCATAAATTGGAACTTTACTTCAATTTAAAGAAAAAATAAATATATTAATTGAAGAGACCTTCAACCAAAAGGAGAGGGATGATTTTTCAAAATAATTGACGACCATGTTCCTTGCAAAGGCACGAAAATATCTCAAGCAAGTGGATAACCCACTCACATTATTAAAAGAAAAAGAAATATCCACTAACTTATGGATATTATTATTATAAGGGTTAATGTGCGTAATTTGTTTTCCTTTAATTCATGGATAATTGAGTGGAATATGAGGCAAAGGGGATAGACTCGTAACCAAGTAAGGGAAGGGGGAAAGTGGCAAGGAAATGGAGGAGATAATCCCTACTTTCTCTCTCTTAAATGAATTTTCAATCAAATTCATATATATGCTCCTTTATCCATGAGTTGAAAGGGAATTTCCAATCCACTTTCACTTCTTACTTGCAAAAACGACCAAGGGAGCTTGGAGCAACATGAGGACGACCCCCAACCTGTTGTTAAGCTTCTTGACCTTCATTTACCTTGATTCCATGGTGGAAATCGAAAATCAATGCATGATTTCTTCATATCTCAATCCCATCTTCAATTCTAACCATTCCTTTTCACTCAAAGCTTGAGGACAAGCCTTAGGACAGTGAAAGGAGTTGCATCCACCATTTTTGATGTGATCTTGAAGCTTTGAAGCTCAATTGGAGGCGAGTTTTATAACTTGAACCCTTGAACTTTGTTATTGATTCCATATCTTTATCAATTGTTGATTCCTTCATTATTCCCGAAATTTTATTTGAATGATTGGTGAAATCACAATGGAAATTACAAAAAGTTTCGTGGGTTTGTAGCTTAAAGATGATGATGTCATCTTAAGCACACACCTCAACATGGGCAACTGGTTTTCAAAACCGATTGAGTTAATTCGGTTACAAAACTGAATGGATAATTGATTTCAAGACCGAATGGGTAATTGCTCTCAAGATCAAATGGGTAATTGATCTTAAGACCAGTTGGAGATACTTTCTAATGTAGTTGGATGTTGATACAATGGTCCTAATTGATTGGTTGAAGGAAACCCTAGATGCCCAAACAGTTTCAAAACCATTTGGTGTTGAAATGCCAAAACCGAATGGAGATCTAAAGTGATCAAATCGTTAGGAGATTTAAGGTGATGATTGGTCCATTGATCCAATGGTTGATAATAATGATTATCAATGATAGGTACAAAGGTTGAAATCCTAAAGTACCTAGATGATCAGTACCTTTAGAATGGTTAACCCTAAAAGCTTATGAAAGCAATGTCTCAATACGATATGTCAACCATAGTTGTACATATTTGATTGAAAGGTTGATGTAACCTAATCAAGTTGAGTGGATGATAGAAAGAAATTCATACATGAGTATTAATTATGAAGAATATGTGATTAAGTTATGATCCTTAGTAAAGAGATCATGAAACCCTAATCGAGTGGGTTAATAAGCCATAATCCTAAAAGTTGGGCAATCCTGAGTGGAACCCTAGTCTAGAGTAATGATGTAACCCTAATTTAGGGTGATGATATAAGAAACCCTAATTATGGGTAATGGAAGATGAAACCCTAATTGGTATAAATAGTAAACCCTAATTATAAGTAATTGAATGGAAACCCTAATTAGGATTAATAGCAAAACCTAATTGTGGATAATTGAATTTAAACCCTAATTGAGGGTGATGTCATGTGAAACCCTAATTGAGGGTGATGCCATGTGAAACCCTATGCAATGGTATGATGAGGAGCCCTAATATAGGGTGAAGGTATGTGAAACTCAAATTTTGAGTTATAATAAGTGAAGCCCTAGTCTTAGGCAATATGATGATAAACCATAACCCTAATAAGAGAACCCTAATGATAAAATAGTGGGTATTACCTTATAAAGATGAAACATCTCAAATGGTTGATCATAGGCAACTTTATAGTAAGCAATGCCTTAACATGAAATGAGTCCATATCATTGAAGATAGTTGGACCATTCTTGTGTGTGACCTATGCACTTCATGGTAAAAGTGATAGGTTAGTGGATGAAAGCATTAAGATGGGAAATACCTTAATCCAAGATAAGTTGATAACTCAAGTAAGTTGGAAGTGATGAGCTAAGTGATACATCAAGATATGATTGATATCACTTTTAGCATCCCAAGGTTGATAAGCATTGATGTACCTTAAATCCAATATACTTGGATAGGAAACACATGAAGTATGTTATGTAAATTGTTACAATGAATTGTAATGAGTTTGATATACTTTGATAAGAATAGGCTAATATACCTTGAGAATGGGGTTAAGCTAAACTAATGAGTATGATGTAATCATACCATGATAAGGATGAGAAATGAACTCATACCTTGTATTGATAATCATTTAATGATAAATGCTAAAAGTAATAAACATGATTGAATACTCGAGATGTTAATGGATGCTCCTAGAGGTGTGGAGCAATATATTAAGGTTGATTTGATAAATATGAAATCCTAATTAATGTGAGATGGGAAACCCTAACCCTAAATTGGGTAATGGGACATGAGAAACCCTAATGTGACGTGAATAGTAAGCCCTAACCCTATTGAGGGAATAGTGGTGTTACTATTGTATTACATGAGGTGATATGTTATTGTTTCCTAGTGAGAGGTGACAAGATGTGTAATGGCCTTGTGAGCCATATGATTAGATGTTGCCTAGTGATAGGTGACTAGATGTTTAATGGCCTTGTGATCCATGTGATTAGATGTTGCCTAGTGAGAGGTGACAAGATATTTTATGGGCCTTATGAGCCATGAGAACAATTGTGGCATAGTGAAAGGTACCAAGATGATTATAAAAGTTTATTGTCAGAAATGATAACATTTTAATAAACTTAATAAAAGGAACAATTGTATTCAATAAAGAATGTGAAAAGCTATGAAGGCTAACCTCAGGGTTCAGAGCCTAGAGAAGGATGTGATGATCAATGATGAGTTAAAGGAATTTATATCCCATGATCTGTGTAATCAGGATTAGTTAAAGTCCAATACTTGGAAGAGGCATGAAGCCTGTAATCAGGAGTGGTTAGAGTCCACTGCATGGCTGTGTAATCAGGAGTGGTTAGAGTCCACTGCCTGGATGTGTAATCAGGATTGGTTAAAGTCCAATACCTGGCAGAGGCATGAAGCCTGTAATCAGGAGTGGTTAGAGTCCACTGCCTAGCTGTGTAATCAGGAGTGGTTAGAGTCCACTTACTAGCTATGTAATTAGGATTGGTTAAAGTCTAATACCTGGAAGAGGCATGAAGCCTGTAATCAGGAGTGGTTAGAGTCCATTGTCTGGCTGTGTAATCAGGATTGGTAGAGTCCAATGCCTAGCGGTGTAATCAGGATTGGTTAAAGTCCAATACCTGGCAAAGGCATGAAGCCTATAATCAGGAGTGGTTAGAGTCCACTACCTGGCTGTGTAATCAGGATTCGTAGAGTCCAATGCCTGGTGGTGTAATCAGGATTGGTTAAAGTCCAATACCTGGCAGAGGCATGAACCCTATAACCAAGGGATTGGCATAGTCCAATGCCTAGATATAATATGATGATGTATATTCTTATGTCTGGAATAATTCAATATTTGTTTAGCAGATTGGCTAAGGCCAACAGATGAAAATAAGAATGAATCATGGGTGACAAATTAGGATAATAAGGAAAAGCTTGAGATGTTGAAATGATATGGTAGATAAATGATATACATGTTCTTCCTATTCCTTCTTAAGAGGATAGATGAATTATTGTTCTATCATAAATAGTTGCAATGCTTTAAAAGATGAGAATGCTTTAAAATGCTTATCCTTTGCCTTCTTTTATATCATTAAACTGCGATAATAATGTTTTTGGCTGAGAGTTATATCTCTCACTGGGGCAATTACAATTGTCTCACCCCCGTGGGATCCAACATTTTTTAGGTGGACAAGCATGGAGGAGACTGAGAATATCTTGCAGAGGAAGAACATCAATAGCAGCAAAGACAGCAGTGACAACTCAGGTTGAGTGTACTGTTTGTCGTGTCTTGTAGATAGAAGTCCTATGTGTCGTCTATGTACTCTCAGGTCCTGGGAGTTAGTAGTTAGTTCTTTTAATGTATCGATCCTTGAGATTTTGAGTTGCTTAAGTATAATTCTGACAAAGTAATTATTGTATATAATTCTGAAGAAGAGATATTACATGTGATATGCTTATGAACCAGGATGTAGATGATATACATTGGTTCTTGATAAAAGAGTTTGCCTGTGTATGGACCTCTTTACAAAAGGTTTAAATTTTTAGTGATTTTTGTTAATCCGCTGTGAATGATACGCTTCTGCATTAGTTAATCTTGTTTTTGTGAGTTGGATGCCACAAGAGAGGTGTCAATATCTTTTCCAACGACTTCACATAACGAGCAATAACAACTCTTCAAACAAGGATGGATACAATACATCATAGATGTATAACAACCTTTCGTACTAAATTTGCTTTTATATTTGAATAAGCAGCTACGCCTATTTTATGTTCAGAAATTTTTATTTGAAATCTATGTTTAGAACCCAACATTATTTTACTAATCATCAATCATGTTTTAGATTTCAATGAATCCATCTGAAGTTCCGAGGTGTGATTTTGGGTTAGATGTAGCCTTGTGGCTTAACACAGAGGATGCAGGGTTGTATGATATTGGTATTCTAAGTGAAAGGTCGGGCAAAATGTATTACATATGTCCTTCTTGTGAGGTGCGCTAGTAAATACATACATAATAGGTTGCCCTTGTGTACGATGCACATTCATTGTCATTCAGTTACTAACTGTCGAGTGCAAATCACTGTAGGACCAGACAATGAACATGAAGGACTTTGTTGAAATTCATCACAACTACGATGATATATACACCAAAAAAAAGTATGAGCATGAGGTTCTAGAATGCTATGCTGCCAGTCTAGAGGAAGATTGTAGTCTTCTTTTGGACATTCCTTCACCCACAATGACACCATAACGTTGAATGACAGAGCTACATTTAGTTTGTCTTCTCAATTTACATTGTCTACCATTTGATGTTTTTAACATTAAATCTTTCTTAATTCATTCGTTGTATTACATTATGAGGCTTTTGTTATTTATCGTAATGTTGGTGTATGTTTTATGGAGGGTGTATGTTTTTTCATCGTGATGTTGCTAAATGTTAGTTAACACTGAATATGCATATTATATTCCCTTAATTGTACCATACACCCTTACATATGAAATATATTACTTACAGAAACTGTAATATGGCCGAGCCTCCAACGACGCCTTATTTTATGTGGTGTACGGAGATTGATATGGTTCTCAGAGGTATGATGGGAAACCAATATGAGTTGGGGAGATGTGTTAATGGAGTATATACTACACAGGCTTGGATGGAGGCATGGCGTAACTTCCGAAACATAACTGGGGGGCCTTAAATATCTTTGAGTGAGTTGCAGATGAGATGGAAACACATAAGGAGAGAGTTCATAAGAGACGATCTTTTTATTTTGGGAGATTTATTGCCTCCCCCACCATTGGCCGTACAGTGCAACTTTGTGATGACTCGTTGAACTTACCCACATGGGGTTGTTGAATACCTTAACGTCAATGAGTGAATCAAACAACCATATTAGACTTTCGCATGAAATCCGGTAAAAGAAGGAGATTTCGTGCCATTTTTAGGTGAAAGTAACACATGAACTTGTAATATATTTCCACGAGATTGTAGTTGTTTGTATTTACTTCGCAACATTTAGTTGCAAAACTTATGTGTTGTATTGTTTTTTTTGGACCATCACTTGAAAAACTTCTACTTTATTGTTATGTATTGAAGGCATACATCACGTTCTTACTTGTTTGTAGTTAAGTTTGGTTGAAGCATTTATGTGTATTCAATATTGTCATAGTTATCTTACTATTATTGATATTTGCTAATACTTATATTTATTTATTAACTATAGATTTCTTCATCGCGGTCAAAGGCAACAACAAAGTTTGAAAAATTATTGATGTCTCTGTCGAAGATTTGAAAATATGTAGAAGAAAACCTTGTCTGCAACAAACAATATTGTGAGCCTATATGTGACGAGGGCACAAATGGGAGCCACGAACAAGCCAAGGGTGTTACTCTTCTTGTTCACCATCTGTCGTTGTTGTTTCATTGGCCAAAAGATGACAGCAAACAAGAAACCAATAAGTTGTTGAACGAAGCATGTCCTGTGTCATGGGACGAGTACGACGAGGCCATGAAGTTGGCTGACGGGGACGTTCCAACCTGGGATCAAAATAAATCTTCCTCCACATCAAATCATGTCCCCCACAGTGGTTGGTCACCATCTTAGATTGTGTATCGGTGTCTATGTCTAGGTCCAGGGCAGAACTCTCCTTTGTGTCCCTCAGTTTGTATGTTAGAGATGTATTTGCCCGGGAATCACTAAGTTATTATCTTTTTTGTATGTGGTATTAAGTTCTGCTGGATACATGCTATTCTCTTTGCTACACGTGTTTGCTAACATTGAATTTAAATTCATAAATTATGCATTTTATATATTATTTATTTGTTATTTATTATATAATACATTCTTTATGTAATTATCTTTGACTGTTATCTTTGATTGAAACAACAATAATATCAAGGTGTTACACACATTACTTGAGATATCACAATTTTATTTGCATCCGTATTAATATTCATGTTAATTTATGTACAACATGTTAAAAGAGAACGAACTGATTAAAATTTAGAAAATTAGATAGAGCAGTCCACAAAGATTAAACCAGATATACAAATGGAAGTAAATTAGAAAAGTATAGAGGCTAGTGATACAATATAATTTTGAGTTAGAGCCCACAGATAGAATATATTTGCTAAGTCACACTCATCACTTACTTAAGAAAGCACACACAATGCTGGAATAACACACACACAAACATGACACCTTCTCTTATTTATAGGTATATAACAGTACAATTTCAATAATCTTGTCATTTTACATTTCCTAGATCAAATATGTAAAATACTACCTATTTACAACATACACAACAATCGAAGACAACAATACAGTTTGGTTTATCTTAAATCATCACATAATAATGACCATACTCATATATTATGTTTAATTTTCCTAAGTACAACACTGACATTCACAAAATCTACATTGATTTTTAAAAAAAAAATTCCCTTCTGCTTAAGCAGCATCACAACTACACATTCTTTAATCTTGTTAAAACAGTTCTGTAATATCTGTACAGAATCAGCAGATACTGACTACGTTGCCAAACAAAAGTAGACTGAATCCAGCCTAGTAGCCAAATAGAATCAGACTGCAATTAGACTCAAATCAAACCAGCTAACCACAATCAGGCTGGGTTGCCAAATAGAATCAGATTGAATCCTGACTAACCCCATCTAATCCAGTCCAAACTATGAAATCCCAGTCCGTTGCCAAACTGGGGCCAATTGGTTGATTACCGATCACTTCACAGAACTTTACCGTGACGGGTTCCCAATGTAAAAAGTCCAAATGTACTTGTATTACTGAACAAACATTAAATATATTTGTAATTTTGTGATTACTTGTGCAAATGTTTGGGCTATCCTGTATGGTGCAGTGTCAAGTTCTTAGGCTTGTAGACCATCTAATCCTATCTAGAAAGCCCATCAATAGCAATTGATTGATATAAATAATCCAGTAAATGATATATGTTGTGCCTCCAGAACTCCTAATCTTTACATTTTTTTAGGGAAGGACGGAAGATCCTATGATTGGGATCCCCCGTCATTGCACTAAGAGGCTAAATCAGCAGCCATAAGGTCTACTGTCACACCCCGATCTCGCATTACCCACTAATCACGAGATTAGGGTGCGACGGAGGGATTACACACTAGCCAAACCACTCATGACTTTTAAAACATTTTAAAGACATTAATAGGATAATCTGATTTATGCTGTAAAATGAAACTAAACAAACTGCGGAAGCATTTTTATTAAACTGACTAGCAATATACAGAAAGTCTACAGCATATTACATTGTTCGACATAAAATAAAGCATAACAGTTAATTTACATCTTTAAACACATTCTCTCTCACCCACACCTTGTCCCAAAGATCGAGGGGAAAGGACTAAGAGACCTCTAACTACTAACTACATAAACCTTCTACAGACCGAGCGTTAAGATGAAAGGATCCTCCAGATTCCTGTGATGTTGATGACCTGAAAATGTTTTGAGTAGAGGTATGAGCCTACTCGCTCAGTGAATAGCATTTCACTTAGCTATCACTAAACAACTCATCATGTTTATAAAATTGAAATAAAACATAAGTGCAGTACAAGCAGGGCAGTTCTAATGACATAGCAGATTTGCAGATAATAACCACATTTCTATGCAACAACAGATATTTTAAACAATTAAACAGTTATAGGGAAAAGGCATAGAAGTTCAAATCCATTAACATATAAAACTTTCCGTGATCCTATATGAGTACATATTTATCATTTTTTTATGCCCTAAACATATGCAGTGTACTCTGCATATAAAGATCTATAGCGAACTACGATCCCACCGTACAAGACTTAGCGACACACCCGGGAAATGCTAAGTCTGACTGCCAGCCCTGGTCTGCTGCAGGACTCTCAGGCTCACAAGGCCTCAGGCTCACAAGGCCTCACTACACTCTCAAAAGAGTGAACTCCAGACTCCTCCTCAAACCTGAGCACACAGGCGGAGAGTCTTACCGGGTTACCACAGTGACACAAGCATGGATTAATGTTGAATAACCCCTATATACTCCAGTGTCACCGTGACATCGCACGCGTTGTTGTTGAACACTGCCTTTCTCTATCCTCGTGCCTGTGACTCCGCACAGTTATTGTTGCAACACGAGTTTCACCCCCCTGGATGCAGACCTCTCAAAAGGGGTTCTACGGTGTTAGGGCACCTAAGTCTATTAACTGATTAACATATAAACATTTAAACAGGAATGTCACATACCATACTTATTTCACATTCTGAACATCACTTTAAACACATATACATCATTTGTCATCTTTAAACATAACTCAGTATCATTTATCCAGTTTCCATGCTAAATATCCATTTTTAAATCAACAAGTACATTGCAACCATAATACAAGAAATTTCATCATTTTCATTAAGCATATTACGTATTCCAAGTTCCAATGAACCATATAAATTCACTGATTCAATTCACACTGATCAGATGCTAAACTAAATCATATAACAGAGTCTAAAAGCATTTTATGAAATAAAAAGTCGGGCAACGCCAAACGCTGCCCGACGCCTGATAACGCCTGTTATCAGCGTAATTCGCGCACAAAACAGAAAATATTCAAACGCCTGAGTTTATTAATGATAAATAAATGAAACCCCACTCACAGCGATTTGGACTGTCCGGATTCGTCTGGAGATGCGTCCAAGGCCTGATTCCGGGTGAAATTGGGTTGTCTTCTTCCTTTGATTTGTCCTGGAACAAACCTGCTACACCCAAGGTGCTCCCGTACGACAGGTTGAAGACGAACTCGATTAAAGCTGAATCGAGGACTAGGGCTGTTGGTTTATTGTCTGGACCTCAAGGACGAACCCAAAGCGTCGTTTTGTGGTGCTGCCTTGTACCCACGGTGACTACTGGATGCAAACGCAGCTGCTGCTGCTCGGGGCGCCGCCCAGCAGCTTGGGGCGCCGTTAAAGGTGGCTGGGTGCTCAAACGTAGCTAGAGTTGTGAGTTAATGCACAAAACTCTAGGACGAGGTTGCTTTGGAGTGATAGTCATGCCAAAATGGCCTTTTCCCAGCGTCGTAGCTGCTGTTCTGCAGGTCGGCGACCTAGCAGCTTGGCTGCTTGGTTGGGCCGTAGCTAGGGAAAGAAAGGGAGGAGAAAGAGAGAAGGAGAAGGAGAGGGTGATGGTGGCGTTGCTGATCAGAGCTAGGGCTCAAGGAAAAATCGCCCCTTCTATTCTCCTCTGCTGCAATCGAGCATCCTGCTCGTAGGCGCCGCCCTAGCTGCTGCTTTCCAGATCGGGCTTCTATTAGGGCGCCTCTAGGGCGAGCTAGAGGAAGAAGGAGGGCAGAGGTAGGAGAAGGGAAGGTTGGAGCTGCGGATCGGAGCCAAGGGCGCCCAAATCGCCCCCCATCAAATCGCCCTCTTCTGCTGTTCTATCAGACTGGTTGGGCGTCATTGGTGTCCTGTTCTATTGAGTATCGGCTGAGAAGGAAGAAGATAAGGGAATAGCCGACCTACTAAAGGAGTGAATAATTGGAAAAATTGCATCTCAAGTCCAAAATCCTCAAAAATGCCATAACTATGGCCTTGGGGGTCTGATTTGGATGATTTCTTTTGCATCATTTCAAGCACGAACTCCTCTACCTACTCAAGGCATGAAAGCATACTGATTAGATTGTTTCACTAGATCAAAGCTCAAATTGCATCTGTGATTACTTGATTCAACTTAATGAACTTAATAATCAACATTGGTATCATCATTAATTACCTCATATGAGTAAATCTCAACTATTAATTCGTACTTTAGCTTATTTTAATCAACCATGATATTTAATAATATACTCAACACTAATCAAGGTGTTTCATGCTAATTGAGGTATTTACTGGCTAACCCTGATATGGGTCGTAACAATCTCCCTCCCTTATAAGAATTTTGTCCCGAAATTCCTAAAAGAGAAAAGAAAACTTGTTACGCACATCTAACCCCAAAACTTCCCATGTGGCTTCCTCTAGGTTGTGGTTTCTCCACAAAACCTTCTCTAAGGGTATCTCACAATTTTGAGTTTCTTGATCCTCTGATCAACTATCTGCATTGGTCTTTCAACCTAGGACACATCTGATCTGATTCCAGATCAAACCACAAAACATTGTCTTTGTAGAACTGTTATAACAGTATCTCAATTTATGGTAATTACTGAGAAATTATCATACTATACATGCAGACAAACTAAAATTCTTAAATAAACGAAATGCATGTCAATTTGGTACTAAAATAAAATCATGCAATTTAACTGTTAAACATCATCACATCTCATAATGAAAATTGATATCAAAATACTTGATTCATCGTACACCCTATCCTTAGGGTTTCATTTGCCTTATTCATTCATCACATGCCAACACCCTACTCTTAGGGTTATCTCATTCACTAGTCATATGGCAACACCCTACTCTTAGGGTTTCCGTTATCTCATCTGTTTGATTGCAGTTCAAATCACAATACGGTATCATTCTAGAACTGGCAGAGCAGTGTATTCAAAATCATTGTAATTACTGAGTAATCTTTATATCATGCATGCAGGCAGATTAAAAATTCATAAATATTCCAAACTCAAATCAATTTTGGCGCATACATATTGAATTCATGTAATTGAACATCTTATTACATCAATAAGAGTAATTTACTTCACCTATAAGAAACCATCTGTAATATTTTTCAATTATCTAAAATTTCTTGAAGAACATGCATATTAACCCAAATCTTGGTTTATGCATCACGTAACTCAATTAAGAGTTATTTACGTATCATACACAAATATTTAATAGTACTTGAGAATTTCTAATAATATCTCAGAGAAATGTGCCAATTCATGTAAATGTTAGGTCATACACATTAACATAACAGGAAGCATGCAACTAGATTTATTTGCATATTTTAATGCTATCTTACTATCTTGAAATCATGCATCTAATGGTTTACTAAATCTGTATTGTCTGGGTTTATACCCAAACCGTACCATTATCAGTTGTGTATTTCTAAACTCAACATTCACACTAAGCAAACTTTATAAGACTTAAATGTTCTTCCCAACTTCCACTGAGATGCATAACACATGCTCTCAGCATGTCCTTAAGAGTCTGAATGGTTCTCTCAGACTGACCATCCGTATGCGGGTAAAAAGGTTGTAATGAATCTTAACTTTGTGCCCGAAGCACGATGCAACTGTTTCCACAACCTAGATGTGAACTTAGGATCTCAATATGATATGATTGAAACTGGATTACCAGGCAACCTAACTATTTTATCCATGTATATCATAGTCAAGTTTCGAAACATCAAAGGTTGACTTAATATGAAGAAAGTAAGCAGACTAAATTAGTCTATCCACAATCATTCATATCAAATCATAACCTCTAGGTATCTTGGGCAACCCTATCACAAAATCCATTGTGATATGTTCCCATTCTCATTCAGGCATAGAAAAAAGATTACAAGGTAGCTGTAGATTTCTAGGGTTCAGCCTTAACCTACTGGCACACACTACTTCTAACCACGTACTCAGCTACATCCTTTGTCATATCAGGTCACCAGTACAACTCCTTGAGATTCATGTACATCATAGTGTTACCTGGATACATGACATACATCGATGCATGTGCTTCCTCAAGAATCTATTCTTCCAAATTATTATCTCGAGGTACATGCAACCTGTCATGCTAATACAACAATCCATCAACTGAAAACCTAAACTCTGGTCTTTTCCCCCTGACATGTCATGCATGATCTGTTGCAACTTACTATCACCCTACTGTAGTTCCTTAATCTGATCGTAAAAAGTAGGCTTGACTTGCATCTGTGCAGTCAAACCGCTCTACTCTATCACCCCTAAGTCTATGTTCAACTTCCGCATTTCTACTAGCAGATCTCTCTTGAAACATGCCATAAAGAATGCATCAGTTGTTGAACTTGATTTCCTGCTGAGGGCATCTGCTACCACATTCGCTTAACCGGAGTGATGATCTATCGTCACATCATAAGGATAGTGACGCCATGTCTTATAAGCATGAACTACAGCAGTTAACTTCAGATCATGTATCGGATAATACTCCTCATTCACTACTACTACTTACTTCTTGTTATTACTACAAGAATTTATTTCATAACGCACTTCACTTATTTTGTATTTCTCCTTTTGTTTCAAACACATTTGTTACCATACAAATTTGTGTCTTATTCTTTTCTCTGAATCATTTTCATATTGTGTATCTACCCTCCAGATTAGCTAACTTTAAACCCTGGATTTTATTAGTGCTAGGTTACCTTTCATAGTGCAAATCGTATGATCTTGTTTTATAGAGATACTAGTATTCAAGGTCAAATGACTAGCGACATCCCTTGAACTACTTCAACTCTAAACATTCTAGGGTTTGATCCTTATCAGCAACATAGCATTATTGTGGTGTGACTTTGCTTCCTTAGTTTGAAATCAAACTTTAGATCTCATAAGTTCATCCATCTACTTGTAATGAATACAACAGATATGAATAATAATCAATGAACTATAGATATATAACAGAAATGTAACATCAGCCAAGTTCTCTAGCATAACTTATTAACACAAATGCTACAAATAAACATGATACGTGTTACCCAAGCATCACACATGGCTCACAGGGCCATTCATATCTTGTCACCTCTCACTAGGCAACAACTTATTCACATGGCTCATAAAATCCGTACATATTATTACTTTTATTAAGCAACAACAACATCAACACACAAAAAGCCAATCAATCATTTATTATATAAATGTCACAGCCCAAACTTGGCTATATTCATCATCTCATCATACCTGCATGGTTATTAGGCATGATAACAGTCATACAAGATATTCATCACATCATGTGATACAATAGTAACACCACCATTCCTTAACCAGGAATTAGGGTTCACTATCAAACAGGGATTATCATTCCCTTTTCCCCAAATTAGGGTTAGGGTTCCCCATTTCTCATTAATTCAGACCCTCTTGAGTTAACCAACTTTATCTTGTATTAAGGTATTTTCCCTCTTAATGCATTCCATCACAGAATACTCACCCTTAGCATATAATGCATAGGCCACACATTAGAATTGTCCATCTATCTCACATGATATGGACTTATCTTAGTTTAAGGCATAACTTATAAAGTTGCCTATAAACAATCACAATGATACACTCTCAACTAGGGTTACACAATGATACACCCTCCACTAGGGTTTACTAATCATGTATTGGATCCATGCATTTGTTATGCATTATTGATTAGTACCATTAAGGGTATTTCTCACCTAGTCATTAAATTTAATCTGAACCTTATTGTGTTCCTTTATTTCTAATTAAGGATTGCTCATATGAGGTTCCAACATTGGGCCTCTGATATCATTTCCAGCAAATTCTCAGCTGTTCTAATCTTTCTTTTACATCTCAAGGTCTTAGTGTATGTACATTCTTACTATGATGTGAGTCTAAATTAACCAGAGTCTACTCTTATTATACTATTAATAGGATTCATTAGATCTCAGTAACGCATCCTGCCAGCCGGACCAGGCCAAACCTGTAGTCCTGAAGCCAAGAGCTACTCAGGATTAACCAACTCCTATTAATCTCAAACATGTGGAAAGAATATCCACTTAGGGCAGACTCATTTAAACATAACTTCTGGTCTACTTAATACAAAGAATATAAACAATAAATAAATCACTTCATGACACTCAATCAATATAAAAGAATCATATTTATTCTACAAGCTGAAAATCTAAATTCATACATATAAGAGCATTTCTAGTGATTTCCACTCAAATAAGCAATATAAGGCAAGAGTTGCATCGCATCCTATGTTTAATCTCTTATTCCTGTATTAATTTCCAGTTTCTTAACCCTAAGATTTCTAGGGTTTCTCTCTAGCCTATCCTGCCTCTGCATACCTGGCCAGGGCATCCAGAGAAGAATAGACAGAGTAGCTTGATACTGGTCAATCTAAGTATTCAGACACCTGGCCAGGGTATCTAAACACTCAGACATCCCAGAGCTAAAGACATATCACTTCTTATTTTTCTCACTTATAACTCTATCTTTCGACCCTAATGATCCCTAACGATTCAACATAAACTCTTTACTTGGTTCTCGTAACCACATCCTCTTCCTGCCATCTGCAATAGTATAACAGAACACTTCCTGTTAGAAAATTGCAGTTAGAAGGGAGACACTTAAGTCCTAATCCTATTGGTCTCTTATCGTCCCCTGACCTTGACTTAGAGTATTCATATACTCAACCTAGGCTCTGATACCAAGATGTCACACCCCGATCTCGCATTACCCACTAATCACGAGATTAGGGCGCGACGGAGGGATTACACACTAGCCAAACCACTCATGACTTTTAAAACATTTTAAAGACATTAATAGGATAATCTGATTTATGCTGTAAAATGAAACTAAACAAACTGCGGAAGCATTTTTATTAAACTGACTAGCAATATACAGAAAGTCTACAGCATATTACATTGTTCGACATAAAATAAAGCATAACAGTTAATTTACATCTGTATACACATTCTCTCTCACCCACACCTTGTCCCAAAGATCGAGGGGAAAGGACTAAGAGACCTCTAACTACTAACTACATAAACCTTCTACAGACCGAGCGTTAAGATGAAAGGATCCTCCAGATTCCTGTGATGTTGATGACCTGAAAATGTTTTGAGTAGAGGTATGAGCCTACTCGCTCAGTGAATAGCATTTCACTTAGCTATCACTAAACAACTCATCATGTTTATAAAATTGAAATAAAACATAAGTGCAGTACAAGCAGGGTAGTTCTAATGACATAGCAGATTTGCAGATAATAACCACATTTCTATGCAACAACAGATATTTTAAACAATTAAACAGTTATAGGGAAAAGGCATAGAAGTTCAAATCCATTAACATATAAAACTTTATGTGATCCTATATGAGTACATATTTATCATTTTTTTATGCCCTAAACATATGCAGTGTACTCTGCATATAAATATCTGTAGCGAACTACGATCCCACCGTACAAGACTTAGCGACACACCCGGGAAATGCTAAGTCTGACTGCCAGCCCTGGTCTGCTGCAGGACTCTCAGGCTCACAAGGCCTCACTACACTCTCAAAAGAGTGAACTCTAGACTCCTCCTCAAACCTGAGCACACAGGCGGAGAGTCTTACCGGGTTACCACCGTGACACAAGCACAGATTAATGTTGAATAACCCCTATATACTCCAGTGTCACCGTGACATCGCACGCGTTGTTGTTGAACACTTCCTTTCTCTATCCTCGTGCCTGTGACTCCGCACAGTTATTGTTGCAACACGAGTTTCACCCCCCTGGATGCAGACCTCTCAAAAGGGGTTCTACGGTGTTAGGGCACCTAAGTCTATTAATTGATTAACATATAAACATTTAAACAGGAATGTCACATACCATACTTATTTCACATTCTGAACATCAATTTAAACACATATACATCATTTGTCATCTTTAAACATAACTCAGTATCATTTATCCAGTTTCCATGTTAAATATCCATTTTAAATCAACAAGTACATTGCAACCATAATACAGGAAATTTCATCATTTGCATTAAGCATATTACGTATTCCAAGTTCCAATGAACCATATAAATTCACTGATTCAATTCACACTGATCAGATGCTAAACTAAATCATATAACAGCGTCTAAAAGCATTTTATGAAATAAAAAGTCGGGCGACGCCAAACGCTACCTGACGCCTGATAACGCCTGTTATCAGCGTAATTCGCGCACAAAACAGAAAATATTCAAACGCCTGAGTTTATTAATGATAAATAAATGAAACCCCACTCACAGCGATTTGAACTGTCCGGATTCATCCGGAGATGCATCCAAGGCCTGATTCCGGGTGAAATTGGGTTGTCTTTTTCCTTTGATTTGTCCTGGAACAAACCTGCTACACCCAAGGTGCTCCCGTACGACAGGTTGAAGACGAACTCGATTAAAGCTGAATCGAGGACTAGGGCTGTTGGTTTATTGTATGGACCTCAAGGACGAACCCAAAGCGTCATTTTGTGGTGCTGCCTTATACCCAAGGTGACTACTGGCTGCAAACACAGCTGCTGCTGCTCAGGGCGCCACCCAGCAGCTTGGGGCACCGTTAAAGGTGGTTGGGTGCTCAAACGTAGCTAGAGTTGTGAGTTAATGCACAAAACTCTAGGACGAGGTTGCTTTGGAGTGATAGCCGTGCCAAAATGGCCTTTTCCCAGCGTCGTAGCTGCTGTTCTGCAGGTCGGCGACCTAGCAGCTTGGCTGCTTGGTTGGGCCGCAGCTAGGGCAAGAAAGGGAGGAGAAAGAGAGAAGGAGAAGGAGAGGGTGATGGTGGCGTTGCTGATCAGAGCTAGGGCTCAAGGAAAAATCGCCCCTTCTATTCTCCTCTGCTGCAATCGAGCATCCTGCTCGTAGGCGCCGCCCTAGCTGCTACTTGCCAGATCGGGCTGCTGTTAGGGCGCCTCTAGGGAGAGCTAGAGGAAGAAGGAGGGCAGAGGTAGGAGAAGGGAAGGTTGGAGCTGCGGATCGGAGCCAAGGGCGCCCAAATCGCCCCCATCAAATCGCCCTCTGTTGCTGTTCTATCGGACTGGTTGGGCGCCGTTGGTGTCCTGTTCTATTGAGTATCGGCTGAGAAGGAAGAAGATAAGGGAATAGACGACCTACTAAAGGGGTGAATAATTGGAAAAATTGCATCTCAAGTCCAAAATCCTCAAAAATGCCATAACTATGGCCTTAGGGGTCTGATTTGGATGATTTCTTTTGCATCATTTCAAGCACGAACTCCTCTACCTACTCAAGGCATGAAAGCATACTGATTAGACTGTTTCACTAGATCAAAGCTCAAATTGCATCTGTGATTACTTGATTCAACTTAATGATCTTAATAATCAACATTGCTATCATCATTAATTACCTCATATGAGTAAATCTCAACTATTAATTCGTACTTTAGCTTATTTTAATCAACCATGCTATTTAATAATATACTCAACACTAATCAAGGTGTTTCATGCTAATTGATGTATTTACTGGCTAACCCTGATATGGGTCGTAACATCTACATAAATGGAAGGAAAAAATTGAGAAAAAAAAGAAACTATCTACTGGCCCCCTACGAGTCCTATTATCCGTTGCATGTGTGACTTTGTTGCAAGAACGTTGAACATATGAGATGCTATAGAAAGAGAAATGCTGACTGAGGTGAATGATGTCCTCCACTATCGTGCCCAGGTAGTCCCGTCTTGGTCCTCCGCCGCAGCATGCATGGACTACCTCCATTGAATCAGACTCGATCGCCACTCGTTCAAAGCCCCTGTTGTCTGCCCATTTCAGTGCAGATCTCACCGCTATTGCTTCTGCTAGCATCACCCTGTATCCATTACATATCTTCTTGCCCCCAATGCCAATTGGCTCTCCATCACTATCCCTCATCACCATACTGATTGCCGTTGTTCTGTCCTCTCCGCATGATGCATCAACGTTCAGTTTAACATTCCCTGGCACCGGCTTGGTCCATCTCAGATGCACATTGATGTGTTGCTTCCCTCTTGACGTATTTCTTGTTCTCCGTTCTATTTTGAAACTTCTAATCATGGCCAAGGCTGGTCGGAAGAGATACCTTTTGTGGATTACAATACTTTGGAAAACTCGCATATTGCACCCCCTCCACACAGTCTACATGGCCATGACAAGCACCTCCCTTTCCTCCTTGGTCGGTCATTCCAGCATTACTCGTATGCTTGCGCTGATGTGTTCGTCTTTTATTTCCTCCACCAGGCTTTGCACACCTCCTTGCATTTGGTTCCATACCTCCGTTGCGTTTGGGCACCAGAACAACATGTGGGGAATGGTCTCTTTTTTCGTCTTACACAGTGAACAAATACCGTCTTCCGTGCAATGTCTATCGAACAATCTCCCTCTTGAAGCTAGGATGCCGGTGAAAACTCTCCAGAGGAAGTGGGTTGTTTTAGGCATCCACTCTGCTTGCCAGATGCTTTTCCATACTGAGTCTTCATGCTGCTGAGAATATTGTCGGGCTTCCTCTTTCCCTAGCATCCCCAACCAATAAGCTGAGCGATCCGAGTATAAGCCTCTCTTTGATGGCCACCACGACCATGTGTCTTCCATGTTTCTCATACTCAGTGGGATCGCACATATCCTTCTTACGTATTCCTCTGGAAAGCACTCTCTGACCCAAGCTATATCCCATTCCTTTCCCCCGGTATGAGCAGGTCTTTGACATTGGTATATGGTGGACTGTCCTCTTTTCTGACGTGCATTAGCGTATCCCCCTCCTTTGACAGCCATTGGTCATTCCATATATTCACTTTTAACCTGAATTCTATTGGGATTGGGATTGCTTTTTTTATTGGGATTGGGATTGGGATTGAGATTGCTAATTCTAATTGTAATTGAATAGTCAAATTGTTAAGGAGATGGCTCCTATGTATAACTGAGTTCCTATTTTATGCAAGACTCATATTATAATCGACTATTTCTATTGGAAACCTTAGAGCTTGGGGTCTATATATGTATGTCCAGCGATAGATCTAGAAAAACACGACCGAGTGGGGTGTGTGTTGAGCAAATTGAGTCATCATTGACTTTAACACTCAATGACTACAATATTTGTGTTTAATTAAGTGCTATGTAGAATAAATATAGAATGTATTGGTGTTTATATTTATCTTGAAATTTATATACGACACTAAACAGTTTATGTTTAGATCATGTCTCACATGCAAAGCAACAACTAGTAACAAATAAAAGATACAATTTACTACAACAAAATTATGAAAATTCATATGATTTTTTGCATAAAAATATTGAAACATCTTTTCACATTAGTCGTTTGTACACCTCTGTGTCAATATATCCATGTAAGCTACTTAACAAAAAGTAATCATTAAATATACTTTCAGATTATACAGAGACACCAATTTATTCAAATATGAATGGAGAGATGAAAAGATATCATATTAATCTCAAATGGCTAAGAGAAGCGTAAAATATTTAATAGTAGTTCTCTTACTCTTGAAATATACAAATGTTATATGAGAAAAAATGGTAATCATTAAATTTTGACCTAGAAAAGATATTAACGATGGGTAAAATATATGTTACCTACTTTCTAACCACCTCCCAATCATCCACAATAATAACAGCTCACAATTTTTCCAATGTCATTCAATGATCCTTGTGTTATATGGAGCAATACGGATGGCACATGTGAACTTAACGATGACAATGCTCAACTCTTACTTAATCATGACCTACACTAGAGCTAGAATTTTAGCCTGAAAGCTAAGTTGATTCTAATATATTTTAATTGAAAAGTTGCATATAACTAGTTGCCCCATTTTGTAGCATTCTTGACCATAACATGTTTGTATTTTTTAAACTTTTTTTTCTATTTGGACGGAGTTTGTCAATTTTTTCTAAAGGGAGCAATATACAAGTTATAAAGTTTGACCATGAGTGTTCTCCAATTTTTTCTATCTAATAGACTTTCTATATGAAAAAATGAGGTGTGAATGGAAAAAAGTTTGAAATTTTGTATTATATTAATTTCAACCTAAACTTTTCCAAGCCTTTTTGAACCCATAACTAATTTTTTTTATAATGTAAAGTATTAATATTGAACCAAAAAAGGAAGTATAGAGGGTGTAACTCTTCATATACTATATAAGTGGATTTACAATACAAAACCCCACTGCTTGAGGATCAAGCTACTGACCCTCCTCACCATCTTAGGCTTGGCTTTAACCACCCAACCTAGATGGGCAACAAGATTAAAAAAAAACACAAGGACATATCTATCTCCTCTCCCATGAATTATTTTGTTCCATTCCTTCCAAATGCGAAAACACAACTCAACGAAGCAAATTCCCACCAAAGATGTAATACCAGTATTATGCATGGTATGTTCCATCACCCACCCAACGCCTGCATCCAGGGTATGAGGTGGAACCCCACCCCACCCCATCTTCAACCATAACCTACACCACTAGTACTTCATGTAGGTGCACCTAAAAAAGAGATGTTCATGTGTATCATAGGCGGATTTACAAAGATAGCAGACATGATTAGCTTTCAAACCCCATTTCATCGACGGATCCATGGTCGGAAGCTTCCCAAGAATTTTCCTGAAAGCACAACAACTCCACTTAGGGATGTGACCCTGGTTCTAAAGAAGGGAGAACTGGGGAACTTGTAGTGTTTGTGAATGTGGGAGGGACCAAGGTTTGATGTAGGTCTCAGGAAGCATATCCATCTACCATCACGTTTGACATAATCAGCGACCACAACAAGCCCGTATCTGGACATTGAGCGCCATGTCCTAGAGACATTGATGTTGACATCAACGTCAAGGTCATCCCCATACCTGCTATGCATCCACCTGCACCGTCTAGAATCAGATCTCAGGAGATTATCAATCCTTTTGACCGAAGCAACATAGGGAAATCCCTAGGATCAGGAATGTTCAAGCCTTCTTCTTCAAATCTTCTAGCCACCACTCTCCATCCAATAGCATGGAACTTACCTCCCCACAAAAAAGAGATAGTAATGATCTAGAATTTCTCCAAAATGAACAAGGGAATGTTTGTCTGCATACACCAAAAATGAACCAGGCCATCAAGTAAAAACCTAGCTAGAAAAATCCTACCCTCCATTGACATCTTGATGGTAGTTCACCTAGCAACTTTATCTCTGAGAGAGTCCACACAAATGCGGAAATCCATGCCTCTAGCCTTACCACCACACATGGGAATACCCCAAGTACCAAGTTGACCCTCCACAATGGCATCCCTGAGTCTACCTCGTCTAGTATCGCACGATTCGAGAAAAATACTTGATCTCGCTCAAGTACATCCTATAAATTTCACCAAACATTTTCATGGGCTTACAGAAATGTTTGAGAGTGGTGACATTATCGGGGAGAAAGAAATGGACATCGTCAACAAAAATCATATGGGGCATCACCTTGCAACCGCCTCGTCTGAAGGTTGAAATCAACTTCCTCTCCATGGCCTCATCCACCAAGCATGTCAAAGATTCCATAACCATCATGAATAGCATAGGAGACAAGGGGTCACCCTGCCTTAAGCCCTTGGAGTCATTCAAGAGTATTAATGTTACTCAAAAAATGAGTGTCATACCAAGAAAAATACATGTAATACCATTTTGTGAATTAGTGTTACTCACAAAATGAGTATTATCCCCAAACATGTAATATAATACCCCTTTTAATACTTATTTTAGATTAAAATAAAATTAAAAAAATTCAACCAAAAAAATAAAATAAAATAAAAAATGAGTAATATACCAAAAGAATGATATGTAATACTCATTCTTAAGTTCGTGTGTTACTTAGAAAATAAGTATTAACCCCAATATACAATACTCACTTCTATAATTTGTATTATTCTTCTCAAAATCATGTCGACACTAATTATATTAGATTGTATTTTTATAATGAATCTAATGATTTTTATTTTGTAAAAAAAATCATCACAACTTGAAAATTAAACGCAATAGACGTTCTTCATCCTCTTTTTCTCTTTGCTGACTTTTCCTCCCTCCTCTCTCTATATATCTCTTTCCTATCATACGCCATCCCAATTCTTGTGATTATGTGGTGGGAAAGTCATAGTATTATTCTTCTTGGTCCGTCCTCTCACTTGCTCACCACCTCCAATTTGTGTGGCCTACAACTTTATGATTATGTCATCCTTGGGTGTGTCAAGAGTGATAGAAATGAGTTTACTCCTTACTTTGAGTCTAATGATTGCTTGAATGTTTGTGTTGTATGCTCGCATGAATGATCTAATCTATCTAGTTTTATGTTCACAAGATGTGTTGCTAAACCATTTCAGCAACTCCCTCTTCACCTGTGATGATTATGAGTACTTGTTGATAGCACACTTTCAACTCATGCTTTAGATTTCCTCTTCCTAAATTTTATGTGACAGTTACACAGCTCTTTCTGTATTAAAATGCACATTTATCGTGACTTGCTAATAGAGTACAAAGGAAAGAATCAATTTTTTTTATCAGCTTTTCATGTGAGCCTTGGGGTTCGAAGACAAGACTTTGGCAGGGATAGAAGGCGTAGTTTCTCCACATTGTAATGGGATCATCAACTTTTGTCGTACCGATAAAACGGTGGAAATCTAGATAGTGGTTTTCGGTGTTCAATTTCAATACCGATATAAGTATTAAACGATGCAAACCATTGACTGTCGGTTCGTTATGCGAGACATGAAATCCATGTTCAACAACAACCACTTTTGCACAAAAGTCCAAGAACCACACAAATTCTTACATGGCAAATCCCATTCTTAATCAACAGGGCAGTATTATCGAGAAAGAGAATTGGAAATCATATCCAAGCTAAGCCCTAGATTGCCAGCATCAGATCAGAGTCAACTCAAGCCACCGCTTCTGTGCAATATAGACGGTCCAATTTGAATGGAAATGAAATCTGAACCAGATATGTCCATATGGGATTTGTTTTGAAGGAAAATTTATTATATAGGCCAGAACTCTACAAACAAACGCCTTTTACGGGAAGCAAACAAAGGGCAGAATCACTCCTCAAATATTACAGATTCTAATTTTACAGACAATTCGCGCTCAACATGCCATTCCCCAATGGAAATAGCTATTCTACAGTAAGCTCAATCGATGTCAAGGATAGGGGGCACCTAATTAACACAAACTACCAATCGATTCTGGGACCGCCACGGCCGCCGCTGAAGTTGCAGTGTTGGCACAAGGAGAGTCCTCTTCCATGGCCACGGAGCAGCTCGTACCGTCTTCCTGGCTAGCCGCCATCACCTTCACCGTCTCTGTGGGGGCGCGGGTCGCGAACGCTCGCCGAGATCCGAGCCGCAGCTTCTGAAGCGTTGCCTCTGTGAATGGACCAGATAGGGAAGTGTTTCGGTAAGGCTATAGAATCAGAAAGTAAGGGCAAGTAAATGGAGATACGGTCGGTGGGGGCACGTACCGTAGATGGAGAGCGCGTCCGATTTGGGGGTTTTCGTCCCGGCCGACCGCTCCAGCTCCAGGACCTCCAGGGAGGAATCGCAGGGCCGCCGCCGTACCGCTCCCAGCATGATTCTTCCTGAGGCCCTTCCGGCACTGGATGCAGCAAGCCCAAGGCTCTTTATATGTATTCATAAACTGGATCCAACCCGGTGCCGCCTGCCTAGTGGTGGCTTCTACGGCAAGATTTTAAACTAAAAATTGAGGGCGCGGGTTTAAGGATTGGAGCCTGGAGGCCGCCTAAAAGAAAGTGGAAATGGGGAATAAAGCGCGGGGGAACGATGGAATCGACGATGGATCCGTCCCGGGTTTCGGGTTGGGGTGGACCGATCGTGTGGGCCTGCGGCCGTTTCTTTGAAGCTAAATGCTAGATATGTTTAGACTTTATTTTTTATGACCATTCAATTACTTTTTTTCTTCCCGTGAGTGTTTTGTAAGGGATGAATAATGAGGTTTCAATGTATGTAAATTACATTAGACAATAGAGTGAAGAGTAAACACTAAGAAGAAGCAAGCAACAATAGAGTGAAGAAGAAACACTAAGAAGAAGCAAGCAAGCAGAAAGAGGATTGAGAAAGGTGCTTGTGCTACCAGCATTTGGAGGATCCCAACCTATCTCGAATGCAGTACAACTCTATTCTTCTAATTGAACAATTGTTCTTGCGATGTATAAAGGAATTACTCCAAGTTACAAGGACGTTGTCTCTCATAAGTTAATGAAGGCCTCGACACCGTGATGCTAGATAGCCTCCATTTTACGATTACATCGTCTAATAGAATGGCTAAAAGAACAACGTAGTTCTCACCTTCAGCATTAAGTAAAAAACAGTGGAGGTATAACCAAAAAATCATAAATTCTCTATTGTACGCAAACGTCTTTCCAGTATCATGAGATATATGATCTCAAAAGACAAGATCAGATGGGTAACTTTTATTTTCTACTTGGAAACCAGTAACATGTTGTGCAATTATCCAAGAGGAGTCACGGTCATACATGGCATGTGATGGGTTCCTACTTGATGATACACTCGTGGGGCCTTTCGACTTATCCATAGGAGGTTACCCCAAAAAATGTTGGTTGGTTGGCCCTGGATTCCAAATTTCCCTTCTATCTGTAGCAAAAGTCTTTCCTTGAAAAAGTGGGTAATCATAGAAGATCTGTAAAAGTAGACATAAACACAAAGATGAAAGAAGAGCACAATTTTATCTACTAGTAGTAGAAACAAATAAAATTTCTCATAGTTGCTTGAAAGAGATATCTTTTGCAATATGAAAGCATACCCCTCACATGAATGAAGTATGTCATGAGGTGGTTTAAAACGATTGTCATAAAGAAATATACAACAATCATACCATTATGATGTGCAAATTATAATAGTCATGTGTAATCAAAGGGCTTTCTAATACAAATGCAAGGCCCCTCGCCTAGCTTAATTCTTGACATGCTTACTTTCATAATTGGGGTCCCAATTATCTTAAGTGAATGCTCAATTTAAAGAATCAATTGATAAAGTTACATATTTAATTTGAGATTTGTTGCATTGTGATTGCTTGAATTTTAGTGTACAATTTCATCATAATTTAGGATGTAATTGTAAAATTGAATCCACATTTTCTCGGGACATGTTCTTCATAATCTTGCTTAATTTTGGTGGTTTTGGATGATTTTGAATTTACTTTAGCATGGTTACAATTTCATATTTCTAACTATGTGTTTAGCCTCAATATACATGTGTATCCACAACCTCGATAGCTTGACTCTTTTGAGGCTCCATAACCTAATATGCCTAGCCTAGATAGGCTAACTAGTGAGTAAAATTTGATACGAGGTATAAAAATGTTTGCTCAATATGTAGTTGGTTCAATTCGATAGCTTGCACCTCGACAACATGTTTTGGATGCATCGATACCTAGCATAGTTGACCCTTGTCTTTATGCCTCTTAACCTTTGATACCTTGAGGAAAGGTGATCCTCTATATGGCACCTTGATACTATTCACTTCAATATTCTATATTGATACCAAGAAGGGTTGAAGTAGTTGATACCTTTGACATCCTTGCCCTTTGATAGCCCTCTTAGACTGTATTTGTTTCAGACTTTTGACCCCAACACCTATATATACCCAAGGCCACAACCTTCCTTAGTTCCTTTGGCCTTTGGTGTCTCTTTCTAGACATGGGATATGTAGCTCGTACCTTTCATAGACTTCTATTTGGTGCTCCATTCCTTGGTTCAAGGTGGAATCAAGCTTTCAAGTTGTTGCATGTTGAAGATAAAGCTTTTTTAGCGTGTTTCCAAGCTTCTTGCACTCATTTCTTGTATGAAACACATAAAGAAGACTTTATATGCTCTATTTTCTCTTGACTTTTGTCTGTATTCCTCTCTTAGACGAACCCCATGGTTTTTCCAAATTTTAATTTTGTTCATCTAGATTTTATACCCCTCATTTCTCTTTTTTTTTTCCTATCAAATCATATGAGAGATCTAGATGTGTACATAACATCATATACATGATAGATCAAATTATAGATGTATATGGAATCTTATTCATGGGTACCCTCTCTTGAGAATAGATGATATTTTGATATCTAGAAATATCTATTCATAAGACATGGGTAAGTTTCCTCTCTTAGAATCTTGCATGCTAAACCTTTTAACCACTTTGTCAATGTATGCACTTTGATTTAGACTAAGACAATTTCCAAATGTATCTCTATAAATCTTGATCTCTAGTGTTTAGGATGCTTCCCATAAGTCCTTCAAGGATATGGTATATTTCAACCATGTTTTAACATACTATAGAGTAGGGATATGATTCACATTCTTTAGTATTCCATCTACATACAACATGAGAAATAAGACTATGCTATTTTGGGGATAATACTCATTTTGTGATAGATGTCTATGTGTCATCATACAACATGAGAAATAGATGGATACACATATGGATCTTTCAACCATGTTTGGGGATAAAACTCATTTTGTGAGTAACACTAATTCACAAAATGGTATTACATGTCTTTTTCTTGGTATGTCACTCATTTTTTGAGTAACATTAATACTCTTGAACAACTCCAAGGGCTTAAGGCAGGGTGACCCCTTGTCTCCTATGCTATTCAAGATGGTTATGGAATCTTTGACATGCTTGGTGGATGAGGCCATGGAGAGGAAGTTGATTTCAATCTTCAGACAGGGCAGTTGCAAGGTGATGCCCCATATGATTTTTGTTGACAATGTCCATTTCTTTCTCCCCGGCAATGTCACCACTCTCAAACATTTCAGTAAGCCCATGAAAATGTTTGGTGAAATCTATAGGATGTACTTGAGTGAGATCAAGTAGTTTTCTCGAATCGTGTGATACTAGACTAGGTAGACTCATTTTTGTATGCAGTTTGATTTAGACTAAGACAATTTCCAGATGTATCTCTATAAATCTTGATCTCTAGTGTTTAGGATGCTTCCCATAAGTCCTTCAAGGATATGGTATATTTCAACCATGTTTTAACATACTATAGAGTAGGGATTTGATTCACCATCTTTAGTATTCCATCAACATACAACATGAGAAATAAGACTATGCTTCCATGATTCTTCTTACAAACACAGGGTTTGTTTCATTTCAAATAAAGTCAAACTATTTGACTATCTCATCCAAATGATTATTCTATCTTAGAGATGCTTGTTTTAATCTATAGATTGACCCCTTTATCATACATACATTTCCAGCTTCATTTGGAGAAATAAAACCTTTGAGTTTTGTCATGTACACATCCCAAAGGAGATTCCCATTAAGGAATGTAATTTTAACATACATTTTGTAGACTTCATAATCATGATAAGATGCAATGGTAAGAATGATCCTAATGTATTTAACCATGATAACTGATGAAAAAAAATCTTCAAATTTTAACACCCTGAACTTTTTTGAAACCTTTTGCATCCAATCATCTTTTATGGGTTTACACATCACCATCCACGCCAATCTTCTTCTTGAAAACCCATTTGCACCCTATGGGTTTTACTCCTTCAGATGGATCCACCAAGGTCCATACCTTGTTGGTATATATGCACTCCACCTCAAATATAATGGCTTTAAGTCATTTCTTAGAATCACATCCCTGATTAGCTTTATGATAGATTGTTGGTTCATCATCATCAATGACCAACACATCATTTTGTTGAGTCATGAGAAAAACATATTTCTCTGGCTCAAGACATTCCCTACTAGACCTTTGAGGTTCTCTTGTACCTTATTGACCTCCATAGGTTCAATGTTATCTTGTTCGATTCAAATGTCTTCAAGTTCTATTTTTTCCCACTAATTCCTTTGGAAATAAATTCCTTGTCAATGAATACAACAATTCTAGAAACAAAAACTTTTTTGTCAAATGGAATATAGATTTAATATCCGGATGTGTACTCATTTTGTAGATGGAGCACCAAATAGAAGTCTATTTTTGTATGACCATCTTTGCACAGAGATCCTTGTTCAATTAAGATTTTACTCAAAGGACCAAAGCTTTGTATACACACAGTTCATGTCATATATTCAGCATGTCGACTCTTCTCGAGAATAACAAGTATCAGTTGCTTTGCTTTACTATATACAACAACATTATAAAAACCTCAATACAAGCAAGTCAAAACCTCAAGTTGTTCGTGAAAAAACACAAAGGACTATCTCCCAAGGACCTTAGAGTACAGAGACGACACATAGACATCTATCTACAAAACCCTGACTGACAGCGTTTTTGACTTGAAATGCTACTGTTATCCCAAAATCAATTTCCTATCAAATCATATGAGAGATCCGGATGTGTACATAACATCATATACATGATAGATCAAATTATAGATATATATGGAATCTTATTCATGGGTACCCTCTCTTGAGAATAGATGATATTTTGATATCTAGAAATATCTATTCATAAGACATGGGTAAGTTTCCTCTCTTAAAATCTTGCATGCTAAACCTTTTAACCACTTTGTCGATGTATGCACTTTGATTTAGACTAAGACAATTTCCAAATGTATCTCTATAAATCTTGATCTCTAGTGTTTAGGATGCTTCCCATAAGTCCTTCAAGGATATGGTATATTTCAACCATGTTTTAACATACTATAGAGTAGGGATATGATTCACCATCTTTAGTATTCCATCTACATACAACATGAGAAATAAGACTATGCTTCCATTATTCTTCTTATAAACACAGGGTTTGTTTCATTTCAAATAAAGTCAAACTATTTGACTATCTCATCCAAATGATTATTCTAGCTTAGAGATGCTTGTTTTAATCTATAGATTGACCCCTTTATCATACATACATTTCCAACTTCATTTGGAGCAATAAAACCTTTGAGTTTTGTCATGTACACATCCCAAAGCAGATTCCCATTAAGGAATGTAGTTTTAACATACATTTTGTAGACTTCATAATCATGATAAGATGCAATGGTAAGAATGATCCTAATGTATTTAACCATGATAACTGGTGAAAAAAATCTTCAAATTTTAACACCCTGAACTTTTTTGAAACCTTTTGCATCCAATCATCTTTTATGGGTTTGCACATCACCATCCACGCCAGTCTTCTTCTTGAAAACCCATTTGCACCCTATGGGTTTTACTCCTTCAGATGGATCCACCAAGGTCCATACCTTGTTGGTATATATCGACTCCACCTTAGATCTCATGGCTTCAAGTCATTTCTTAGAATCACATCCCTAATTAGCTTTATTATAGATTGTTGGTTCATCATCATCAATGACCAACACATCATTTTGTTGAGTCATGAGAAAAACATATTTCTCTGGCTCAAGACATTCCCTACCAGACCTTTAAGGTTCTCTTGTACCTTATTGACCTCCATAGGTTCAATGTTATCTTGTTTGATTCGAATGTCTTCAAGTTCTACTTTTTCCCACTAATTCCTTTAGAAATAAAATCCTTGTCAATGAATACAACATTTCTAGAAACAAAAACTTTTTTGCCAAATGGAATATAGATTTAATATCCCTTAGTTTCCTTAGTATATCCAACCAAGTGACTTTTCTCAGATTTGGGTCCAAGATTTCCATAAAATATTTCTTGATATTAGCTTCCCATCCCCAAATCATCATAAAAGACATAGTGGGATATTATGCAGTCCATATATTATATGATGTCTCTTGAAATGATTTAGAAGGTACATGGTTAAGTGTAAACACTGCAATTTCTTGAGCATATTCCCTAAAGGAAGTTGGAAGAATACTAAAATCATCATAGATCGTACCATGTCCTGCAATGTGATATTCCTTCTTTCTGGTACACCACAATGTTGTGGTATTCCGGTTGGAGTCCATTGTAATATAATATTGCAATCCCTTAGAAGGGGCTCAAATGCTTGTCTTATGAATTCATGATCTCAACCTGATTGAAGTTCTTTAATTCTATTTCCAAGTTGACTATGTACTTAGTTTATGAATTTTTTGAACTTTATAATGGATTCTAACTTGAGTTTTATTAGATAGAGATAGCTAAATCTACTGAGATTATCAGTGAATGTGATGAAGTGTTGATAACCACCTCCGACATTTGTGCTAAAAGGACCACATGCATCAATATGTATGGTTTCTAAGTCACTTTCCCTTTCAGTGTTACCATTAAATAGTGTTTTAATCATCTTTGCCTAATAAACAAGATTGACATGTATTAATTAATTCAAAATCATATTAGTTCCATCTTTATGGAGTCTAGAAATGTTCTTCTCATTTATGTGGCCTAGACGATAATGACACAGACAAGTTTTATTTGAGTCATCAAGTTTTAGCATCTTAGTACTTATGTTACATATATTTGTCTCATAGTCTAACAAATAAAGACCATAAGACATAGGGGCGCTGTTATACAAGATGTCATCATCAGAAATAGAAAACAAACAATTATTGGTATAATACTGAAAATGATTCATGTCCCAATATGAAATAGATATGATGTTTTTTATTGTTGAAGCTACATAATAGTACAAGCCCACTGGACATAGATAAATAATAAGTGCCCATAACAATGGCTACAACTCTTGCTCCATTTGCAACACATACATCTACCTCCCCCTTCTTCAAGGTCATATTTCATTTTAGATTCTTCATATTTGAACATATGTGAAATCCACATCATGTATCTATTGCCCATGCTTAATTAGTAGATTATTTTATCTTTATAACTTATGTACCTTTAGTGGATATCTCTATCCCCTTGTCCTTGTCTTCCAATGTCTAGCTTGATGATAGTAGTGACAATTGCCTTCTTTAATTACCAACTCCTCCTTTTTCCTTAAGTGAAGAAGATTTATATTTTTGGCTATCCATAGAACCTTTATTAGCTTTGCCTTTGCCCTTGGACTTTCCTTTCCTCTACTAACCATCATCATCGAATTGGGCCTATCTTTCATTTGAACCTTAGTTGTTTTTAACATGCCAATTAGCTTTGTCAATGGTTTAATAAAAAAATTCCATGTTGTAATTCATGACAAACTATTTATATGAATACGCCAATGATTGCATGATCACGTTTATGGGAAACTCTTGTCTTAAAGGAAATCCCAATCTAGCTAGACTTTCCACATATCCAACTCTTATCTTAAGGGGTCCAACTGGATCACCTTCAGCCATCTTGCACTAAAATAATTCCTTCAAGAGATCATACCTCACTTGCCTTTCTTGTTCCTGGTACATGATCCAAATATGGGTTATCATCTCAGTAGAATCCATATTATCATGTTGTATATGAAGATTATGATTCATTGAGCACAAAAATAGAACTTGATGTCCACGACATTATCTGAAATTTTCTTATAAGCTTCCCTTTTTTTCCTAGGCACATTCGATTCTAGTTCTTTTGGTACTGGTGTATCCAGGACATATAGCTTTATGTTTGACAACCTAGATATTTTCTCTCATCCATTAATGTAAGAATTGACTCTATTAGATGCTCAATTATGTTCAATAACATTCCTCATCCTCAATTGGATGACTTTATGTCAAATTATGCTCAATTGATGCATTAGATTTTGTTAAATGTCACATGGTACTTAATTGACTAAAGTCAAGTGCATAATTATACTTTGAATAAATTTCCATAATTAATGCCCTCAATATTATCATCTTGGAACCAAATATTTAATATAATAATTAAAACATTTTGAACCAGCAATGAACATCCAAAGCAGAGTTATGGTTGTAGAGATGCAATTTCTACAAGTTTTCCAAAGAGACTCAATTCAAAACTTTTGGTTTTAATATTCAAATGCCACATCATCAATCCAAGATAGCAGCTCTCAAACAATGAAATAGATTGGTTTCGGGGCATTGGATCACCCATGTCAATAATCCCCTTGTTTCTTCTCAGCCTATCACTACCCTTGGATCCAAAGGCCATGAATTCAGCCTTGATATATCAGTTGTGGGGTTGTCTTGCCCACCTACTCCCAAGGATTAGAGTAGGTGGCTAGAGAGAAACACCAATGGCATGTCTACTCGCCTCCTTGGGAAAAAATTGACACTACCTCTTACTTTGTTTATTCTCTACTCCTGCTTTCCCCTTATTTATGTAGTGTTTCGCACCCTGGAATCCCCTTCATCTTCCTCCTTCCTTTTTGGAATCACCTTTTGTAAAACCCCTGACCTGGGTTATGACCTAACTCTAGATGTTTTGCTTAAGTAAGTTGCTTACAATCTTGATCTCATCTTTTGAAAAGTAATTAAGGCCTTTGTGAAGTTATTTTCGAATTTGAGCTTATATGCAAAGCTATGTGTACATTATATGGTAATATAAGTGAGAAATGTAATTTACCCAAGATGAGGGGTTATGTTGTAAATGTTACATGTTGAATGAATTCTAAGTGTTTTGTTTATCATGAAAGAGAATATGATGCTAAGTGGTGTCTTGCGCAAAGCCTAATTCTAAGTGAAAACTTGTGTGAATGATGTTAAGTGCTTGGTGCATTAATTGTAGCACAATTTTCTATATATGAACAAAATGTGGGGTTAATGTGTAATTTATCCCTTCTAGATTGATTTTACTCTTACCTAGTGGTACCTAGAGGAGAGAGGAATAAGGATACAATATGTTTGAAGTCTCTAGAAGTGTTAGTACTCTTAATAATGATGAAATCAAGAAAATGCATAAGTTGAATGCTATATACATAAGACATATCAAGTTGTGGAGGTGGAAGGAGGCCCCTATCAGACATAGAGCCATGAGGGAATCTCCTATCAGTTTGTAACTTACCCATGATGGGAAAGGGACATCAAATAAGGAGTAGAGCATCGACTTGCATCTGTCTTGGGAAAGATAGAGTGGAATATAATAATAAGATAAGTGGAAGAGAGCTTGCCCTAGTGGATAACTCAAAGATCCGCCTCCTCATCTTTTCTTTATCCTTTTTGCATGACTAAATAATAAGTGGCATGCAAGTAAAAGCATGTGTCGACCTTGCATGGATAGATGGCATGAAGAACCTTAAGCAAGTGGCACCTATTCCACTCTTTTCTATAAACCACAAGTATATATACCCTAACCTTCACTTGTTGGAAAAATTTTCGGATCTATCAAGTACCTTCCCTATTGTATCATGCAACACCTTCCCTTCTGTCACCCATAGTGGATAGAGTAGAAAGGTGAGGCTTGGTATTGGCCAAGAAGGAGGGATATCGGCCAAAGGAGGTTGAAGCTCCCAAGAAAGGTGATATCGCCCAAGGTGACTTGATATATCATGCAAGAGCTTGGAGTTCAAGTCTTGGAGCTTGGAGAAGGCTCATCTACAACCTAGGAACGTGTGGAGTTAAGCTTGAAGCTTGGAATCTTTTCAAGAGGCGGGTTATATAACTCAAACCCTTCAATATTGTTATTATTTTCTCAACATTATTTAATTAATTGATTAATTGCAAATTAGGGTTCTCTATGATCAATTGAGATAATCTTGAGTCCCAATATGTAATTAGGACTGTTATCCATAGTTTTGAGCTAAATGATGATTTTGAGGATAATGATGATGACATCATCATTGGGTACCCGATATGGGTTGAACACTCTTGAACCGCCCGATATGGTTTGAGACCTTGCAACCCGATATGAGTTGAAGGCTTGGGAAACCGATATGTAATCCCATCATGGAGGCTTGCCCGATATGAAAATAGGTCACACTTTTTAAGACAAGTCCTTTGAACAAAGGGGGAGGATTCTTAATCATCCCTATGAACACGATACTAGAGTGAAGTATTACTCTCGCCCGATACGAGTAAAACCGTAGAATAGGGGATGGGAACCCAATATGATATAACTCCTTTATGTTAGAGGATCAATTTGGAGACCATCTTATTATGATTTGAGTGTGAGGGTTCTTATCAATAGTGGCCACACGATATGGTCATAAGGTATCATTTATCATCTTGCCTGATATGGTAACCCAAGATGGTGCCCGATATGGCAACCCAAAATGGTGCCCGATATGGCAACCCAAGATGGTGCCTGATATTGCAAGTCCAATGGTATGCCCGTTATGGTAACCCTAGATAGTGACTGATATGGAAACCCTAGAGACAACCCGATATGTTGGATGACTAATATGGAAGTCTAAATTGAAATAAACATGGCTAGTTGAGGAGAAGAGCTAATATTATATAGTTGCATAAAGTATGGAAAAGCCATGATGATATGCCCGATATAAGGGATATGCCCTATATCCAATATGAGGATGTGGTTCCACCATGTGATTAGGTAAGTACATGCATTTTCAAATAATAATATTATCAATCATGAATTTGATATGATAAGCAAGTTTTTAATTACTAAGCTCCTCTAAAGTGATGCTTATGATTTATGCAATATTGAGCCACAATGAGTTTAACTCAATTGTTAATGATAAGGGTGTAAACCTTAAAAATGAGAACTAAGTAATTTACATTCTAGGGAGAATGAAAGAGAGACTAGGACTTGAAAGATAAGTATGTAATTAGCATACACTAATACCCTTGAGATGAGTGGAGTATGAGTTAGGGTATGATTTATGTCAATGAAATCTTGAAGCCCTAATCAGTTGAATATAACCCTAATTCATTAAAAGGATGTGTTTCTTAGTAATTCATAGTTAAATACATATGTTGAAATTGTTGATAACATGATATAATAATATAAATATCCTAATGCATTAAGTATGGTCAAGTAAGATCTATGTGACTATGTGATACAAATCCAATGAGCTATGTGGACTATGTGAATAAGTATCTGGGTCTAATGACCTTGAGGTAATAATAATCTGATAAGTGGTGACAGTGCTTAGTGATGAATGAAGGGTTGAATACCCAAGAAAGATAATGACAAGAGGTTGAGATTCTAAGTGAGCTATGTGACTCAGTGAATATGAAAGTATCAGACGAATGCTTCTATGATCTTCTTTATAGTAATTGTTATTAACCTTGTTTGTAACTTGATTGATGCTAAAAGGATATAGTAGCACACTTAATTAAGCAAGATGAATACTATCATATAGTTGCCCAGACCATAGATCCATTTAGTGTTAGTAATTGCTGAATGGTGAAACGAGTTTTACTCGGAACACATATTTTTGAATATGTAACAATATAAGGGTGCTCAGTGGACTCCCAAACTAAAATAAGGGTGCTTAGTGGACTCCCCAAAAATACATCAGGTTGCTCAGTGTACTTCCTGATAAAATTAACACACGATCGCTTAGTGGTCATCCTGGTAATCCGGGAAAGCTAAGTGGACTTCTCCCAAAGAGAGTACATGCTATGACAGTAACTCTATAGTGGAGATGCCGGTATACCATGGCATAGCCAATAACAATAGACAAAAGATGTCATGCTAAACCTAAGTGTTATTTAAGTATTCTTGAGCTGACCGAGAAAGGAGAGGCCTTGACAGCCGGCTCTGCCATTGACCTTGTATGGTACTAATTTCGACTTACTAGTGGTCGTTTGGAGCATGAGCGGTATATCTCATCTCCTCTGGGCATAATGTAAATGTGAACATGTAATCAGTCGTGTAGCTTGCTTGTTTAAAGATCAAATACGGAAACATTGGTTGATGCCTTATTTCTTTTATACACCTTACACTCAAAGATATACTTGATAGTCAATGAAATATCTGCAATTCATTTTCATATTATTTTCAACAATAATAATATTGCTGGCAGAGAGTTATATCTCTCACTGGGACAATAGTCTCACCCCCTGGGATCCAAAATTTTTTAGGTGATCACAGATGAGGGACCAGGAACTGAGCTGCAGAAGAAGGATCGTGTCAGCAAGAACAACAGTAGCATTTCAGGTCAAGAACGTTGTCAGTCAGGGTTTTGTATATAGATGTCTATGTGTCATCTCTGTACTCTCAGGTCCTTGGGATATAGTCCTTTGTGTTTTTTCACAAACAACTTGAGGTTTTGACTTGCTTGTCTCAATGTTTTTATAATGTTGTTGTATATAGTAAAGCAAAATAACTAATACTTGTTATTCTCGAGAAGAGTCGACATGCTGAATATATGACATGAACTGTGTGTATACAAATCTTTGGTCCTTTGAGTAAAATCTTAATTGAATAAGGATATCTGTGCAAAGATGGTTTTAATTTTTAGTGGTTTTTGTTAACTCTGTTATTTGTGATAATTCCACATTTTTACTGGTGATGGCTTGATTTGTATTTGGGTCGTCATACCTTTGGTCAGAATTGGGGCTTTTCGCCCCAACCCTTCTTCACTCTTATTTATACCCCCTCTAGCCTTACACGTCCAAAGAGTTTTTCGGCAACATAGTTTTGGAACCATCATGGAAACCCCCATGAACTTTGAAGATCTCCCTAGTGAGAGACTCCCATAGTTTCCCCTCTCATGTGATAGTGAGGGAGAGGTTCATGCATGTTGGTGGTGTGTGACTGAGCTGGCACGGAGCTTGTCTCATTGGGCCAAGAAGCAGAGCCTAAGCCTCATGTGTGTTGGGCACTTCAGCCTAGTAGAATCATCGTAGAACCCCATCCAACCATGAGATCTATATCCAATAGTCCAGATGACCCAAATCAAGGTAAGTTCTTTGATAAATCACCAAAAAGCATCACTTATTAAACTATAGCCATTTAATATCATTTTGATCAGAAAAAGAAGAAATATCCATTGGAAATGTTTTTAGAACCTAGATCTTGTACTTCCCCTGATATCCTAAAATACTTACTTTTGAAGTCTTTTTGAGAAGCTGTCCTATATAATGCACAAGCTTTCTCATTTATGTCCCAAAATAAAGAAGATGACGTCTAGGGTTTCAGGGGTTCTAGGGTTTGTGGGGGGGGGTAGGGTGAGGGGTGGATGACAACGATCATCATGGACTGAGGATCTGATGGGGTAGAAGGAGATCTTAGTAGAAAAGGAAAAGGAGTAGAGTATGCCCCTTTATTGAAGGTCATCCTAGAAGGACCTAGATAAACCTGGTGAACCAAGAGGAGTTCAATATGAGGGAGTCAAAGTTTCAATACCAGGAGTAGGTATTTATTTCCAATTTGCTGGGCTGAATGGGAATACTTGTGGTGAGGTCCATCTTCTATGAACGGTGTTGACAACACAAAGAATTCCTTGTTGGACCCCTTCTCCCTCTGGGTGATCCAAACAAGTCAGGAGCGGGACCATCCTGGGGAGGCAGAGGTAAAATGACTAACCAAGGGGGCAGAGACTGTATGTAAGAGGAAGAGAGGCAACTAACATGTCTAGAAAAACCGCCAACTAGATGAAACCTCAATATAAACATGACTTCTTCTTGGAGAAACTGTATGAAAGCCAACTTGCATTATCGGGCGTTACCTTAAGGAGATAGATGGAAAGACGGGGTTAGAAATCAACCCAAATGCAGAGGAGGATCTCTCCAAGCCATGGAAGTACATAGTTGTTGTAAAATTCATCGGCACAAATGTCGATTATATGATGATGAGAGACAGGTTGAAGACCCTATGGAATGTAGTAGGGCGGTTCAACATGTTTGAATTTGACGTAGGCCACTATGTCCTTCAGTTCACATGCAAAAGTGACTTCAAAACTACTTTAACAGGGGCCACTAGTATAGATACCACCTTTAACGTCGGTTAAAATGGGCTTTTTACATCAGTTTCCAAGCGACACCCAAGTAGGTGACACTAAAGGTAGAATCATACATCTTTGGTTCTAAAACCGATGACACAGAGCCAACCCCAGTTGCAACCAAAAAAAGAAACGACACCAGTAGGACCATAGTTGTTGGTTATGTGTTAGAAAATCAACGTCTATCTCCATATCTCGAAAAAAATCTGGTATAGTCATCAATTTTTATGCAGGAAACAAACGCTTATCTCCATGCTCGAATAAAAAAATTGGCCTGAGTTAGAGCATACTTGTCAGTTTCCAAATTTCACTGACCCCATTGACATTAGGTGATGGTTTTTTAAATAACCGATGACTATGTATTGTTTTGTTTTTAATTATCAGCTTGTAGGTCTTCTATCCGGTTGGTTAGCAGGATGAAGAACCTATAGTTTAGTTCTGAATTGTAGGTTTACAACATATTTTGATTTTAGCTAACAATAGGCCACAAACCTGCAATAACAAGATAATAAATATTATATATACATCATGTGTTTCACACACATGTATAAACTCAATTAATTCATTCATATGATTCACATACATGTAGAAACCTGTAGTTCCATTCATTCCTCCATTTTCACATTCACACACATGTAGCAACCTGGAGTTCCATTCATTCATTTCTTTTCACATTCACACACATGTAGAAGAACATTCATTCATTCATCTTCACATTTACACACATGTATATAGATCAAATTTCAATAAGACAATTCAAAAAAAGACATTCACACATGTATATATAAGTTTGTCTTTCAAAGTTTAAAAATGTCATAAAATACTGAAATAATTATGACATCAAAGTTTAGATATGTCATTCTTTATCATCATCACTACCCCAATTATAATAAAAAATTTCCTCCCTCTCAAAGGCTTTTAGCCATTGTTCTCTTATGTCATCTAATTGTTCCATCATATAGGGATCACGTAATTTCCCAAGTAGTGAAGTCACTAGTTTTAAACACCTACAAAGATAATGACATATATATATAATTATAAGTTTGATATTTTCATATTATCTAATGAGACTATACTTATAATCGATGATCAAGACTATATAATACATGTTGTATGTTTTTGATTTCTTGTGTAGCATATCTGACAATTAGGTCCATATACTGCATCACGTAGTATCCACATGCCCAACCATTGTCTTGTCCAACATACTATAAATTTTAACATACAAAATGTTAATAAATAAAAATAAGCATAGTTCACATAAATAATATATGCATTGAATTCAAGAAACTACTTTCACATTCTCCTAAACTAATGCTATCTTTTGCTTTCACATGACTCCTCTAGCTTTTTTGAAATCTTTTAAAACCCTACACATTAATGTAACACATCAAGTTGCATTACTAAATAGTAATTTAATAATAGATGTTAACGAATATAAATATAAACAAATTCTCATATGAATAATGGCCTATTCATTATTTTTCCCGAATTGTCTAATTCCTTCCCCTTAGGGTCCAGATAATAAAAATCAATGTCTCGGGGACAACAACCAGTAACTCCTAATGCTTACCACTAGAGATAAGAAAGTTAAAAATATATAACTCAAAATCCACAATAAAATGTAATTTTCTTAAGTGCAAATTATGAACAAAGTAAACTTACTCAATATTGAATGGAGCTATTATCATGCTCTTCTTTGCTTTACCAAAATACTTAAAAGTGATAGAGAAGTATAAGGTAACCGATGAAGGGTCTTTATGTACATGATTGATCAATGATGGAATTAGAAATCCCACAAGTGTAAATGAAAATTATGTACAGACCCTATGTAAGTGGTTGTAAAACATATATCATGTATGCATTAATATATAAGAAAACATGTCACCATATATAAAATAAGGTATATAGATATATAAACAAGATCTCACCATATCCATAGTTCTATCATAGATGTATTCAACCAAACATAAGTAAACAACTCCAAAATATCTTATATAAATATATTATTATCGTATGATTGGCCTGCAACCTCCTCCTTAATAGAAACAATCATATGACAATTTTTGAGATGTTTTCCTATCCATATTTCCATACCCCTGCATTGAGGACCTATCGAGTCGTATAGGTCCTTTGCAAGCCAACTAGGTACTTCAGGAAGAGGTGGAGGTGGAGGCCGATGAGCTGTAGTGGGTTTCTTCCCTTTTTCCTGTATATATAATTTCATATCAATTGTCATGTATATACATATATACAAATTAACGTAATGTAAATTTACCATACATGATCAGTATAGATGACATCTGTTTCGGGCCACAAGACCACTCTACCTTCTTCTTCACCAAGTGTGTCATCATCTGGGTGGGCATATGGAAATGGATGTTGCTTGCAAGTAGCAAACACATGCCTCAGACTCACACAAACTGCACCATCGGGTACTGGAGTTCCACGAATCCTATGCCCTAGAAAGTGTGGGTAACCTTCACCCTCTGCAACGACAAATTCTTTCAATTTTAGACAACATGGCTTCAATCCCTACAAATTTACATAGAGTATGTTATATAGATAAATAAACATATCATATTGAAAGACTAGCTACTATGTCACTAAAATACTTACAACGGACATGCTAGGTGGTGGGTCTATAGGATTACTCCCAACTACCTCTACATGATCACTCCCAACCACCTCTATCGTAGGGGAAGAGTGACACGCCACATATACTATCAGAGTGGTAGATTTAGATGCCTTCCACTTGCTCAGTGCTTCTTGGACTCTCTTATCAACTAACCCATCTACCGATACATGGCCAAAAGAAACACTTTTTGATTCATGAATTCCCTTTTCAATAACATTCTTAAAAAAGAATAGGCTACCTCATCTTTTGAAATTCCCCCTTTTTGGACATGTTTGCGATATGATGGACGAAAGAACGCTCTTAGGCCCACTCCATCCCCTGCAACACTAACACGTCTAGGATGCTCTGGGTTACTAAGAGAAATTGTCAATTCATCATCAATAGAAATTGGTAAGTAAATATAACAATCATCAATACTAATTTCTCTGAGATTTGAATTTTACCATTTTTATAGCTGCCTCAGCAGTTGTAGGGTTGGTTATATCTCCTTTTTTGTTTTGACTCCCAACTATCCACACATCATGGTGATGCAGAGGTGCGGGAGTAATAATAGAGGACTCACCAGTCTTAGTGTTAGGAGTAGTAGGCTGCTGAATGGAAGATGTCTATAGTTTTTGGCAAAGAGCTGCATAGCCACCTGGACCCATCATGTGGTCATGCACATTCAGTGCACACCTTGTTCTTTGAGCATCGTTCATAGCCTTATTAGTAATCACATTGAATTGGTTCGTAATAATAAAGGTCAATCATGAATCAATTAATTTCATAAGAATGTATATTAATTAAAATGGGAGTGACGCTTAATACCTTGAATTCATCAATATTTCTCTTGCCAACAAACGCCTTCCACTCAGTCGGGTCCAGGTAGTTCCATTGCTCAAACAGCTAACTTCTTCCTCTTATCAGCCTCTCGTATGTATTGTTAGTTGAGAGTTGTCCTATAGTTCCTTAGGACCCTCCCACAATGTTGCATCACCTTTTTACGATGTAGGCTTTCATCCAGTACAAGTATAGTCTACAAAATTTCATATATTTAATAGAGTATTTTAAAAAATAAAATTGTAAATAACTTTAAAAATAGAATTGCAAATGATAATATCTCACACATATTTCTTTCCATACTAAGTATTTCTTCCCTTTAGGAACTATATGCCAAAATTCTCCATTTACACTACAATGGCTACGAGTAAGAACCCCAAGATATGAAACAAACAAGATACGATTAACCCCAACTGGATTTCCTACATGATCAAAATGCACAACCAATTTTGGTCCATTGCCCCTTTGTTGTAGTAACTTGTTCATCATATTGATGCCCCTGATTTTTTCAATTTTTTTTGCTGCTCATCAAGTGACACAAGGTTTTTAGGGGGTACATCATCAACCTAAAAATTGACAAAAAACATATATATGATATAAATTATAAATGGACATATATATAGATAGATAGAAGATATATTGTAAAACTTACATTATGAGGCAACGTCTCACCCTAATGGTAATCATCATCACGATAATCATACTCATGGTCAGCCATATGAAAGTTTCATACAAAAAAACAATCAAATATTTAACATTTAACATAACTAAAATTAATATAACATTGTGAAGTTCACATTGATATAACATTCAAAACAATAAAACATTTACAAATAAAATGAAAACATGCCTCTAATATTGAGATCTTTTATCAATTAACATTCCCGCGGTGTGATCTCTACGCACATATAAGTAATCATTAGCTTCAATATTTGGTGTTGGCAACCCAACTGAGAATGGACTCAAGTCATCATACTTATCATAGTAGTCTTCTTCATCTATAGGATCTTCAATGAACTATCTTTTACCATGAAGAACAACCGACCATTTTTCATTTGAAGGATCATCGATATAAAATACTTATTTCACCTGTGATGCCAATATGAGTGGTTCACCCTTCTCGCCAATCTTTTCAAAATTCACTAATGTGAAACCTTGTTCATCCACTATAACTCCTTTGGTATTATCAACCCAATTACACTTAAAGAGCAGAATTTTAAAATCTACATAGTCAAACTCCCTTATGTCTTTAGTGACACCGTAATATGACATTCTAGCTTCATTGGGACTCTTATCTTTCGCACTAGAAAAAAAGAATGAAGATGCTTGAAGGGTGACCCCATTGTTTTGGATGACACTCTTATCATCTTGACACTTTGTGTAATATGAGAACCCATTTATGTCAAACCCTTCATAAGACATAACATTCATTTTTGGTTTAAAGGTGAGGCATTTGATATTTTCAGCAATATTATTTGGTGTATCTTCTTAGCCTCCATTCCCATTGGGTATAATAATTTCTTTAACTCGTATGTTGAGATTGGAAGCTTGTTTCCTTCAAGAAGAATTTCTTTCAACAAAGACAACAATGACATGAAGCTTTTGTCGCTCCATCTATTGTTAGCCTTCATCTTATACAATCTCAACATAGTGCTAAGCTTCGTAAATTAGTACAACTTGTGTATAACGATCTCTCTGCATCATGTACAATGTTCTTAAATATGGGAGGTGGATCGATGTACTCTACCCCACAACTATCCAGCATCTCATCAATGATGTCTATTGGAACCAGTTCGTTCACATCTACGTCATCGGAGCTAATTTCTTCTTCCACACAAGCACTACTATCGACATCTACTGATTTTAGGTTTGAAATGTCTCCATGCCAGTACCATTCTGTATAGCCTTGTGCAATCCCATTGCACATGGCATGACTTTTGATTTAATCACCAGTGCTGACTTTCAACTTGTTACCGCAATACCAACATGGACAATAGAACCTATCTCTAAGTTGTTTCCTATGTTCCTCCGCAAATCTAATAAACTGATCAAGACCAACAATAAACTTTGGGGTGCAGCGATTTGGAATGGACATCGATGATCTATCCATCCTATGATCAAAGAGAAAACAAGTATATATTAGGGTTTAGGGATTACATATTAAGTTAAGGATTTACAGATAGATTAGGGTTTATTATTTTAGATTTAGGGATAAATATTTAAAGACTAGGGTTTAGGGTTAAAAGATTAGGGTTTAGGATTAAAAGATTAGGGTTTAGGGTCTTATAATAAATGTGTGTACCACCTATCCCATTCTTAAACACATAATCTCACTAATAAGTGTATACTATTTATTGTGCTTTCAAGAAAATTTCAGCAACATTTCCCCACAGTTCTCCAAGTACAATGATGTTCATGGGCAAATGCCCACCTACATATGTACATAGAGAACAAATGGGGAAGTGCTGATGAAACATCATGAAAACTGAATATACATTATACACTTATATCCTAAGTGAGATTAAGTGTTCAAGAATAGTCCCAAACTGGGCACTATCCAAGTTTTACTCCTAATGAGTAAATCTCAGATGGTTTTCTAGGCCAACAAATTGAATACATGTATGTTGTCATTCCTATACCTATGATCCTATTTTCATCGTTCGTATCGTAGATTTATGTAACATCATTTAATTGATTCTTCCATTTGGATTTGTTAATCAATAAAGAAAGCAAACAATATTAAGTAATTAAGATAAACTAGTAATTGAAATAATTTTGGCTCAACATGTAATCAAACTATTGATTTCTTATTTCATTTTGGCTCAACATAAGAATTAAATATAAGAACTCCAAACCTTCAGAGGCGTGGTGTCCAACAGTTGTAATGACACTGGCGGCAGTGGCGTGGTGTCTAGCAGTATCAACGACACTGCTGAAAACCATAGAAAGCTCCAGCAGTGAGCATAATAAGCTCCTCACCGGCGGCGACGTCCTCCCAAAGCCTGCAGCGACAATGGCACAACACCTTGTGCTCCTCACCAGTGGTGGGGGTGGCACAACAGTGGCTCCTTAATAGCAGTGGTGCATCAGCAGCTCCTCAGTAGCTCCTCAGTGGCGGCACTTCAGCAGCTCCTCAACAGCAGTGGTGGCGAGGAAGCCAATGACATGATGGTGAGGAAGCCCAATGATGAGTGGAGGAAGATGATTGGCATTGGCGAGCAGCAATGGAATCGCCACAAACCCCTAATGAAATCATGATGAAACAGAGATGGGGAAGTGTGTATTTTGCGTGGGTGCTATTAAGTTACCTTTAGTCATTGGTTTTTTAAAGCAACCGATGCCTAATACCAATAGGTGTTGGTCAAACTTGAAAAACTGACAACTAAATGCAATTTTAAACAAAAAATTGCACTCGATTAGGGTTTTAGTTGTCAATTTCAAGATATAACAACATACGTCTATTCACATATCATAACAAAATTTTTTGTTCTTGTGTTAGGACCATAGTTTTCAGTTTCCCAACAGAAACTGACGTCGAAGAAGCAAATTGGGCAGAAAATATTTTCAAAAGGACAACACATAAAAACACCTAGTCGTCGATTCTTTGTCAAAAAGTGACGACTAATGAGGGGATAAATTTTGTCTTGCGAAGGGTGAGTAGTCGTCGATTTTCAGCGAAAACCGATGACTAATTAGGGATAAAGTTTTTAACAGGGACATGGAACGAAACATGTGTCGTCGGTTTTAGTACAACCGACGCCATATTGAAAATTTTGGAGGTAAATTTTTTTCCTTGGAAAATTGTAATTTGTGGGTAATTTTAGACGTTAGGTTTTTGTAAAAGAAACATACGTTAAAGTAAAAGTGGTACCTGTATCTTTTGTAAATTGGCCAGACTTCACATATTGTTGACAATTGTAGTATTTAGCTGACATTGTTGTATTATGGCATCAATTTTTTTATGTTTAACTGATGTCATCAAATGTGACGTTATATATCATTTCTATACTAGTGGGCCCATGGAAACTATTTGGTTGTTGGTTAGCCATCTGGCAATGGGAACCTACTTTCCATCCTTCAGTGGACCTCCCAAGATACCTGGTTATATGGGTACTGATGCTTGACTTACCACTTCACCTCTACATCCCTACCATATTCAACCACACCGCACTAGCATTGGGATGTTTGGTAAATGTTGATGCTCATACAATGGCAAGACCCAGAAGTAAATTTGCCAGATTAGCAGTGGAGGTAGATACATCTAAACCACTCATGCATACTATCCTAATCAATGGTAGTGTCTTCCAAATCGAGTATGAGGTCTTCCCAAATGCTCGTGAAAAATGTGCAAGCTTGGCCATGGATTGAAGCAGTTTCCATCCTACACTCCAAACAACAACGATAAAAACAAAAACACCTCAAAGGATAATGATACTCAAATATCTACTCAGGAGAATGGTAGCGGGATGAAATGGAAAATGCCAAGATGTAAAGTCTCAGTCCAAAGGAATCATGTACACCAGAAGGATACTCATAAAGAGGTGGAAAATAATGCACATAAAAAACTTCCAAACTTAGCTGGATAAATGACGACGAACCACATAAAGATGACGAGATGCCACAGATCGAACACCATGATAGTAAAGTGAACACAAATACTTCACAATAGGCAATGAAGATCTGGAAGAAGAAGAAAATCACTTTAGATGATGATAAGATAGAAGTCCTGAAAGAGCACAATGGCAAAACTTCAAAGGAATCAAATAATAAAGAAGAGCAAATTTCCATGAATCTGGACATTGATGAAGTTATTGAAGAAATCATTAACATTGAAGATACTGAGGCTGACATGAGCAAAACAATAATAATAGCTAATGACCTCAAAGCTGGAAAGGAAGTGGAAAACAACTCCTCGTTGGCCTCAGAACCCATTATGATAGATTCAAAAAGTTCCATTGATAAAGAACTGCCTGAGGGAAATGAGAGTATGATGGAGGAGCCTGATAGCCCTCCTGAGCCCGATCCTAATATTAACCAATCCCCATTACCCCATAGTAGGAAATTAAAGGGAAGTGATACAAAGATGAAGCAAGCGAGGTCCAATCCCCCATATGAGCATCGCCACAGGAGTCTTCTTCTGAACCAAGATACAGAAGTGGAGAGCATAAATGAAGGAAAATAAAATCAAGTTCCTTCTCAAAATGTCCCACACATTTAAGTTTGTAAGGTTACCTTTCTCATTTCATACACCATTGTTTATGCTATATACACTCTGCTTGAATACTAGAGGCATCAACAATCTTGATACATGTCGCGTCCTCAGGGATACCATCTCACTGAAGAAACCTAAACTTGTTGATGTGCTTAAACCTCATATAAGTGACCCTTTTGTTAAGAAAACCATTAAGGATTTGGGATTCACGATATCATACTATTGTGAAGCACAAGGCTTTACTAGTGGCATCTAGATATGCTAGAAGGAGGGTGACTATGATTATCAATCATCAATTGCCATAGGAAATTAATCACATGTAAGGTGAATGGGACATCTTCATTCACTTTTGTATACTCCAATACCCATGTATCGATTAGGAAATTGTTCTCGAAGCATCTAGTCCAGATGGGAAAATGATTCACACTCCCATGGATTGTCATAGGGGACTTTAACTCCACCTTGAACCTGGAGGAGAAGATGGGCATCAACCACTACAATTTTAATGAAGCAAGCTTGTTCAATTTGTCTCTAACAGAATTGGGTCTTTTAGACATCGACTTCTCTGGCATGAGATTTACTTATGTACATGGAAATGTGTTGGAGAGATTGGATAGGGTTTATATCCAAATAAACCTTCATTAATAAATTCTCAGAGCTCATAGTCGAACACCTGCCATGCTCCAATTCTGACCACTATCATATCCTAGTGCGTTCCACAACTCGGAGCATGTCTCAACTAGACCTGTAAATGGATATCTAGAATTCACATATTCGATACGGATTTGATCCCGAAATTTTATAAATAATTTGACATCCTCATAACCCATATTAGATTTAGGATATCAAATCAGATATGGCTATATTTGCTCTGAAAAATCCAAAATCTGACAATATATACATATATTATGAAATATATATTATCTATATATAAAAACATAAAAATATAGATATTTTATCATATATATTCGTAGTGATATCAATGTTTTCTGTATATAATATATTAATAACAATACATTTATGAATTTTGGTTCAGATCAGATATTCATTCGAATTTGGATATTATTTGACGACTCTGATTTGGATATTACACATAATATCCGTCGTATACTGAATCAGATATCAAATTGATTTTTTTTTACTCAGATATCGAATATAGTAGTATCCACTCTGTATTCAATCCATTTATGTGTCTAGTCTCAACCCATATTTTTGATAAGAGAATCTTGGTCCAAAAATCAAAATTTCCAGAGTATGATGCAGAATACTTGGAGCTCCAATCTAGATTTCCATGAAATATTCAGGGAAACTAAAGCTGACATTGTTAACTGGGCTACAAAGAGTAATACACTGGTGAGAAAAGAGAAGACGAGGGTGCTACGAAACCTCAACATTCTCCAAACCTTCTTGGCAGAATGTTATAATATCACAATGGCTACTCTAATTTCTGAAATGCAAACTATGTACAATGAAATCCTTAAGTAAGAGGTGGATGACTTGAAACAAAGATGTCATATTGTTTAGCTTTCCAACTGAGACTATAACATTAAGTTCTACCATGCTTATGTTAACAAACATAGAAGGCATAATACCATACCAATGTTGAAGAATAGAGCTGGGGAATGGATTAATCATGATGTGGAAATCAAAAGTATGATCTACATCTACTTCAAGAAGATTTTCACAAAACCTATGTCTGTGAACTAGGCGGATATTAGTAGTTTTATTGGTAATTTCAAGCCTTTGACGCTTGCACAATGTCAAACAACTACTGAAGAACCCAACTTATCCAAAATTCACGAGATCCTCTCAGGTTCTAACCCACATAAGGATGCTAGGCCTGACGATATCGATGGCTCTTTCATGCTTTCAAACTAGCAAACTGTGAAACTATCTATTATCAAGATAGTCAACAATTTAAGAGCTGGAAAGGATCTAGAGGACAGGCTCTGTAATGCAAACATGGTTCTTATTCAAAAAACTACAAGGCCTAAACTGTGTGAATAGTTTACACCTATCTCCTTGATCAACATTGGTCTAAAACTCTCATCTAAAGTCTTCATCGAATGCCTAAAATGCTATCTATCGAATTGGATCTCACTAGCACAAAGTGCATTCATGACAAAAGAAGGATATCTGACAACATAACTGTGGCTTAGGAAATAATCCATATCATGAGAAGAAGAAGCTCGATCAATTCCATGGCTATTAAAATGGATCTCTCAAAGGCCTAGGATAAAATGGCCTGGCCATTCATGGACGACACCCTACCTAGACCTGGTATCCTAGATTTCATCATCACATACATTCTTAACTCAATCATCAGAGGGGATGCTTCCATTACCCATAATGGAAAATCTATAGCTACTTTCAATGAAACTAGAGGATTGAGGCAGGGAGACCCCCTTGTTGGATCAAGGGCTCTAGGGGGGTGAATAGAGCTTCACAAATCTCACAAAACGAATTATACCACCAAATTATATTAAGTGAAGAAACTTAAACATACAAACAATTTCAAATCCTAACTAGAATGCATAGCAAGGGTGAGAGACAAGGAAGAACATACACTTGGACAAAGTGGTTTAGAGTGGTTCCACACTTCAAACTAGAAGTGAGTCAGTCCACTACTTGGCTCTAGGACTTTGCAATCTTGATGCTCTTATATTCATTCATAAGATTACAAAACAAAACCACATTCATCCAAGGACTTAATACCTCAAGCAAGGATCTTCAACCTACTGAAGGAACTTACCCACTTGAACCATGGAGTCTTCATCCTTCAACAAGGACTTACCCACTCCTTCTTCAAGTATTTGGCCTTCAAGGAATTACCTATCCTTATTGAATGTATGCCTTGCCTATCTCCTTCACTTAGAGTTCTAGAACACCATGCTTTCTTCAACCTTGAAGAACAACAACTCCTTCTCCTTCACTTAGAGAAATTCTTCAAGCCTTTTCTTCAATAAGGAAAGGGGGTAGGAAGATGGAGGTCGAGAGATTTACATGGATACAAGAGGTAGCTCTCTTACAACAGATCCTAACCCACTCATACTCATAGATTTGACTTGAAGGTAGAGAGAGAAAGAGGTTCAAAGGTGTGCAACACTCTCAACTAAGCAAGAACCAAGCATATATAGAATGAGCAACCTTGGAATGAACTCCAAGTGGTCCTATTTATAGCTGGGGGTGCCTCTTTGAGTTGGGGAACACTTAGGGTCGAATTATAGCTGTTTTTTCCCAAGGCAGCACATCTATTTTTGTCCAAATAAGTCACCAACGGTCACAATCACTTTTTCTGCAATTTCCGTACAATGCAATCGGTCGAGATTCAATAAAGGTAACTTGACCGATTGGGTAAAAGACAAACCCAAATTTCAAACCATCAGTCGAGTTTGTCCTGAGAAAACTCAACCGACCAATGAAAGTTGGATTTGGTCAGTAACCCGATCGGTCGAATTCTGTGAGTGTGCAACTCGACTGATGCACTCTTCAGGGAATTGATCTAGTGGATCGGTCGAGATTGTAACTCGACCGATTGACTACATGTGATCAATTTTCTAAAGTGCATAAAAATTAATTAAAACTTGGTTCTAAGTGTCCCAATAAATGTTCTCATCTTAGTTACAAGTCATATCATCAATACAGGTGATTACAAAAATCTTCTAAGGTCATTTACATGGATTTCCTAAATTTCACACTTGTATAGCTTTTGACTTGAACTGTAGCAAATTAGGGCTTGAGTAATTTGATCCTTTTCATGTACCTAACACCTAAAATCAATCTTGAATGGACATCTTAGATACATATGAATGGAATGGTTAAGTCATTATCAAAATATGGGCAATGTATAACCTCTAGATTAACATTCTCCCCCTTTTGACAATGACAAACAATTCCTCAAACATATTGAAAAGGATATAAAAATTATACCTTTGCCTTGTGAATTAGGGGGATTCAAGATTTGAACAATGTGAATTGCTTCCCCTCAATCTTTGCTTACTTTAACCTACATAGTTAGTCTATCTACACAAAACAATTATAGCATACATCTACTTTATGGTCCTTTGCAAGTCACATGATAGAACATAAAATGAACAAGAAAAAGATCTCATAAGCAATAAACATCAGTATGACAAAGAATAGCAATATGATTGAGTTTCAAGACATTGAAATTCTCTCCCCTTTTTGACATTATCAAAAAGTGAGCGGGGTAGAGGAGCATATAATCAGGTTTCTCCAAACATAATCAAGCACATAATCATACATGCAATCTCATATCATATGTCAACCAGAGATGAAAGAAACACACAATCTTAGTCATAATCAAAATATGGTGAAATATGGCACCAACTCATAAGATATAACATGACAAAAGAGTAAGAGTGCACATATCATATATTACAACTTAGAAGCATGTTCTCATGAAAACAACTACAAATAAGAAACGATGAAAACTAAAGATCAAACAGTACATCTTAGATAATGTGCCCAGATGTTTCTAATACAAAATAGCCTAGAAAGATGTATATGATCAGCAAACTAGACTAAAAACTAAGAAACAACTAGACATCTAGACTATCTATGTCTACAACATTGTCATCATCAGCTCCAGGCTCGTAGTCCTCATTTCCATCTAAAGGTGAAGCAACAGTAGTGGCTTCATAACCAGAATCACCACCAGAGCCGTCACCATCATCAGAAGCATCCTCACCATCTCCATCATCATCATCAGCAGCAGCCTCAACATCATCCTGGTCAGGCATCTCCTCGTCCATAGGGGGACCAAAGCCACGACTGGGCCAATGAGCATTCTGCTCATCCCAAGTCATACCAAGAGCATAGAGCTCATTGGCCTGAGGAAAGGATGGAGCAGAATCACCAAGAATGGTGAGCAGGGTGGCTAAGGGGCCAGCAGGAAATGATAGGTAGGCGGGAGCAGAACCAGTAGTAGCAAAGGGTGGAGGAGCATTAGCAGCGGAAGGCTTAGGGGTAGGGTAGTAATGATGATATGCGTAAGAAGCATAATCACTACCGGGGAAAGGATGGTAGGTGGGGAAAGGGTGTGCACATGATATGTTCATGTTAGACATGATTGAACATAAATCCTAGTGCAGGTGCTCCTGAACCTGTTGGTTGCATGCTTGTTGGTGCATCATGTAGCCCATAAGGGTTTCATTGGATAAACGAAATGAGGCACAACTAGGTCTAGGTGGCTGAGGAGGAGGAGCTTGGGCAGAGGAGGTAGGGGTTGCAGAGGCAGAGGCTGAGGGTGAAGCACCAGGTGTGGTGGAGGAAAAGACAAGAACGGACTTCTGAATTGTGGTTTCACTGATACACACACCTTTCTTGGCTAGCTTGTAATAGAAGTTAGAAAAGAGTGATTTCTTAGTGGAAAACTGAAATAGACCACAAATTAGGGCTGGATACGGTGGATGGGTGCCTCAAATGTTCTTACTGAAGTCGAAACATGTCATATGGTGGAGAATGTATCTTGACCATTTGACTCCGATATTCTCAATAAGGCAATACATTATTACCGCAATGTTCTCTGCAATATCTGTTTGATTTTTCTTAGGATGGATGTTGCAGTTGACCACTAAGGCTAATATATGCTTTCTGAGATCAAGGGAGGAGGAGGGTAGGGAGCTCTTCTTCTTGTATGGAACATCGAGTTTCTTTAGATAGCGATGGATATTAGGAAGAGTGATCTCATTTGACTTATAGAAACCCTCAAGATCCAAGAGGTCAAAATACTCACTGTAATCCTTGCACCAGGTTTCATTTTCATCATCTCCAGAAAAAAGACATTTGGGATATCCTCGGAGATTTGAAACCTCTTCCTGACGATCATGGAAGTCAGGATCACTTGAGTATTCAGAGGGGGTACAAGGGTGTCATAATTCCAACGCAGGTTAGCGTAGAATTCATGAAATGCTTTTGTGCTTGTCATTGAATTATGAAAGTAGTCACGTTTGATAGCCAGGGAAGATAGGTGATGAACGACTAGAAACTTAGCTACTTTGTCTAAGACCGCTTGACGCCTAGGTTTAGGCTCAAACAAAGTTCTAAAAGGGAAAGGACTCCTAGGAAGAAGGTCCTTATACCTATTTACAACTTCTATTGAGAGAAACAAGGTGTCATCAAAGGGAATCAAGTGGGAAGATGAAGAAGATGATGGAGCATTTCTAGGGGTGGGTCTCTTTCTCCTATGAGAAGCCATGGAGGAAAAAAGAAGGAGAAGAAGAGAGAAAACACACAAAGCAAGCCGCCAAAATGTTCACCAACCAAGGAAGAGCAAAAGGGGAGGTCTAGGGCAACCTATCTAGGTCAGGTAAGGGCTAGGATAGGGAAGGTAAGGGTTTGGGTAGAGAGCTTAGGGCTAGAAGAAGGGGAATATGTCATCTATTCTCTAGTTGAGAGGGAGAATAGTCGGCCGAACCACTACTAGAGAAATGGCTTATAACGTCACTTTTTCTTGTGTCAGTTGTAATAATAAACTGACACCTAACACATACAACGTCGGTGTATAAAATAAGCCGACATCAATTTGTGAAGGGTGACCAGACATGGGTATCACTTTTATTCAATGTCAGTTCCTTAATAAGAAACCGACACCGAAAAGTAACCGCCAAAACCAAAATTTCCAGCGAAAAAAATTGCCTCCATAAATTGACATACATCGTCAGTTTTTAAGAGAGGAACCGAAAACTAAAGGTTTTCTGTGAGACAAAAATTTGCTCACTTTTTATCATCGGTTTTGTGACAATAACTGACGCCATTGTGTTTTCACGCGAATAACTGCGAAAATTTGCACCTCCCTTTAGTGGCAGTGGTTTTTTGCAAACCGACACTTAAAGTTTGTATTGTCAATTTTTTAGCAACCGACACCTATAGTTAACTTAACAGCGCGACAACCTCTTCCTCTTCTATTTCATTCATTTCTGCTGATCAGGGTTTTTGCTCCGACGATTCCCTTTGATCTGACGATTCTGTTGCTGTCCTGCACCTCTGCCTCTGCCTCCAACACCGCCTCCACCTCTGACACTGCCGCCACTCGCCGCCTCTGCTTCTGCCAGCCTCTACCGGTGACCGCCCGACCAGAGCAGCAGCGCCGCCCGCACGGAGCAGCACTGCCGCCCGCAGCAACGTCTCCGGCAAGGAGCAGCATCGCCGCCTGCACGGAGCAACACTGTCACCTGCACGGAGCCAGCAGCGCTGCCGCTTGAAGCAGCCAGCAGGGCTGCCTCTTCGAGCTGCTAGAAGGGCCGCCAGTTGAAGCATCCTGCACGCCCATTATCATGTTTTCCCCTGACCTACATTGTTCTATGACAAACTGCATTTTGTTCTACACAATATTACTCACGTTTACAACATACTCACATATCAATTCAGGGTTAATGTGGGGGATTTGGGGGCGGGATATTGCACTACAAGTTCTTCATGTGCTTATCTATGCATAACCTTTTATATTTATTTATCCTCTTTCGGTTCAAGTTTTAGAATTCTAGGTAGTTTTAAGCTACATCTTCACTACTTCAACCACTCAAATGTTTTGATATGTAGATTCATCAAGTTGATGAATGCATTATTATATTGTTTAAAGCTTGATTAATTATGGTAATCTAATCATTATGTTTTAAAACTAATGAGAAGATTTAAACATTATTTGATTCACATAATTAGGGTTTGAGAATTGAAAATCCTAATCGACAAAAATTAGGGTTTTGGTAACATATGAATACAAAATTTGATCAGTATAGTCGTGTACTAAATGATTTTCAACATTTTATATACAACTAGGATTTAGTTGAAATTTGTTCATGGTTTGGAGAAATTAGATATTAGTTGGAAGAATTTTTTGACTTGTTTGTCGGCTGATTTTACCCAAGATAAACTAAACCAGCCATGTATTCAAACTGAAATATAGCAGTCTAGTATTTGAATTTTATCTTTTTATTGGTATATCCAATTGATCTGAAATTTTAATTATGTTTTGGAAACTCCATTTGGGACGTCTTGTTAAACTTTCCTAATTTTTTAGTGATGTTTGAACTCTATAGAGAGGAGTGGCGGTTGAGTATTCCCTAGATTAACTCGACCGGCCATGTTGCATACTATATTGATTGACAATCCATGGGAAATTCTATGGATATATGACTATGCTATTTCATGTGAATATTGCCGAAAAATCAGGTCAGTGGTCAATATGCTTGGGAATTGAATTGACATTATAAAATCATATTTGAATTGTATTAGAATGAATTATACAAGTGTTTGTTGAGTCTTACTGAAATTGAATATGATGTATACATAAGGATCAGTGTGAGGTGGCAATATTCTTACAATTATGTAATTCTTATGATGTTGAACAAAGGATGACTTCTTGAAAACCCTAGAAGTTTAGTATTAAGACGAGTATGAGTGATAAAGCTAGAACTTGTATATAATGTTGCAAATGTGATGAATTGTTGAAGTGTAAGTATTAATACGTGTATCAGATGGCTGATCAGGACCGTGCTGATGATCACCGTGAGGGTGAGGACGTGCTTGCACCGCCTGACAATGTAAGTTTTAAGAATATATCCCTATATGTTCATTTATAATTATATTATGTAAGTGTGTTTTTTTATCAAATTTTACGTTGGTGATGTACCCCCTGAAGAAATTACAACACTTGATGAGCAGCAAAAGAAAATTGAGAAAGTGAGGGGCATCACAATAATGAATAAGTTAATACAGCAAAGGGCTAATGGCCCAAATTGGCTGTGGATTTCGATCAGGCAGGAAATCCATATGGAGTGAACCGCAACTCATTTGTTTCATATCTTGGGGTTCTTACTCGCAGACATTGCAGTATTATCCTAGAATCATGGCATAGAGTTCCTAAGGAGAAGAAAGACCACATATGGAAGGAAATATGCGTGAGTTATTATTATTTGTAATTCTATTTGTGTAGATTACTAATTTTTAGGATACTAGTTAATAGCAATATATTCTATTTAATTTGCAGAGCATATTTGATCTGGATGAAAAGCCACATCGTAAATGTGTGATGCAACATTGTGGGAGGGTCCTAAGGAACTATAGGACCAATCTCACCCGAGATTACATACGCGATGCTGAGAATAGGTTCTTGATAGATTCCAATTCTAGACATTGATCAATATTTCACTAACTTTACACTAATAATTTTTGTTTGTATTCTCTTTGAAAAATAAATATAGGAAGAAGGAAGCCACACATCAATGGAACTACTTGGACCCCAAAGTCTGGGAGGAGTTTGTTACCTAAAGAAAAATAGATGAATTCAAGGTATTAAGCACCACCACTCCCAATTTAATTAATATACATTTTTATGTATTCACTTATTCAAGATTAACCTTTAGTGTTACTAACCAAATCAATGTGCTAACTAACTAGGCTAAGAGCGATGCTCAATGAGAAAGGCGTGCACTGAATGTGCACGACCACACAATGGGTCCAAGAGGATATGCAGGCGTTCGCCAAAGACTACAGGCTAAGTCTACTCAGCCTACTACTACTCAGGAGACTGCAGAGTCCTCTACTGCTACTCCCGCACCTCTGCCTCGTCATGTTATGTGGATAGCTGGGAGGCAAAATATGAAGGGAGAGATACCGAAGCCCGCAACCATTGAGGCGGCTGCAAAAATGGTAAAAATCAAACTCTTAGAGAAATCTATCGATATTGATTATTGTTATGTTTACTTATGAATTTTTGTTGATGGTGCTTATGAGTAGAGGAAGGAAGGCAAGTTCATCCCTCAGGGCACAAGGGATGAACTGATAGTTGCTCTGGGTAACCCAGAGAATCCTGGACGTGTAAGGGGTGCAGGCGCTGGTGTGGGCATCAAAGCATTCTTTGGGCCATCCCAACATAAACCTGTCCCAAAAGCGGGACTTTCACAAGCTAAGGTAACTTATTCTTATTTTAGAACGTTATTGCGAAAGGGAATTCAATAATCAGCAACTAGCATTTCTTTTATCCATGTATAGGTAGATTCCTTAATTGAAAAAGACTCCAGGAAGCATTTCACAAGTGGCAGCAGGCGCCTCAGACTGCCAGTCAGACAGTACCCGTGGAGAACCTCTCTTCTCCTACTCCTCATACTGCAGAGGTTGGGAGTAATCCTATAGACCCACCTAGCACGTCCTCTGTAAGTATTTTTATGGCATATATAATAACTAGTTTGTTTAATATGATATGTTTGTGTATATATGCATATAACATTCTTTAATTACGTAAATTTGTAGGGGTTGAAGCCATGCCGACTACAAAGTGAAGGATATATCGTTGCAGATGCATCGGCTTACACACCCCTTAAAGGGTGCATGTTTCATGGGAGTTCAGTACCAGATGGCATGGTACGTGTGAGCCCCATACATATACTCAATGGCTGGACGGATCTTGTACTGCCTCATGCACACCCAGATGCTGAAACACTTGGTGAGGCAGTAGGCGGAGTGATACTGTGGCCCGAAGCGGATGTCCTGTATACTGATATTGTATGATAAATTTTCATTGCTTTACTTTGTTAGTGTGTATATATTTATGACTCAATTGATACGAAATTATATATATAGGTCAAAAAGACGAGACCCGCTACATCTCGGCCTCCAACTCCTCAACTACCAAGTTGGCTTCCACGGGACCTACACGCCTCGATAGGTCCTAATTGTAGGAGTGTGGCAGTATGGATCGGCGAACATAATCTAAATTGCCCTATAAATGTTACTATTCCGGAGAATACTGTAGGTAAATCATACGATAACAATCTATTTATACAAGTTTAGCATACATATTAATGCATACGTAATAGAAGTTCTAGATACATATTAATGCAGGTCAAACATTCAGAAACAACATATTTATACAAGATATTTTGGAGTTATTTAAGTATGAATGGCTGAACACATCTATGATAGAGTTGTTGATATGGTGAGATTAATTAATGCATACGAAAATCTGGTTTATACATCCATATACCTTGTTTTATATACGGCAATCTGGTTTCTTATATATTAATGCATACGTAATACATGTTTTGCAGCCACTTATACAAGACATGTAAAGATTTTGGGTTTTCCCATGTGGGATTTTTGGTTCCATCTTTGATTAGTCTTGTAGAAAAAGACCCTGTTTCAGTTACTTCATACTGATGTGATGCTTTTGAATATTTTGGTAAAAATAATAAGACGGTGATAATAGCTCCATTCAATGTCAAGTAAGTTTACTTTGCTTGTAATTTGGACTTAAGCAAATTACATTTTTATTGCGAATATTGAGTTATTAATTTTCTACTTTCTTACCTGTAGTTCTAAGCATTGGGAGTTATTAGTTATTGTCCCCAAGAAATTCACCATCTATTATCTAGATCCTGTGGGGAGTGAGTTGGATGTATTTGGACATGCAATTAAAAGGCTATTATTCTCGTGAGAAATATTTTATGTTTTTATATCTGTTAACATCGGTTACTGCAATACTATTTAATTATGCAATTTAATGTGTTACATTAACATATATATAGGGCTTTACAAGAGTACAAAAAAGTTGGAGGAAAGGTCCCCAGGAAAAAACATCTGCAGCTCATTTGGAAGAATGTGAAAGTAATTTCCTGACTCCAATGTATATATTATTTATGTGAAGTGTGCTTATTTGTATTTTTGAATATTTTGTATGTTTTAAATTTATAGTATGCTACAGAAGACAACGACTGGGCATGTGCCTACTATGTGATGCAATTTATGGACCTAATCATCAAACATGCTGTATTAGAAATCGATAACATACAACAGGTATTATACATAGTCTCGTTAGATAATATGAAATATATGAATCTTATTATATATTATTATAATTATGTATGTACGTCATTCTCTTTGTAGGTCTTTAAAACTGAGGACTTCAACACAGGTGCAAAGCATTTCGATGTACATGATTCCTATACGAGAGATGAATTAGATGCTGTAAGAGAAGATTGGGAAAAAGCCCTGCAAAGAATGGAAATTTTTCAATATGATTTTGATGACAATGATGACAATGATGATGATGAATAAAGAATAACTTTGTTCTCATAATGAATTTTGTGTGAATGTGAATTAATTTTTATGAATTGTCATATATGTGTGTGAAAATCATCAATACATGAATGTTTCTACATGTGTCTGAATGTGAAAAGAGATGAAATAAATGGAACTACAGGTTGCTAATACATAAATACATGAATGTTTCTACATGCATGTGATGGAAAAATAATATGAATTGAATATCTTATACATGAGTGTGAATCACATATATAATAATTTGTCCATCATGTTAATTTTGCAGGTTTGTGGCATGTTGTTGGCTGATATCAATGGATGTCGTAAAACCTGCAGTTCATAACTGAATTACATGTTTCTTATCCTGTGACCAGCCACAGCAGGTCTGCAGACTGACAGGAAAAAAAATCAAATCATAGGCGTCGGTTATTTGTATAAAACCGATGACATACGGTTATAGTGTCGGTTTCCTTACTAGTACCAACGTCAATTTCCCTACACCACGGCCGTGCTGGCCAGCACAGCCGTGGCAACAGACCAGACATAAAATACATGTCGGATATTTGTATAAAACCGATGATATATGGTTACAATGTCAGTTTCCATACTAGTAACTGACGTTGATATTCCAGACACCACGGTCGTGCTGGCCAGCACGACCGTGTAAGCGGGTGATTCAGTGTCAGTTTTCTAGCGGATAACTGACACCTATACCCCCTGCTGGCGCATTTTCGGCGCATTTCGGTGGCCTGCGAATGGTTGTGGCGTCGGTTTGAGAACCGACGCGTAAAGGTTGGGATTTTAGCGGCGCCCACATAGGTGTCGCTTAGAAACCGACACTAAAGGCCTTAAATAACTGACACTGAAGGCCGGTTATGTACTAGTGAACCCAACTTAAGTTGGCTTCAACCCACTGATCGGTCGAGTTTTGAGAGTCAGAAACTCAACCGATTGGTCCATTTTAGAACAGATCTCGGCCACGGATCGGTCGAGTTTGTCCTGGGGGAAGCTCGACCAATGGTCAACCTGACCTAAAACCATCAAACTTAATTTCTAGCCATATGAAAGCTAATTAAATTCATTTTTTAGTCTATTATGTATATTGAACATACTTAGACACATATCACTCATCATTGGGTACTATTTAGCGATAAAAAACTGAAATTCGAGAAATGCCCCAAAACAAGTGAAACTAAGCATGTCAATCAAGCGAAATAAGCACTTTTAGGCAAGCAAGGTGAAGAAAGCATGAGCAAGACATATAGGATGAAAGAAACTAGCTAGATAACATGTCAATATCATCTGAAGAAATTATGAGTAGTTTAGATCTAAAGAAGTTAAATTGCTCTCTAGCTAGAGGTTTAGTGAAAATGTCCATTGACTGATTTTCCGTGTCCACATGCATGATATAAATATCATTTTTGGCAATGTGATCACGGAGAAAATGATGACGAACCTCTATATGTTTAGATCTACTATGCACTATAGGATTATAAGAAAGATTGATTGCACTAGTATTATCACAATAGATATGAGAAGCATCAAAATGTATGTTAAAGTCTTAGAGCATTTGCTTCATCCATAGGACCTGGGCACAACAACTCCCAGTTCCAATGTACTCAGCCTCGGTAGTTGATAATGCCACGATGCTCTGTTTCTTGGAAAAACAAGACACCAAGCATGGTCCTAGAAGGAAGCAAGTTCCACTTGTGCACTTTCTATCAACCAAACAACCCACGTAATCAACATCACTATATGCTATAAGATTAAAGTCCCTTGACTTAGGGTACCATAGTGCAAAGTTTTGAGTTTTGGCTAAGTACCTCAAAATCCTCTTAACAACAATAAGATGTGATTTCCTAGGACTTGATTGAAAGCGAGCACACAAGCCAACACTAAACATAATGTCAGGTCTAGAGGCAGTTAAACAAAGTAAACTTCCAATCATACCTCTATAGAGCTTCTCATCTACCTTCTCACCTTCTTCCTCTCTATCAAGTTTGGTGGTGTTGGACATGGGTGTGTCCATTGACTTCATTTTCTCCATTACAAAGTGTTTGAGTAGCTTATTGGTGTACTTGCTTTGGTTGATGAAGTTTCCATCTTTGGTTTGCTTGATTTGGAAGCTGAGGAAGAAAGTCAGCTCACCCATCATGCTCATCACAAACTCACTCTGCATAAGAGAACTAAAATCCTTGCAAAGATCAAGATTATTCCCTCCAAAAATGATATCATCAACATAAATTTGAATGATAAGAAAATTGCTAGAAGTATGTTTTAGAAATAAAGTAGAATCGACTTTGCCCATGACAACCATTGTCTACCAAAAAAGTTCTTTAATTTCTCAGAAAAAGCTCGAGGTTCTTGTTTGAGTCCATAGAGAGCTTTTTGTAGCAAATAAACATGGTTAGATAGCTTGTCATTTTCAAAGCCCAGAGGTTGAGCAACAAATACTTCCTCCTCGATTTTACCATTCAAAAATGCACTTTTAACATCCATTTGATACAACAAGAAGTTTTTATAACTAGCAAAGGCAAGTAGCATTCTAATATATTCAAGTCTAGCAATAGGAGCATAAGTTTCATCAAAATCAATACCTTCCTGCTGATTGTAGCCTTGTGCCACTAAACTTGCTTTGTTCCTTACCACCTTGCCATTTTCATCAAGCTTGTTGTGGTAGACCCACTTGGTGCCAATGATTTTTATGTCACTTGGTCTTGGCACTAGGGTCCACACTCGGTTCTTCTCGAACTGCTCCAGTTCCTCCTACATGGATAGGATCCATTCGTCATCTCCAAGAGATTCCTTGATGTTATTTGGCTCTAGCTATGAGATGAAGGCACTGTCTTCTTGTTCTTTGTTATAGGCAGCTCGTGTCTTCCCTCTCTCGAATGGGTTGCCAATGATTAGCTCTTTGGGATGGTTCTTTGTGAAGTGAGGAGTGGGATCCTTCTTCTCTTCAACTTTACTTCAACCACCTGCTTACCTTTGTTGTCGATGTTTAGATATTTCAAGATAGGAATTAAGTCATCTGCAATATCATTATCAACAACATTCTTTCCAATAGTAGGGTTAGATTCAATAAACTTAACATTAATAGATTCTTCAATTTTTGACAGTTCAATATTGAAAACTCTATAAGCCCTGCTTGTAGTGCTATAGTCTAGGAAGAAATCCTTGTATGATTTCAAATCAAACTTGTTGAGAGAATCCTTCATGTTCAAAACAAAACAAGGACATCTAAAAATGTGAAAGAAATCGATTGATGGCTTTCTACCATGCCATAACTTATAGCGGGTTTTCTTCAAAGAAGGATGCGTAGAAACTCAGTTCTGCACAAAGCAAGAGGTGCTAACGGCTTCAGCCCAAAACTTCTTAGGAATGTCATATTCTAGAAGCATAGTCCTAGCCATCTCTTGTAGTGACCTATTCTTTCTCTCTACTACCCCATTTTGTTGAGGTGTACGAGCAGAAGAGAAATTATGCGAGTAACCAGATTTTTCATGAAAATGCTCAAAAAGATCATTTTCAAACTCTCCCCCATGGTCACTACGGATAGAAACAATCCGACAAGAAGCTTCATTTTCAAATTATTTACAAAAGCTTGAGAAAACATCGAGAGTATCACTTTTAGAGATGAGAAAGAATGTCCAAGAATAGCGAGAGAAATCATCGACAATCACAAGACAATACTTGGAACCACGAAGTGTTCGCATTCTCATAGGTCCGAATAGATCAATACAAAGAAGATCAAGAGCTCTTTTGGTACTAATGACTCCTTTGGATTTGAAGGAGGACTTAGTTTGCTAGCCTTGTGTACAAGGTTGGAATTCCTCATCATTTTCAAAATCCAATTTGGGAAGTCCCTAAACCAATTCCTTTTTGCTCAATTTCATCATTTGATGCATATTCACATGACCCAACCGGCGATGCAAAGAGAAATATCATATTTATCCACAACTAAGCATCTATCAAGTACAATCTTTAGATCATCAATCACAATAACATAAAGATTACCATTTCTAGTTCCCTTATATATAACATTGTAAGTGAGGGAATTTAGAAGCAAACATTCTAAAGAAGTAAATAGAACAAGATAACCATGATCACAAAGTTGGCTTACACTTATCAAATTGTGATGTAGGCCATCAACAAGTAAAACATTTTTGATACTAAGCTCGTTGCCTACATTACCCTCACCTATTACCTTACCCTTTTCGTTGTCCCCAAAGGTCACCGATCCTCCTTTCTTTTTTATGAATTTGTTGAAATGGCTGATTTCACCTGTCATATGCTTTGAGCAGCCACTATCAACAATCCACCTTCTTTTAACCTACATGAAAGAAGGACGTCGGTACCCAACTCAAACTTTGGGATCCGAGGTTAGCTTGGGGACCCATTATATCTTTGGGTTGGTCCCCTTTGGCTTGTAAGGAAAATAAGTACAGTAATGATCATCACATTTACAATGAACACATACCATTGGGTTCTTAGAGCCAAAAGTCTCTCCATGGAAGATAGGAGGTTCCACACTCTTCTTCTTACCCTTACTCTTGTTCTTCTTCTTACCCTTAGGAGCAATCCCATCATATCCTAAACCACTAGTACCAATTTGTTTGGTAGAGTGTTCTAGAACAACATTAAGGGATTTCTTTCCCATAAGAAACTTTTGTAAAGAAGCTCTTAATTTAGCATTATCATCACTAAGATTAATGACAGTAGAAGATAATCTAGAAATGATCATCTATAGCATTCAATAGGTCGACCTCTAAGCAGAGGGCTTTAGTATGAAAAGAATCATGTTCTAGAGCAGTGCTAGCTACCTCATTACTTGGCAAAATAGGTCTAGAGGATAGATCATTAACTTGAGCAAGCAACTTAGCATTTTCAGATTTAAGCAAAAGAATTTTTTTTGATAAGCATGAGTTTCTTACTTCCTAGCTTCATCAATGAGGTTAAGTTCTACATTTTCAGTTTTAAGAACATCAATCTCATCTAGGAATTTTTGGTTATGTTTCTTAAGAGTAGCAATGGTCTTAAGGTAGACACCATTCTCAACTTCATCTCCATTATATTGGAGTTCAAGATCAAGAAATTTCCCTTGCAAGGTATCAATACTATCAAGGTGTAGCTTTTCATTTTGATCAAGAATCTCAATCTTAGCATAAAGATCATCTATTATATTTCCAAACCTTTTCTTTTTATATTTGCATTTAGTAAAAGATGACCGGCAAGCATTAAGCATATCAATCAGAGATTCTTTAGACAACTCATGCAAATTGACTTCACTTACCTCACTTACCTCACCTACATCATCACTTATAGAGGCCATGAGAGAAAGGTGGCATTCTCCATCTTCGGAGATAGAATAACTTGAGGAAGACTCCTCCTAAGCTGCATGAGCTTCATCTTTGCTTCTTCTTTCTTGCTTCTACTTTCTCTTGTATTTGCCTTCCTTCTTGTACTCCTTGTCCTTCTTGTGGCTGCTCTTGTGATGGCTCTTCTTGGCCTTTGTAACATACTGAATTCTGGACTTTTTGCCTTTTCAGTCATCTTTTCCATCTTTTCCTTTCATTTATATCCTCTTTGGCCTTTCTATTTAATTTGTGGATAATATGATAGTTTAATGAACATTTGTTCACCTTTTATTCCAATATTTGGGTATATGCACAAATACCTCAGTGAAAACTTAGTAATGGGTTTAATATGTAAAATGTCCCCTTAAGAAATAAAAATAATAAAATATTTCTTCCTAGAACTTTCTAGTGCTTTATAGAATATGAAAAAGAAAGAAAATCCTGAAATATACATAAAGGAGATGATAAATGTAATAAATGGAGATAATATGGGATATAATGGATAAAAGGAGATAATGAGGAATATATTGTTCCAAAAATCATAAGTGGAAACCCATGAAGATCATTTGGATCTAATTTCGTTTTGTTGACTTAAAAGAAACTTAAGGGCCAAGTATCATTTAATTTGGAAGATAAATGCATATATTAAAGTCTTTATTAAAACAAAATAGAGGATAAACCAATAAGGTAAAATAAAATATCTAACATCCTCAAATTGGAATAATAATTCCAAATTCGTATTCTATATATCAAAATTAGTCTATGTGCGAATTTTTATTTAATTTGGTAAATGTTTAATATTTTATTTTATTTAGGAGAGAGAAAATGACTTAAATACTAAAAATATTAAATATATGTTGAAAAAAATTAATTAATGCAAAAATCGTGTTGCACACGTTTATTATTGCTTATTGGAAAAGTTTTATATTTTTAGAATGTTTCTATATGCCTTTAATAAATTAAAAGGAAAAAATAAGTGATAAAATTTAAATGAATTAAATAAAATAATAACAGTTTCAAAAAAATATAATAATGCAAAATTCGTGTTCTACATGTTAAAATAGACCTTTGGATGAATTTTGAATCAATTTGGAAAATATTTGATGAGAAGATAAATTTAGGAGAGAGAAAGTGTGCAAAATGTTCAACTCATTATTTAAAATAATAAACAATTTTAACAAATAGAAATAAAACCAAATTCGTATCCAACATACTTTATATGACTTATGAGTGAAGTTTTATTATTTTTGGATAATCCTAGAGTCATTAATGTATGAGGAAAGAGAAAATATGATTTGAATTATTAAACCTATTAAAAGTCCCCAAAAGGCAAAAATAATTCCACATTTGGATTCTACACGTCAAAATCAGTCAGAATACAAAATTGTGATACTTTTAGATAACGTTTGGGCCTCCAAATGAGGAGAGAGAAAAACATTTAAATGAATATGCCCTTTTAAGTCGAATTTGAATAGGAATAATGATTTGCAACTGTGATTTCACGCTGATCGTCAGCCGTTGGATCTTGATATGAGGATCCGCATGTTGTCTTCTTCCTCTAACTGAAAAGGCAACATGTTGGTTTTGGGGATATTTGGATCGCGATTTTCTCCCTCATTTCACCACCATTTTTAATAATTTTTCGTGCGTTAGTTTCGTCTTTGAATTCCGCAGCCAACGAGCCTTAAATCGTGACCTATGGTTGAGAAACCAAGGAACCCCCAAAGCTTGCTCCCCAAGCTTCGACGGCCCACTTCGAAAACCCTAACTCACATCTTCTTGCCTATAAATATTTATGCCCCGAGCTTCCCCATCGACTTTACAACTCAACACATCTCTTAATTTTGGGTTTCGTCATCATTTTGACCCCCACTGTGCAGCCGAAGTCCCTGACCTTGCGGCCCTTGATGCTCCATGTACACACAATCTTCGTCCAAATTAAAGGTATGGTTGAGTTCTTCATTGCTTTAGCTTTCGTAAGCATCTCTCGGTTTTGAGTTTGGTCTTGAATTGCAAAAATACCCAAAATCTTCCCCAAGCAGCTGTAGGTGTGTAGGCTGCTGGAGGTGTAAGAAGAGTTGGGTGGATTTTTACATTTTTACCCCTCTCCCTCTCTCTCTTCGCCTCTCTTGCAATGGATTTGATTATGTGTCGTTCTTTGATTGGCTAATTTTAGAAAAATCATATCTTTTTACTCGATTATCCAAATTTAAAACCAAAATATGTTTTAGAATTGGGAGAACGAGATCTATCTAAAAAATATACTTTTGTGGTCTAATTTTGAGTTTTTCGAATATGTATATTTCGAGTTGATTTAATTAACTAATAAATATGGAAACTACTCTAAACAAGTCAGTAACTTGAAAATATACAAATATATATGTTATTTGGATCAGAAGAACATAAATAAGACAGTAGTGAGGTTTTTAGAGTCGAATTCAATCGTTTGTGGAAAAAGTCCATGGTTTTGAGGTTTTAAGCCTTTAATGAATATACATAGATCTAATACATGGATATAATGATGAAATTAGGGAAAATAGATCTGATCTCGTGTAAAAGTTATGAAAAGTGTTTCTAGGATTCTAAATAATAAGGTATGTGCTATGTATGTGCTTAATACACTTCAGTTGGGAATTATTTGTTCCTTAACCTATGCTTTCCATAATGAGGCTTATTTGCACCTTGTATTCTTCTCTTGAATCTATTGCTATACTTTCCTCATAATCATTTTGGAATATTGTTCTTGGGTCTTGGTACCCCTTTGCCATGTTCTTTTTGGATGATACTATTGCTTGCCATTGTTTCTAGCATGTTGATTTTAATAGACTAATTAACTAGTGTAGTGGTACTTGTATGTACAACCACCCATAGTTGGAGAATGTGTTATTTCTACCCTGGGGAACGTGATACTCTCCCCCCCACACAAAATGTGTGTAGGTGATTGGGAATGTCTTATTCTCCCCTCACCCTTTGGTTGAAGGTCCGGTAGGTGCCTCAACCCTACATAGTTGAGGTAGTCAATATTAATCATACATGCAATTTTGTTGTCGTTTTACTATGTTTATGGCAAACATCTGTTGAAATATTCTTTTATATAAATGGCCTCAGTCTCATGTATCATCATCTTATGATGAAACCTAACCTGCTTTTACATGCTTTTCTTATCTTGCCATCTTAGAACAGTTTTTGTAACACATACTTTTATTTTCCTTCCCTCTTGCTGGGTGCTTTCCCAACCACCCAGATGTGGAGCAAGGTGATGGATAAGGCATGAAGATCTTATGATTGACATGGACTAGGTGATGAATATGTTACTTGGAGACAAAAGTGGAGTAGTATAGACTTCCCTCTATCTAGATCCTAGTTTTATATGATGATGTAAACCCTAAAAGGGAGATTTTTAATGTATTTTATACAATCTTTTATGAAATTGAATATAGTCAGAAAATTTTATCTTCCGCTACTATCCCAATTGGATTTTGTTTACCATTGTTATTAGTAGAGAGGTGGATTTATTTCACTTCTTTACAACATGGTATCAGAGCCCATGGTAGTCGGAATTTGGCTATTTCAGTTTGTCTCCCTAATTAGAACCCTAGACAGGCATAGTTTCCTTTAAGTGATAGTGTTAACCTAGATTTGATCTACCTTGATGAAAGGTTGACTTAGGACCCTATAATTAGACATTAAAATCTTGATGAATAAAACTCTAATATGCTCATAATTAAAATATGCATAACTTAATGTTGTTTAGGTTTGCCTTTAGGCAACTATTAGGGCATGAAGTTGAAGCAAAGGTGTCTAGAAAGGATCAGGATTTCGGGGGCTGGCAATATTTTCCTCAGCGCCGCTAGCTTGGTTTACGGGGACTCCCGTGCCCATATGATACCGGCCTGGCCTGAGCTAATACGAATTGTCCAAAATAGTTTGATTTTAGGCAATAGTAACCTTAGACTTCTATGTTGTATACCTTTGGGAACCCTAAGCTTCTGTGTATGATGACTTGTTTGAGGATGGGTACCAAGATAGTTTCCTTATGTCCCTTAGGACAACATGCTTGGATAAGTTTATCCGTAGAACCTAGACCTTGGTGTTTGGGTGTTTGGGAAGATATCAGAGTGAGCAGTGGAAGTATGATGCATTTTGAGAATGATTTAGTTAGACTTATCCTTTAACCCTAGTGTAGTAGGTCGAACCCTTTAAGGGGTGGTGTATAGTTAGTTGATGATGTTTATGTGGTTAGATTTCGTGGGAAAAATCCTCTTTAGGGGGATGGAACCCTATAACATCTTGAAGTCTATCCAATCTATCTTTAGAAACCCTAACTCCGTGCTTAGGAGGTTGTTGTGCTTAGTATTCTCCAAACAAGTAATAATGGTAACCCTAACATGCTTGTTTACATATTAATGAACATATAATGGTCATCTAATGAATAATTCATATGTTCAAACATTAATTGATAACCAATGCACATAATAAGAGTAAGTCACACATTAATACGAAATTATGGATCACCTGATGCTAACCATGCTATAAACCGTAATGATATGATGGCTATGATAATTATAACATAATTCAGAATTAATGCATGCTAAGAATGAATAAGTAAAATAAAATGGCCATGTTGATCTAAACCCTAAGTTGCAATAATCTAACCCTAATCTATACATCTTTAATTCCTTTGATGATACATTAATGATGTTAAGAGCTATAATCAGTTAACATACTTTGATACACATAAATGATATGTATAATAATCTAATCACATATTAATCAAGTCATCAATATAAAATGCAAGTTATCTTGTTATCTAATGCACATGTGATTAGTCACTTAATGTGAATCAATTCATTAATGCATAGGATGTCCCAACTTGATCATTTAAAATACGTGTAAAGTCTTCAATGTGAATATGAAGTAATTGAATTCACATAAGTGTGCAAATTCAACAATATAAAGGAATAAATATGAGAGATGATTAATGATGACATTAATATGAGCAATAAATATAATATTACAATGTGAAAAATGTTTAATATGAATATAAGTAACTAATGTGACATTAATTGAAATAATTATATGCTTAACCATGAATTTAACATAATGTCTTATTTCATGCAAAATAATTTGTTATAATTAATAAAGTACTAATATGAGGATAATGAAGTATAAATCTGAATTATTAAGGACAATGATCAAATATAATAATGAATGTGGAGATAATGGAGTAACCTCTAATTGCACATAATAATAAAATATAACCCTTTTGGAAATAAAGTGAATATAACATGACATAATTAATATAATGTTGATAATGAGATATCTTAATAGATATAATGCCAATGAGTAAAAAACTTTAATAATGTTAAATCTCATAAAAATAATCTTAATTGTGGAACCCTAGGTGATCCTTGAGAACCTAACCTATGTCGAGATGCTTGTGATGTATATGTTGATGAGTTGTTTGGTGGAAGTTATGGTTGGAGGAACACCTTGAAGTTTTGTGATGTGAGGTTGCACACTCACCCTTCCCTAATTGCTAGTGATTTTGGAGACGAAATCCTCTTTAAGGGTTGGAGTGTTGTAACATACTGAATTCTAGACTTTTTGCCTTTTTGGTCATCTTTTCCATCTTTTCCTTTCATTTATATCCTCTTTGGCCTTTCTATTTAATTTGTGGAGAATATGATAGTTTAATGAACATTTGTTCACCTTTTATTCCAATATTTGGGTATATGCACAAATACCTCACTTAAAGGTTAGTAATGGGTTTAATATGTAAAATGTCCACTTCAGTAATAAAAATAATAAAATATTTCGTCCTAGAACTTTCTAGTGCTTTTTAGAATATGAAAAAGAAAGAAAATCCCAAAATATACATAAAGGAGATGATAAATGTAATAAATGGAGATAATATGGGATATAATGGATAAAAGGAGATAATGAGGAATATATTATTCCAAAAATAATAAGTGGAAACCCATGAATATAATTTGGATCTAATTTCGTTTTATTGACTTAAAAGGAACTTAAGGGCCAAGTATCATTTAATTTGGAAGATAAATGCATATATTAAAGTCTTTATTAATAGAAAATAGGGGATAAGCCAATAAGGTAAAATAAAATATCTAACATCCTCAAATTGGAATAATAACTCCAAATTCGTACTCTATGTATCAAAATTACTCTATGTGTGAATTTTTATTTAATTTGGTCAATGTTTAATATTTTATTTTATCCAGGAGAGAGAAAATGACTTAAAGACTAAAAATATTAAATATATGTTGAAAAAAATTAATTAATGCAAAAATCGTGTTGCACACATTTATTATTTCTTATTGGAAAAGTTTTATATTTTTAGAGGGTTTCTAGATGCCTCTAATAAATTAAAAGGATAAAACAAGTGATAAATTTAAATGAATTAAATAAAATAATAAAGTCTTCAAAAAATATAGTAATGCAAAATTTGTGTTCTACATGTTAAAATAGACCTTTGGATGAATTTTGAATTAATTTGGAAAATATTTGATGAGAAGATAAATTTAGGAGCGAGAAAGTGTGCAAAACTTTCAACTCATTATTTAAAATAATAAACAACTTCAACAAATGGAAATAATACCAAATTTGTATCCAATATACTTTATATGACTTATGGGTGAAGTTTTATTATTTTTGGATAATCCTAGAGTCATTAATGTATGAGGAATGAGAAAATATGATTTGAATTATTTAACCTATTAAAAGTTCCCAAAAGGCATAAATATTTCCATATTTGGATTCTACACGTCAAAATCAGTCAGAATATAAAATTTGGCTAATTTTGGATAACTTTTGGGCCTCGAAACGAGGAGGGAGAAAACATTTAAATGAATATGCCCTTTTAAATCGAATTTGAATAGGAATAAAGTTTTGCAATTGTGATTTCGCACTGATCGTCGGCCGTTGGATCTTGATTTGAGGATCCGCGTGTTGTTTTCTTCCTCTAACTGATAACGCAACAAGTTGGCTTTGGGGATATTTGGATCACAATTTTCTCCCTCATTTCACCACCATTTTTAATAATTTTTCGTGCGTTAGTTTCGTCTTTGAATTATGCAGCCAACGAGCCTTAAATCGTGACCTATGGTTGAGAAACCAATGAACCCCCAAAGCTTGCTCCCCAAGCTCCGGCGGCCCACTTCGAAAACCCTAACTCACATCTTCTTGCCTATAAATATTTATGCCCCGAGCTTCCCCATCGACTTTACAACTCAACACATCTCTTAATTTTGGGTTTCATCATCGTTTTGACCCCCGTCGAGCAGCCGAAGTCCCTGACCTTGCGGCCCTTGCTGCTCCACATATACACAATCTTCATCCAAATTAAAGGTATGGTTGAGTTCTTCATTGCTTTAGCTGTCATACACATCTTTCGGTTTTGAGTTTGGTCTTGAATTGCAAAAATACCCAAAATCTTCCCCAAGCAGCCGTAGGTGTGTGAGCTGTTGGAGGTGGAAGAAGGGTTGGGTGGCTTTTTATGTTTTTACCCCTCTCCCTCTCTCTCTTCATCTCTCTTGCAATGGACTTGATGATGTGTCGTTCTTTGATTGGCTAATTTTAGAAAAATCATATCTTTTTACCCGATTATCCAAATTTAAAACCGAAATATGTTTTGGAATCGGGAGAACGAGATCTATCTAAAAAATACTTTTGTTGTCTGATTTTGAGTTTTTAGAATATGTATTTTTTGAGTTGATTTAATTAACTAATAAATATGGAAAATACTCTTAAAAGTCAGTAACTCGAAAATATACAAATATATATGTTATTTTGATCAGAAGAATGTAAATAAGATAGTAATGAGGTTTTTAGAGTCTAATTCGATCATTTGTGGAAAAAATCGATGGTTTTGAAGTTTTAAGCCTTTAATGAATATACATAGATCTAATACATGGATAGAATGATGAAATTAGGGAAAATGGATCTGATCTCATGTAAAAGTTATGAAAAGTGGTTCTAGGATTCTAAAGAATAAGGTATGTGCTATGTATGTGCTTAATACACTTCAGTTGGGAATTATTTGTTCCTTAACCTATGCTTTCCATAATGAGGATTATTTGCACCTTGTATTCTTTTCTCTTGAATCTATTGCTATACTTGCCTCATAATCATTTTGGAATATTGTTCTTGGGTCTTGGTACCCCTTTGCCATGTTCTTTTTGGATGATGCTATTACTTGCCATTGTTTCTAGCATGTTGATTTTATTAGACTAACTAACTAGTGTAGTGGTACTTGTATGTACAACCACCCATAGTTGGGGAATGTGGTATTTCTCCCCTGGGGAACGTGTTACTCTCCCCCACACACAAAATGTGTGTAGGTGACTGGGAATGTCTTATTCTCCCCTCACCCTTTGGTTGAAGGTTCGGTAGGTGCCTCAACCCTACATAGTTAAGGTAGTCAATATTAATCATATATGCAATGCTGTTGTCATTTTACTATTTTTATGGCAAGCATCTATTGAAATATTCTTTTATATAAATGGCCTCATTCTCTTGTATCATCATCTTATGATTAACCCAAGCCTACTTTTACATGCTTTTATTATCTTTCCATCTTAGAACAATTTTTGTAACACATACTTTTATTTTCCTTCCCTCTTGCTGGGTGCTTTCCCAACCACCCAGATGTGGAGCAAGGTGATGGATAAGGAATGAAGATCTTAGGGTTGACATGGACTAGCTGATGGATATGTTGCTTGGAGACAAAAGTGGAGTAGTCTAGACTTCCCTCTATCTAGATCCTAGTTGTGTATGATGATGTAAACCCTAAAAGGGAGATTTTAATGTATTTTGTACAATCTTTTATGAAATTGAATATAGTTAGAAAATTTTATCTTCCACTGCTATCCCAATTGGATTTTGTTTACCATTGTTATTAGTAGAGAGGTTGATTGATTTCACTTCTTTACAGCCTTAGGGTAGTCACTCTTGTAATGGCCTTTTTGGCCACATTCATAGCATCTAGGAGTTGATGAAGAAGGCTTCCCCTTGAAGTGTTTTCCCTTAGATTAGTTTGCTTAATGCTCATTTGGGTCTTCATCTTCACTTGAAGAAGGAGTAGGGGACTTGAGAGTAAGTTGTTGCTGCTGAACCATCTCTTCAATTTGAGCTTTGAAGGTTGTGCCCTTGATCTTCTTGGACTCCTTCTCTTCTCTCTTTTCTTCTTCTTCTTGTTTATCAAGCCTTGGCTCATGAGCTTGAAGGTTGCCAACCCACTCTTCGGTTGATAATTCACTAAGCTTGTACACTTCTTCAATGGATTTCACCTTGGGCTCCCATCTCTTTGGAAGAGATCTCAAGATCTTTGAGTTGATTGTGCCTTTGTCCATCACACTACCAAGGGATGCCAATCAATTGATGATCACATTGAGCCTTGTGTACATGTCCGTCACTCTTTCATTCTTACCCATCTTGAAGTTCTCAAGTAGACCACCAAACATGTAGATCTTGGCTTCCTTTACTTGCTTCGACCTTCATAGGTGACACATAGCTTGTTCCAAATTCATGTGCAGTGTCCCAAGAGGAGATCCGGTTGAACTCAGATGAAGTGAGGGCTGCAAAGATGATGCTCACAACTTTGGCATTGAGCTGAGCTTGCTTTGTTTGGGCTTCCGTCCAAGTGGAGATTTCCCCCTTTGGATCTTTATACTTTAGATGCACCACCTTCCACATCTCATAGCTTACTCCTTCGAGATAGAATTGCATTCATCTCTTCCAATAGAGGAAGTTGGTGTTGTCGAAGACTGGAGGTCGCATGGAGTAGATTCCTTCCAAGTTGAGAGATCCAAGTGATAAATCGCCCATCTTCTCCTACTTGTGGAAGTAGCTTGGAGAAGACCTACTCTGATACCACTTGTTGGATCAAGGGCTCTAGAGGGGGGGCGGGTGAATAGAGGAAGTCAGTGCCTTCAAAGATTGGAGGTCTCATGGAGAAGCTTCCCTCCAAGTTGTGAGATCCAAGTGCTAAATTCCCATCTTCTCCTACTTGTGAAAGTAGCTTGGAGAAGACCTGCTCTGATACCACTTGTTGGATGAAGGGCTCTAGAGGGGGGGGGGGTGAATAAAGCTTCACAAATATCACAAAATGAATTAGACCACCAAATTATATTAAGTGTAGAAACTTAAATATACAACCAATTTGAAATCCTAACTAGCATGCATAGCAAGGGTGAGAGACAAGGAAGAACATACACTTGGACAAAGTGGTTTAGAGTGGTTCCACACTTCAAACTAGAAGTGAGCCAGTCCACTACCTAGAGGTGGTTAGACTCTAGGACTTTGCAATCTTGATTCTCTTATATTCATTCATAAGATTACAATACAAAACCACATTCATCCAAGGACTTAATACCTCAAACAAGGATCTTCAACCTACCAAAGGAACTTACCCACTTGAACCATGGAGTCTTCATCCTTCAACAAGGACTTGCCCACTCCTTCTTTAAGTCTTTGGCCTTCAAGAAATTACCTATCCTTCTTGAACGTCCTCCTTGCCTATCTCCTTCACTTGGAGATCTGGAACACCATGCTTTCTTCAACCTTAAAGAACAACAACTCCTCCTCCTTCACTCGGAGAAGATCTTCAAGCCTTTTCTTCAATAAGGAAAGGGGATAGGAAGATGGAGGTGGAGAGCTTTACATGGATACAAGAGGTAGATCTCTTACAACAAATCCTAACTCACTCATACTCACATATTTGACTTGAAGGTAGAGAGAGAAAGGGGCTCAAAGGTGTGCAACACTCTCAACTAAGCAAGAACTAAACATATATGGAATGAGCAACCTTGGAATGAACTCCAAGTGGTCCTATTTATAGCTGGTGGTGCCCCTTTGAGTTGGGGAACACTTAGGGTCAAATTATAGCCATTTGTTCCCAAGGCAACATATCTATTTTCATCCAAATAAGTCACCAACAGTCACAATCACTTTTTCATTTCCGTACAGTGCAATCGGTTGAGATTCAATAAAGGTAACTTGACCGATTGGGTAAAAGACAAACCCAAATTTCAAACAATCAATTGAGTTTGTCCAGAGGAAACTCGACCGACCAATGAAAGTTGGATTTGGTCAGTAACTCGATCGGTCGAGTTCTGTGAGTGCACAACTTGACCGATGCACTCTTCATAGAATTGATCCAGTGATCGGTCAAGACTATAACCCGACCGATTGACTGCCTGTGATCAATTTTCTAAAGTGCATAAAAAGTGATTAAAACTTGGTTATAAGTGTCCCAATCAATTTTCTTATCTTAATTACAAGTCATATCATCAATACAAGTGATTACAAAAATCTTGTAAGGTCAGTTACATGGATTTCCTATATTGCACACTTGTATAGCTTTTGTCTTGAACTGTAGAAAATTAGGGCTTGAGTAATTTGATCCTTTTCATGTACCAAACACCTGAAATCAATCTTAAATACAAATATTAGATTCATATGAATGGAATGTTTAAGTCATTATCAAAATATGGACAATGTATAACCTCTAGGTCAACACCCCTGTCCCTGTATCTCTTCATTCTTTATTTATAATGGCTGAGTCAAAAAATTGAGAGATTGGCCAGAGAAAAGAAATTGACTCCTATTAAGTTGTACAACAACAGTTCCTTATTATCCCAACTCTACTTTTCTAATGAAATCTTTCTATTTGCAAAGGTAGAAGCTTCTCAAATGAGAACTATAATTAACTACTTCAAAGAATTTAGAAAAGCATCCTGATAGACCATCTCAATGAGCAAATCTATCAACCATTTTGCAAGAAATGTACCAGATAGAGTATAAAGGAATATATGTCAATTAAGTGGTTTTTCTCAATCCACAAACCTGGGCAAGTACCTGCGAGTGCCACTGATTCATGGTAGAGTAAAATATGATACCTATGGAGGCATCCTTAATAAAATCTCTTCAAGTATCAATGCTTGGTCATCAATATGCCTCAACTAGATGCGAGAGTATGTCTAGCATAGTCCACTCTTATGACAATTCCTAGTTACATTATGCAAACTTTAGTGATACCTTTGAAGATCTATGACAAAATAAATAGTACCATCAGGACCTTTGAATGAGGAGGAAACCACAAGGCCCACCCAATGGCCCTAGTCATGTGGAACAAAGTAACCTACAAAAAAGGAGGTTTGGGCTTGAAATCAGTGTGTGAGGGAAACCTGGCGATGACCATTGAACACTCTTGGGATATTGGCACTGAGAAGAACTTGATATGGTGCTCTATTTTGAAGTCCAGGTACAATAACTATCTCATGGGAAATCTCCCCTACATATACAGAATAGGGAGAGAAGCTCTTTAGTGCAAGGACTTCATTAATACAAACTCGATGCTAATATTGATGAGTGGGAAGGATATTGATGTCTGAAATGATCAATGGTGGTGCCCCAACCGGACCCGGCTATAGCTGACCGCTAAACTCATCCCCAGTGAACTCCTCGACCTATAGGTAATGATCCTGGTAAACATGGAAAACTTCTAGGACGTTGAGTTTCTTGACTACTGGCTTCTAAAGGAGGTGGTCAATAGAATCACCAAAGTTCCCATCCCTATTAGCTCCTATGACAATCATATGAGGGCATGGTGCCACACAGAAATAGGTACCTTCACTACCAAGAGTGCCTACAAAGTTTTCAGTAGGGAGAGAGAGATCAGGAGTCTAGGTAAATGGGACATGATTTGGAAATCCGAAGTTGCAACAAGGGTGAAATGATTCATGTGGTTGGTTGGGCATAAAGACTTGCTAACGAATGACCATGGATCTAAAAGACATCTAACCTCTAATAGAACATGTCCAAGGTGCAAAGACAAGCATGAATCATTTTTGCATGCCTTGTAGGACTGCCAACTAGATGCCTCAATATGGAAAAGACTTATTGAACACCTAAAGTGGACAACTTCTTCTCTAAAGTGGACCTATGAAGTTGGCTATCATCCAACACAAGTACTAACAATATATACAAGAAAACATTCTTGATTGACTACTGGAGCATATGGAAAGATAGAAACTAGGAAATTTCTGAGAACATTAAGAAACAACATGCTCATCTGACATAACTAATTGATAGAGAGGTGCTCTTGTCATTGATAGAGAGTAAATAGCACCCGCACGAACCATACTCTTCCCCTTCTCTATTTCATTCCTGACTAATCTAGCTAGGTATGTAAATTTTCCTCCGCTGCTCTTCTTCCTCCAATTGGTCTTCTTCCGCCAGCTGACAGAGCGTCGCCACCGCCGCCGCTCTTCTTCCAGCCAGCCGGTGCTGCTCTTCTCCTCCAGCTGGAGCCGCCACTGATGCTCTTCTCCTCTAGCCAGAGCTACCGCTGCGGGTCCTCTTCTTTGCCGCCACCTCCAGCCCTCTCCTCTTTCCATTCCTCTCCTCCAGCCACCAGAAGCCAACACCAACAGTCCTACTACCGGAGCTAGAGAAAACGCCAGTAGCCAACACCAACACCAGCAGTTGGAGCCAGATCTCACCACTGTCGTTGCCACTGCCATCACCTATTGTTGCTCATGGTCTCCTACTACTACTCATCACCACGACAGTCTGTCAGAGCCAGCCACATTTAGGGCTACCAATACACCCATGGCATCACCACTACTGTCATTACCACTGCTAGAGGTAAATCCCCCAATTGGCTAGGTTTGCATCCTCAATTCATCCTTAAGACATGTTAACAAATAATCCCTATAGACATGTATTGCTTATTTAATAGAATTGATCATTGGCTTGGTTGTTTATAATTTATGACAAATAAAAAGCTTAATGTTAACATGTAGCCTGGATAAACCTTGTATATATGTGTGTGCTCTGGAAACCTAATAATGGATCCCACAATAACGTTTAGTACATATGATGTTAGCTAGTCTTCTATTTGATAGTTAATTATGTTTTGATAATGCTAAGTGCTGATGATATCCTTACATTTGCTAATTAATAGTATTTTGATAATGATTAAATGTTGGTGAAGCAATCTATACAACACACAATATATGAACCTGGTCGAAAAACCCTCATAATATAGAATCATAGATTCACACCTATAGTCGGGGAAAGGTGAAGTGTTAGATGACACTAAGATCATAGGTATATAAATGACAACATTGTATTATGGCCTAGAAACCCGTCTAAGATTTACTCATTAGGAGTAAATCTTGGATAGTCCCCAGTTTGGGACTATTCTTGAACACTTAATCTCACTTAGGATATAAGTGTTTAATGTATATTCAGTTTTCATGATGTTTCTTCAACACTTTCCCGTTTGTCCTCTAAGTACATATGTTGGTGGGCATTTGCCGATGCACATCGGTGTACTTAGAGAACATCAGGGAAATGATGCCGAAATTCTCTTGAAAACCCAATACACATTATACACTTACTAGTGAGATTCGGTGTTCAAGAATGGGATAGGTGGTACACATTTATTATATATATAAGACCCTAGAATCTAATCTTTTAACCCTGAACCCTAATCTTTTAACACTAAACCCTAATCTTTAAATCTTTTAATCCTAAACCCTAATCTTTTAATGCTAAATCCTACTCTTTAAATATTTTAACCCCAAACCCTAATCTTTTAATGCTAAACCCTAATCTTTGAATCTTTTAACCCTAAACCCTAATCTTTTAATGCTAAACCCTTAACTTAATATGTAATCCCTAAACCCTAATATATACTTGTTTTCTCTTTGAACATAGAATGGATAGATCATGGATGTCCATTCCAGAGTTTATTTCTAGTCTTGATCAGTTTATTAGATTTGCGGAGGAACATAGGAAATAACCTAGAGATAGGTTTTACTGTCCATGTAGGCATTGCGGTAACAACTTGAAAGCCAGCACCGGTGATATAGTTAAAAGTCATGTCATATGCAGAGGGATTGTACAAGGCTATACAGAATGGTACTGGCATGGAGAGATTTCAAACCTGAAATTAGTAGATGTCGATGGTAGTTCTTATATGGAAGAAGAAATTGCCTCTGATGACATAGATGTGAACGAACCAATTCCAGTAGACATCGTTGATGAGAAGCTGGATAGTTATGGGGTAGAGCACATGGATCCACCTCCCATGTTTAGGAACATTGTGAATGATGCCGAGAGACCGTTATACACAGGTTGTACTAAGTTTATGAAGCTTAGCACTGTGTTGAGATTGTATAAGATGAAGGCTAATAATAGATGGAGCGACAAAAGCTTCACATCATTGTTGTCTTTGTTGAAAGAAATTTTTCTTGAAGGAAATGAGCTACCAATCACAACATATGAGTTAAAGAAATTGTTGTGCCCAATGGGAATGGAGGCCAAGAAGATACACGCATGCCTGAATGATTATGTATTATTTTAAAAGGACTATGTGGATTTGAAATATTGTCCAAAATGTGGTGCGTCTAGGTATAAAATGACGACTTTAGGGAAGTCCAAAATTGGTTCCCCTGCCAAGGTGATGTGGTATCTACCTATAATTCCACGGTTTCAATGCTTGTTTGCCAATCCGATAGATGTGAAGAATTTGAGGTGGCATGCAGAGGTTAGGAAAAATAATGATAGGATCCTACAACATGCGTTTGATTCCCCACAGTGGAAGAAGATTAATTTATTGTACCTTGAATTTGGTGAAGGTCAGGAATCTAAGACTTGGGATTTGTACTGATGGGATGTATTCATACGGGACATTGACCAGCCAACATAGCACTTGGCCTATTATGCTTGTTATATATAATCTTCCTCCTTGTATGTTATGTTGTCATTGTTGATATCAGGCCCTAAACCAACCTGGAAATGATATCAACATTTATCTTGAACCTATGATTGATGAATTAAAGAAACTATGGGGTGAAGGTGTGATGACCTATGATGCTTCACATAGAGAGACATTTCATTTGCAAACTATGTTGTTTTGCACTGTTAATGACTTTCCAGCATATGAAAATTTTTCTGGATACAGTGTCAAAGGATCTAAATCATGTCCTATATTTGAAGAGAACAATTATTCAATACGACTAAAACATGGTGGCAAGACTGTATATCTTGGTCATCAAAGGTTTCTTCCAAAATTATATCCGTACCAAAGGTTGCGCAAAGCCTTCAATGGATGGAATGAGGAATGATGTGCGCCTAAACCTATACTAGGGGAGGCTATTTATGTAAGAGTAAAAGACTTTGCCAATGAATTTGGTAAGAGATCATAATGTACCATGGCCACACGGAGTGACAAATCTCTATTCAAGAAGAAGTCAATATTTTTGGATCTTCCTTATTGGAGTTCTTTAGTAGTCAAGCATTGTATCGATGTCATGCATGTTGAGAAAAATGTCTGTGATAGCGTCATTGGTACTCTGTTGAATATACCAGGTAAGACTAAAGATGGGATCAACTCCAGAATGGACCTACATGAAATGGGAATAAGGACAAATTAACAGAAGTAGTTAGTAGTGATCAAAGAACATATTTACCTTCTTCTTGTTACACATTGTCTAGAAAGGAGAAGAAAGCTTTTTGCGAGTGCTTGGTTAATGTTAAGGTGCCACAAGGTTACTTATCCAACATCTGTAGATTGGTATCAATGAAAGATCTGAAGCTGATAGGTCTGAAATTTCATGATTGTCACACTCTAATCCAACAAATATTGCCCATGGCAATTTGATCTATACCGTCGAAGCATGTAAGGTTTGCAATCACCACACTTTCTTTCTTCTTCAACAGTCTTTGCAATGAAGTTATTGATCCTAAGACTCTTGATAAGTTGCAAAGAGAAGTGGTTGTTACCCTATGTCATCTTGAGATGTATTTTCCTCCTTCATTCTTTGATATCATGGTACATCTTATTGTCCACTTGACTAGGGAAGTAAAAATGTTGGGACCAGTTTTCTTGCATTGGATGTTTCCTTTTGAATGATACATGAGCATTTTTAAAGGTGATGTTCGAAACCATTATCGGCCTGAAGGGAGTATTATTGAGGGTTATGTGGCAAGAGAGGTTATGGATTTTTGCAATGACTTTTTGAGTGGTAATGATGCTCCTGTAAATGACAAGAATATTGAGGAATATTTTGGGAAAGGGATTTTAGGATCATGGATGAAAGTAATCAACCGTGAGCTGTTGGAACAAGCTCACTTGTATATTTTACACAACATCGATGAAGTGAGTGTTTATATCATGGAACATACCAATTTCATCAAGAAATAGTATCATCTAGCCAATTCAATGTGGCTTGCAAGACAACATAACAAGACATTTACTAAGTGGTTTGAAGATAAAGTCTTACATCAACTATCTCAAACACCAAATAATCTTGCTAAAAATAACAAATGCCTCACCTTTAAACCGAAAATGAATGTTATGACTTATGAAGGGTTTGACATAAATGGGTTCCCATATTACACAAAGCGTCAAGATGATAAGAGCATCGTCAAAAATAGTGGGGTTACCCTTCTAGCATCTTCATTATTTTTTGCCAATGTAAAGGATAAGAGTCCATGTGAAGCTAAAATGTCATATTACGGTGTCATTGAAGACATATGGGAGTTTGACTATGTAGATTTTAGAATTTCTCTCTTTAAATGTAATTGGGTTGATAACACCAAAGGAGTCATAGGGGATGAATTGAGTTTCACATTAGTGAACTTTGGAAAGTTTGGCGAGAAGGGTGAACCATTCATAATGACATCACATGAAAAACAAGTATTTTATATCGATGATCCTACAAATAAAAGATACTTGGTTGTTCTTCATGGAAAAAGATAGTTCATTGAAGATCCTATAGATGAAGAAGAGTACTATGATAAGTATGATGACTCGAGTCTATTCTTAGTTGGGTTGCCAACACCAAATATTGAAGCTAACAATGACTTATATGTGTGTGGAGATCACACCGAAGGAGTGTCAATTGATAAAAGATCGCAGTATTAGAGGCATGTTTTTATTTTTTTTATATGTTCTATTTTTTCAATGTTACATTGATGTGAACTTTACAATGTTACATTATCTTCTATTTATGTTTAATGTTAAATGTTTGATTTTTTTAATGATACTTTTAGATGGCTGACCATGAGTATAATGATTATGATGATGATTACGGTGAGGGTGAGGATATCAATGAGGCACCGCCTCACAATGTAAGTTTTAAAATATATCCTATATTTCTATCTATATGTACATTTATAAGTTATATCCTATAAGTGTTTTTTGTCAATTTTTAGGTTGAGGATGTACCCCCTAAAAACCTTGTGGCACTTGATGAGCAGCAAAAAAATTTGAAAAAGCGAGGGGCATCACTATGATGAACAAGTTACTACAATAGAGGGGCAATGGACCAAATCTGGCTATGGGTTTTGATCATGTAGGAAATCTAGTTGGAGTGAACCTCAAATCATTAATTTCATATCTTGGGGTTCTTACTCGTAGCCATTGTAGTCCTAATTTAGAATCTTAGCGTAAAGTTCCTAAATGGAAGAAAGAGTTAGTATGGAGAGAACTATGTGTGAGTTATTACCATTTGTAATTCTATTTTGTAGAATACTAATTTTTAGGATACTAGTCTATTAAATATACGAAATTTTGCAAAGTATATTTGAACTAGATAAAAGCCTACATTGTAAAAAGGTGATGTAGTGCTGTGGGAGGGTCCTAAGGAACTATAGGACAAATCTCACCTGACTATACATACGAGATGATGAGAATTGGAAGAAGTCAGCCACTGAGTAATGGAACTACCTGGACCCAAAGGATTGGGAGGTGTTTGTTGCCTAAAGAAAAAGTGATGAATTCAAGGTATTAAGTGTGACTCCCAATTTAATTAATATAAATTCTTATGAATTCACCTATTCACAATTGACCTTTAGTTTTACTAACCAATTCAATGTGCTTACTAACAAGGCTATCAGTGATGCTCAAAGAGCAAGGCGTGCACTGAATGTACATGACCACACGATGGGTCCAAGTGGCGATGTAGGCATTTGCCAAAAACTACTGGCTGCTACTGTTGCTGAGTCTGCTACTACTTAGGAGTCTGGTGAGTCCTCTACTATTACTCCAACACCTCTACCTCACCATGCTGTGTGGATAACTGGGAGGCAAAATAAGAAAGGAGATATAACCAAGCCCGCAACTACTAAGGCGGCTGCAAAAATGATAAAATTCAACTCTCAAAGTAATCAATATTGATGATTGTTATGTTTACTTACCAATTTTTATTGATTGCGATTAGCGAGAGCTTTACGAGAAGAGGAAGCAAGGCAAGTTCATCCCTGAGGGCACAAGGGATGAATTGATAGTTGCTCTTGGTAACCCAGAGCATCCTATATGTGTTAGGGCTGCAGGCACTGGTGTGGGCATAAAAGCATTCTTTGGGCCATCACAACACAAACATGTCCCAAAAGTGGGATTTTCAAAAGTTGAGGCAACCTATTCTTTTTTTAGAATGTTGTTGCAAAGGGAATTCAATAATCAAAAGCTAGCATTTCTTTTTTCCATGTATAGGTAGATGAGTTAATTGATAGGAGAGTCAAGGAAGCACTTGATAAGAGAGTCGAGGAAGCACTTGATAAGAGACTCCATGAAGCAATGCACAAGTGGCAAGCATCTTAGGTTGCCACTCAGATAGTACCTGTGCCATGCCACTCTTCCCCTATGGGAGAGGTGGTTGGGAGTAATCCTGTAGACCCACCACATAGCACATCCGTTGTAACTATTTTTATGACATAGTAGCTAGTCTTTTCAAGATAATATGTTTATATATATGTATGTAACATACTCTATGTAACTTTGTAGGGGTTGAGGTCATGCCATCTAAGATTCAAAGAATTCATCGTTGTTGAGGCTGAGGCTTACCCATGGCTTCCAGGGCACATGATTCATGGCACTCCAGTACCTGTTGGTGCGGTTCGTGTGAGCTCGAGGCTTGTGTTCCCTCATTCGAGGCAGCATCCATTGCCAAATGCCCACCCAGGTGCTGACACACTTGGTGAAGTAGAAGGTCGAGTGATATTGTGGCCCAAAAAAGATGTCGTATACACTGATCTTGTATGGTAAATTTACATTATGTTAATTTGTTAGCCTGAATATACAAGTCAATTGATATGAAATTATATATACAGGAGAAAAGGAAGAAACTTGCTACAACTCTGCCTCCACCTCCACCTCCACCTCCACCTCCTCTTGCAGTACCTAGTTGGCTTCCAAAGGACCTATACGATTCGATAGGTCCTAATTGTAGGGGTATGGCAATATGGATAGGCAAACATAACAAACATTGACCTATAAATGTTTATATTTCGGAGGATGCTATAGGACAATCATACGATAACACTATATTTATACAAGACATTTTGGAGTTATTTAGGTATGATTGGCTGAATACATCTATGATAGAGCTATATATATGGTGAGATCTTATTTATATATCTATATACCTTGTTTTATATACAGTGATCTAGTTTCTTATATATTAATGCATACATAATATATGTTTTGCAGCCAATTACACAAGATATATATAGAATTTTCATTTACCCATGTGGGATTTCTAATTCCATCTTTGATCAATCTTGTACATAAAGACCCTTCATCAGTTACCTTATACTGGTCTATCTCTTTTAAATATTTTGATTAAAAAAAGAAGATCATGATAATAGTTCCATTCAATGTTAAATAAGTTTGCTTATAATTTTGATTTAAGAAAATTATATTTTACTGCGGATTTTGAGTTATATATTTTTAACTTTCTTATCTCTAGTGGTAAGCATTGGGAGTTACTAGTTACTGTCCCTAAGACGTTCACTATTTATTATCTAGATCCTAATGGGAAGCTATTAGACATGCATGGACACGTAATAAAAAGACCATTTTTCGCGTGAGAAACTTTTCATATTTATGCCTGTTAACATCTATATTACATTACTATTTAGTAATGCAATTTAATATGTTACATTAACATGTAGGGCTTTAAAAGATTTCAAAAAAAGTGGAGGAAACATGTGCAAGAAAAAGAATAAACCGTTAGTTTGGGAGAATGTGAATGTAGTTTCTTGACTCCAATGTTTATATTATTTATATGAACTATGCTTGTTTTTATTTATTAACATTTTGTGTGTTGAAATTTATAGTGTGCTAAACAAGACAACGGCTGGGCATGTGCATACTACATGATGCAATATATGGACCTAATTGTCAGATATGCTACACTGGAAATCGATACCATACAACAGGTATTATATAGTCTCATTAGATAATATGAAATATATCAATCTTATTAATTATATATATACGTCATTCTCTTTGTAGGTGTTTAAAACTAGTGACTTCACTATAGGTGAAAAGTTATTAGATGTAGTTTGAGGTATAATGATCAGTTAAAAAGATTGCCTTCTCTCTCTACCCGCGCTCTGCTTTCTCTCTAGCGACAGCCGGACATGGCGGGCAGAGGTAACCCCCCTCCTCCCACCTCCGCTTCAGGGGACAAACCTGACTGGTCCGCTCCAGACGCAGACGTAACGGTGGCGGGAGCTTGGGTCCGAGCAGTGGAAGGTCTACCCCCGACTATCAGGGGTGCCGTGGCTGATGACCCGAAGACCCCTTTCCGACGGGAAGGGGACCAGCGGACCTGGACGAAGATGACAGACTCCATCCTCAATGAGATGGAGGACTACCACCGCTTCTCAGCGATTGTGCAGATCCTTGGCAAGAAGAGCCATCCATCTCAACTTCGGGGGTCGATGATCCGAAACTGGAGGCCGAGAGGTGATCTGGAGGTTTTCACCCTGGATGGAGGCCTCTTCTTGGCTCGATTTGCGTCTGAGGATGATCAGAAAAAATCAATGCAGAGAGGACCCTGGTTTTTCGACGATTAGCTGGTCCTGGTCCGGAAATGGACTAGGGAGGCCGACACGAGATGGGTGGCATTCACCACGGCCCCCGTCCGAGTTTCCCTTCTAGATGTGGGGCTCCATTGGAACCCTAGGGCCATTGCTGTGATCGCTCACACTATTGGTGAACCGAGGGCCATCGACCGGAAGTCTGACGGGACGACAATGGGTTGTGCTCGCTTCTGGGTGGATATCTCAGCTGTTTCCACCCCGCCATCTGTGGTCATGGTGGAACTGCCCAATGGCGAAGAGTGGGAGGTCAGAGTGAAGTACGAAGCATTGCCAGACCGCTGTGCTGACTGCCTTGTTTTTGGGCATACTTTTGGACAATGCCCTGGGGAGCGGCGTGCTGTCAATCCCTCCCCACCCATTGTTCCGGAGCCACCCAAAGGCCGGAGAAGACAGGACAGATCGAGGCCACCTCCCCAATAGAGGAAAGGAAAGGAGAATGCTTAGTCTGGTTCTGCTGCTCGGGTTCAAACATCTACTCCCTCTGTGGTCCTCCTAGAGGAGGGGGAGGTGGCTGTTATGCCTGAGACAGTTATCGTAATAGCTGAGACTGTGTCTACTGATGACCCCGATGCTGCTCTGTTGTTGGCAGGAGATGCACGAGTGGACACCACTGAGGAACCCACTGGAGGTGACAACAGGTTTGGGCGCGAAGCCCCTTCTGCGCCAAGGACACCCGTTGCTAATACAGGCGATGGCGAGAAAGACTGCAACCCCTTTGCTGTTCTAGCGGAGATGGGAGAAGATGAGGTCACAGAACCAGGACACTCCAGGAGTCGAAGTCCTAGATGCACCCGCAGCATGAACAAGAAGAAGAAGAACAACCCGGGTGGCTCCGTCGAAGGGAGCAACTCAAAAAAGAAGTAAGTATGTCGATCCTCGCATGGAATGTGCGGGGGGCCTCGCTAGCTAAGAAGCAAAGAAAGCTACGAGCGATTTTGAATGAAGATAAAGCTACCCTTGTTTTTGTTTTTGAAACAAGGATTAGAAGGACAGTGGAGGAAAGAGTTGGCACCTTGTTTCCTCATGGGTGGTCGGCCATGTCCAATATACATAATAGAGATGGAGCTCACATTGCAGTGGGCTGGAATCCAGAGATTTGGGACATTGACCCTATAGAAGTTAATGACCAGATCTTCATGGCTAGCTGCTGTAATAGAGGAGGAATGTCTTTCATCACCTATGGGATTTATGGTGAAAATCTTGAGCGTGACAGGGTGAGGTTGTGGGAAAGAATAAAGAATACTAGCCAGAATGAGGTGCCTTGGTTGGTTTGGGGTGATTTTAACAACATCAGAAAAGCAAAAGAAAAGCATGGTGGCTTACCGGTCCCTGACCGTATCATGGAAGTGTTCAATAATACCATGGATGCAACAAGCCTTATGTAGCTAAACTCTATTGGTAGAGGAGTCTCCTAGTCGAATAAGTAGGGGAGAGGTAGAAGAATATCAAGTACGCTGGATAGGGGTCTGGTGAACGAAGCTTGGCTCAAAGTGTGGCCCAACACAGTTATTAAACATGGGGCTGACCCCCTTAGCGATCACAACTGGATGATGATGGACCTCATGCCCAAACCTGAAGTGATCAGACCTTTTAGATTCTGTAATTGGTGGTGTGATTGGGTGGGTTTCAAGCAGATTGCTCAGGAAGCATGGGACTTTGACGTGGTTGGTAACCCTTTGTATGTTGTAACTAAGAAAATCCAAATTGCTAAGAAGGTGATTCATAAGTGGTCTAAAGAGGTGGTGAACTTGAAGAACACCATCATCACTGCTAGGCAGCAGTATGATGACGTTGCTACCAAAGCAAGAGCACAACCAGACGATGACAACATTCACGAAAACTGGATGAAAGCTGAAGAGAGACTGACAAGAGTGCTGAAAGCTGAAGAGGTTTTTATGTGGCAGAGGAGCAAAATAAAATGGCTTACTGATGGTGATCTTAATACACGCCTTTACCACACAGCAGTTCGCAAAAAAGAAATGAAAGAAACTATACACCAACTCATTGATGAAGAAGGTAGAGTTGCTGAAGGAAGGAATGAGTTGAAGAATATGACAATTAGTTATTTTGAAGGGCTATATAACAACCACATTAATAGAAGCAGGAACATTGATGGTGCCATATACCCAACACATAGAGTTAATGCTGTCATGAATGAAGACTTGTGTATGGAGGTGGATGAAGATGAAGTTAAAGCAGCAGTGTTTTCTATCAGCCCGACCAAGGCACCCGGGCCTGATGGCTTTAACAACAAGTTTTTCCAATTTATGTGGACTCATATAAGGCATGATATAACAAAAGTGATTGTCTGGCTGATGAACGGTGGTAATATGGTCAGGGCTATAAACCACACCTTTATTAAGCTGATACCAAAGATTAAAGATGCAAGAATGATGAACGATTATAGACCTATTTCCTGCTGCTCAACTATGTACAAGATCTGGGCCAAGATACTTGTGTGTCGTCTAAAGAAGTGGCTGCCCGACCTGATATCTGAAGAACAATGCGCTTTTGTTAAGGGGCACAAGATTGCTGACTGTGCCCTCCTGGAGACAGAGTTTATGACGGGTTTCAACACAAGAAGATCTAATGCCAAGGCGTGTATCAAGATTGACCTTACCAAGGCGTATGACCACATTTGTTGGGATGTGTTGTGGGGCATAATGGATGCGATGGGCTTCTCGAGTAGGTGGGTTAATCTCATAAAGAAGTGTGTGACTACGACTTCATTTTCTATCCTACTCAATGGTGCCCCTGAAGGTATGTTCAGGGCCATGAATGGCCTTAGACATGGGGATCCTTTGTCCCCCCTCCTTTTCACCTTGGTGATGGAGGGGCTGACCATGATGATTAAAGATGCGGTGATGAGGAACAAAATTAGATCTTTCAAGATTAAAGGCACAAGAGTTCTCAACCATCTAATCTTCGCAGATGACGTGCTACTCTTCTCCATAGGTCACGCGAAGAGATTGAAGGAGTACAAGAAGCTGCTTGAGCGATTTGGTAAAGCTACTGGTCTTTACATCAGTACCATAAAATCACGCATATACCTTTCCAAATCTTGCGACAGCAGACATGGAAGACTCAAAGCGGCTGTCGGACTATGCAAAGGCAAGCTACCTACCAAATACCTTGGGGTACCGATAGCAGGTGGTAGAGGTTATTCTGTAGATTTAAGTTTTGCCTTGACAGAATCAGGCATAAAATTGCAGGGTGGATGTGGATTCATATGTCGATGGCAGGGAGACTGTTGCTCATACGCACTGTCATCCAAATGATGATCAGGTACAGGAGTGAGCTATGTATCATTCCCAATCCGACCTCAGACAACATTACGAGACTGATTACCAATTTTATATGGGGTGGCAAACACCGTGGCATAGGGTGGGGGACTATAGCCATAAGCTACAACCAGGGAGGCTTGAATGTCAGCAAGGTGGAAGACATCATTAAATCTGCTAACTTTCATAGACTGGACAGATTTCTAACTGATGGAAAAAGTGTTTGGGTGAAGTGGATGAGACAGAGATATGGGTCTATCCTCCAACCCTGTTCTTTGTCCTCTAGAATTTGGGATGCTTTGTGCAACTCATGGCGGCAGGTTGGCCATCTGTATAGTGTGGACTCAGACGGTCTCTACCTACTCTCCAGTTAGTTGAAACCGTGGATCCACATTGACACAGGTCCCCCTGTCCTTTGGGCTAAGATTTTGTGGGGCATAGGCTTTGTACCTAAATGGAGCACAACTTGCTATAGAATCCTTCTTGGAAGGTTACCCACTAAAGACCACATGAGGAGATGGGGTCTAAATGTCCAGCCGGTCTGCTACTTTTGCAAAGAAGACGAAAACCACAACCATCTTTTCCACGATTGCAGCAAAGCGAGACATATTTGGGCGTTAATTTGGCTCAAGAACGGCTGGGGTCTGCACACATCAAGCAGCCTGCATGAGACTATGATGCAGATCATAGCAAGAAGCTCAAATTAGTATGAGTTAGCTTTCGGTGGTCTTTGCTTCACAAATGCTTGCTTTAACATTTGGAAGATCAGGAACATGCTAATTCATAAAAGAACAGAGAACCAAGACGTGGTTCACGAGGTGGAATGTGATCTGACTGCTGTGATGAAGGCAAAGAAGAGCCTCTCCAGAGGGCTAAGCCCTTTAGCTAGTGTATACTGGGGTTTTTTGTATAGATAACCCGTGTATATTTTTGTTATGACTAGCTCTTGTATAGTATAGCCTTGCTATACCCCCTTTTTGGCAATATATTTACCCATTTCCAAAAAAAAAGTTATTAGATGTACATAGTCACTATACGATGGAACAATTAGATGATATAAGAGAACAATGGGAAAAAGCCTTAGAAGCGTTGGGAATTTTTTATTATCATTGGAGTACTGATGACAATGACGATGATGATAAAGAATGACATTTCTAAAATTTGATGCCATAATATCATTTCTGTATTTATATATACATGTCTGAATGAATTTTTTTGAATTGTCTTATCTATATACACGTGTGTGAATGTGAAGATGATTGAATGGATATGTTTCTACATCTGTGTGAATGTGAAATGAGATGAATGAATGGAATTATAGGTTGCTACAAGAGTGTGAATATGAAATGGAGGAATGAATGGAACTACATGTTTCTACATGTATGTGAATCATATGAATGAATTAAATGTTCTTATACATGTGTGTGAATCACATGATCTATATATAATATTGTCGATCTTATTAATATTGTAGGTTTGTAGCCTGTTGTTGGGTGAAATCAGAGGATGCTGTAAACCTGCAATTTAGAAATGCAGATTATGCATCCTGCTGACCAGCAGGACAGCTGGCCTGCAAGCTGATAAGAAAAAAAAACAAAACATAGTCATTAGTTAAAGAAAAAAACCGACAAAAAATGTCCAACGCGTCAGTTAATTATAGTAAACTGACCCCTTTTACCAATTTTTTTGTTTGGGATGGAGAATGGCATCAGTTTGGAATGAATAACCATTGTCTATGGTCCAATGATGTCGAATATTTTTTGGGTATCTAAAAAACTGTCATTAAGGTCAACGTAGTCGGTTGTTTATAGAAAACCGACAACTATAGTCTAACCGAGTGCCAAATTTTTTGTTTGGGATGGAGAATGGTGTCGATTTTGAATGAATAACTGACCCCTATGGTCCCACTACTGGCGGTTCATTTTTTTGGTTGCAATTGGGATGACTCTATGTTGTTGGTTTTGCAATTGACGCTGGAGGCATCTACTTTTAGTGTCACCCACTTGAGTGTCACTTGGAAACTAACGTCAAAAGTCTTATTTAACCGACGTTAAATGTGATATCTACACTAGTGGATGATGTGCTTTAAACCTTGATAAACGTTTATTATGGATACCTTGATCTTGATCTTGAACCTTGTACAAATATGGATCTAATGATACTCACATTATTTCATCACCTTCTAATCAATAAATTCTTATTCTTTCAGCACCTAAATGATACATGGATCATTCTTGTTCCCTAATGTGACTAAGTTCAGCAATCTTGACATGAATGTGACCTTTTATACATGATTCTATTTGAAGATCCAATCTTGTTCAAATCGAGCCATAATGGTCATCCATGTTATATAAGTCACTCAAATTAGTAACTTATTGATATTCATGACACATAATCCAAGTAGATCTCAACTGTACTCTAATGATGGAAAACTTGCATGATAATGACTCTAAATGAATTCAATTCATAATGTTGAGGACTATGTTTCTTATCTTACTCAAATATTATGATTGCTCCATTTATGATCTTGAAATCATAATGTTAGGTCTCTATTTTGGTAGTGATGTGTCACCCTAAGATATATAAATGAAACTATGTTGCATGGATTTAACATGATAATGAACATGCATGACTTGGTTTGAGACATTGAAATCAATATTGAAAAAGATGATACCTAATTCTAGGTGACACATCCACGCACCATGTTTATGATCAATGAGACTTAATATTATTGATTTTAATCCAATTACACTTATTTGTAATATCAAGATATTTTGTTTACTTAATTTCCAAGACATTTTAAAGAGTTTTATATATGGTTTTCTAAATTAATGGTTAATCTTGTGCTCTAATCAAGGTATTCTTTATCCTTCTATTGGCTAGACTATTGGTATTAAGTCTTGTTTGAGTAACATCCTGAGACCTCACTATCCTTACTCTAGAGACCTTTTCTCCTAGATTAGGATGTTAGTATTCTTGAACATTAGATTTAGCCAAATAAGGTTGAAAATATACCCCAATACACTTGTTTGTAACCCTAATGAACACTTAATGAACATAACATGAATAACTCAAATAGGTAACCCTGTTCATGGTTTAGATAAGAAAACATTCATGAAAAATGACTTAAAAATAAGGAACCTAAGTTGTGATAAACTAACCCTGATTTGTATATGAAAAATTAGTAGTATTAGATTATATAACCACATCACAATGTTTGATACACACTATGTAAGTGAACTCATCCAATACATACATAATGATTTATTGCAATGATCAAATAAATGGTTATAAATAAAATATGAATAAAAATTTAGTATGATATACAATGTGCTCAACATAGGTAAAGAAACATTATTTGGGTGCATAATACAAGAGGAGTAGATACATCTCTAAATATTTAAGTTAATAATGACAAAAGTGTGCTTACATAATTATATAAGAAAGATATCCTATATTGTGTAAAATAAGGTGATAGAATAATGTTGGAGAAAAGATAATGATGTAAGGACTCCATAATTTTCTCATAACTTGTTGTGGGAATACTAGAGTTAAACCAAAACTTGACAAAAAAATTAATAAAAGAATAAGTAAATATAATAAAAGCCTTTTTCTCCTCAAGTCATGCGTTTTGAATAAAAAGTTGTCAAAAGTTGAATCTATATTCAAAATTATACTCCTTACCCCTCAATTAGATGAAATACAAAATTTGGGCTTTATTGAATAATAAATGCTCCCTCAAATAAAAAAATAAAGAAACGTAGAAACATTTAAACAAGAACTATATAAGTTGAGCATTTAATACTTGCCACTCAACTTTTGTCGACATTACTGATTTTGTGACTATCACAAAGCATTTGATCTTTTATCGAATGACACTTGTGTCATCTCTTATGTTCAGAAGGTGATGAATGTGTGTGAATAGTTCCATTGAGCAACTTGTCTGGTTTTTTGATGACTTCTTCATATCTATTTCATGTATCATCATGAAACAAAGTCCCTTGGACTCCAAATAAATAGCCCAAAATGATGACCTATATCCTTTTATAACAATGTACCCAATTGTTCTCTACCACTTATCAAAACCTCTATACAAAATGTCACTTTTCTCCCGACCTATGGATATAAGACCTTAACCCTGATTTATATTGCACCTCTAGAAATCTTCCTCTCTCTTCAATTGCTTCCATGTAAATGACTATCGCTGATGCAAAGATTGAAACCCAGATGACGATGCCATCTTGGAGGATTCTCTCCTCACTTTGTTCCATCTCAATTCAATTTATGAACTTTCATTGATTATCTCTCTATGATTTTGGGTACTCATATCCCACTATTGTGCTCGATCATGTTTCTTCCCAAGTTTAGGTGTATTCTATTCCTTGCCTAGCCATGACCATGGTGCAAGCTTGGGTAGGGGATGATTCATATGTTTACTCTTTTTCCCTCTATTTTACTAAGATCATGATTTGTTTCACATGGATAAACGGGTCTTACCTCCTAGTCAGAATGATTTCCCCCACAACAAAGCTAATGTTTTGATATTGAAAGCAAGGAAAATTTCAGATTTGGAAATCATTATGTTAATTAAACTAACAAAATTGTAAAATACATCACTAGTTTTAGGAATGTTAGAAGACTAAAAATAAATATGTTTTTAAAATTAGGAGATTATCTGTGTGGTTTTCATGATATGAATCTAATGTTTACATATGGTCAAAATTTTGGTTTTATAAAGTTATATGTAACCCCTTTTCCTAGCACATATACACATTATGCTTCTATGTATAGTGTTATCTTGTCCTTGGTCATTAGGGGTGAGAAACAGTTAGTCTATCATCTAATGTATGTTGCATGCCTTTATAATTCATTTTGAAAAATTACCCCTTAATTCTCTCTTTTGAACTTTTATGAGTTATCAAACTATTGGAATCATGTTTCATGTTATAATTTGTTTGGATCTAGTTTACTAAGATATATCTGGTCATCTACTTAATTTATGGATATTCTTGTTGGACTCTAGTTTATATCTTGTTCATACTATTCTATGTCATAATCCTCACTTGAGGAATTGAACTAAATAAAACCCTAACTTTCAAGTGATGACCTTTTGTGGACTTATAATGAATCCAAATTGTGCAGATGGACTATTTTGCCTATTTTTGTGGTGGATGTGTTTATGATCCATTTTTCTGATGGAAATTTAATGGAAAACATGTTATGACTAAAACTTTCACTTACCTCTACATCATTGCATGGTTGTTGATTCAATAGTACTAGAGATATAAAAATTCTTTGGATGTTTGGTTTATGTGCCCATTTTAACTTTTTTGGATGAAGGTTATGTGCCCCATAGATAGTTTATGTGTCACCTTAATTTATTTGGGAGTTTGGTCATGGGCCAAAATCTATCACGTTTTGGGTTATGTTCCCTACCATTATTTATCTACGTTTGATGAGTACTAAGTTTATATCACTTGCATTCTAAATTATTTATTTTTGATGGATTGTGTGTTCAAATTATTTGATGTGCTTATGTGGAACATATTGATATTTTGATGAATGTCAATTGCATCTTTGTATACTATAAATTGTTCTTTTTATATCCACTTCAAAAACTACTAGAGGGGGGTGAATAGGGTTTCATAATTATTTTAACAATAATTGAACTCAAAAAATCAACCACAAAAGATTAGACAAGGGGACACATGGTTTAGAGTGGTTCCACCCTTAGCGAATACTAAGAGAGTCAGTCCACTACCCAATTGTTTCCAATTGGGATTTTGAAAGCACCTGTATTTTATTACCTCGCAAGGATGTTACATAAAATACAACTACCTTCCCAAAACCTTTGGACATCCCTCACCTCGAAGTCATCTCACCAACTTTGAAGCAACCTTCACTTGAAGTAACTTCAAGCTCCCCCTTGAAGTAACCTTCCTCCTTGAAGTATCTTCCCGTTGAGACCTTCTAGAAGTAGTCCAAAGTCCACCTTCTCATCCTAAGAAGACCCTTCACCACCTGAGAAGAGAAACCCTCTCCAATATGCATCCTCCAACCTAGGAGTAGCAAGGAGAGTACAAAGCAGATAAGAAGGAACAAGAAAGGAAAAAGGAAAAATACAATTACCACTTTGGCACAAGGATTGAATCCTATATCAGGCATTTTGACCTCCAAACCAATGTATATGAAAGTGTAAGTACAGTGGGTAGGAGATTTTATCCTATAGGACACGAAATTAGAGCAATGGAAATGAATAGCAAATGTTGGAGTTGCTCAATCTCTCACAAGAATAGATTGCCAATTGCAAGTATGTATGCTCAAGTGTTACACAAGTGTGTTTTGGGTGTCCTAAGGCATGTCCTATTTATAGGAATGGACTATGAATGCTTAAGGACTTTCTAGAAACTTTCTATGGGGTTCTAAGTGCTCAACTAGCTATTAGGTATCCAGTAATTGCTTTAGCAACGACTAGTTTATTAATTCTGAAAAGTGCAGACAGAGTTCTTCTCGGTCGAAGAATTTGTCGACCGAGTGTCTCTCGGTCGAGGAGTTTTTCGACCGAGGGATGATCTAGAGCAAGTGTATATAACGTTCGATTCCAACTCCCAACTACGTTGTTTGCTGTGTCTAACGGCTATAGAACCTATTAGAAGAAGTAACCCGGGAGACTCTTGGTCGAGAAGTTGTTCGACCGAGCTTGTCTCGGTCGACAAAGAGTTTGACCGAGAGTGTCTCTATTTTGGTGGTTCTAGATGAATACTAAGTATGTGTAGTTGTGACACTATTATAGGGGATGACCTATCTCAGTGTTGCTAATGGCTAGGGAAGATCTAAATGCTTGATTTACGTAATATCTATGTACTTGTACATTATATACTTGTACAAGTTTTTACATTTGATTACAGTCATGAAATTAACACATTGTGAGAATTTAGATCTTCCAAATTTGTGTCATCCACCTAGTTCCTGCAACACTCAAATAGCATGTTAGATCTACAAGAATGAAATGTTTGTTATTTTCAAAACAAAGGGATTTTGATGATATCCATTTAGCCAACAATCTCCCCCTTTTTGAAGATGACAAACATTTCTAAATATCAATCAAATAATCTTAAAATGAGTTGAGTTTCATACCTGAGATTTACCTTGTGTATTCCTTCACATGTTTATGGAATGTATGCTTATTATTCCCAAAGAAGTGTGGAACATAAAGTCCAACTCTTAGGGAATATAACAACTTTTAATGTAAAGCCAAGAGATTATGAAACTCATTGATTGAGTATTTAAGTTTTATATTTAAGATTTATATTATTTCTCCCCCTTTGTCATATCAAAAAGATAGCCGTTAAAATCATGTGTTAAAACTCCCCCTTAATTTGATCTCCCCTTTCAAAAAAGATAACCATAAAATCATTTGAAAGGATGTCCATTTGAAGCCAAAATGTAAGGATCAGAAAAACCAACCGATTTAAGAAGCACAAATGTCAAAGAAAACATCTTCTAAGGGAGTAATGAGTAGTTGCTTCCTTATTTTATTCAATTTATCTAATGGAAGCAGTTTTTTGAAAATATCAGCCAATTGATCTTCCGTATCAAGATGATGAAGGGATACATGATTTTTAGAGATATGATCCCTTAGAAAATGATGACGAATTTCAATATGTTTGGCACGACTGTGTAAAATAGGATTATGTGCCAAGTTTATAGCGCTTGTATTGTCACAAAAAATAGGCGTGGATGAAAATGTAAAACCATAATCGTTTAAAACTTGTTGCATATAAAGAACTTGAGCACAACAAGACCCGACTACCATATATTCAGCTTCAGTTGTAGAGAGGGCAACTGTGTTTTGTTTCTTGCTAAACTAAGATACTAAGGCTATTCCTAACAAGAAACAACTTCCACTTGTGCTCTTTCAATCAATTCGACAACCAACATCATCGACATTGGTATAAGCTTTGAAGTCCAAAGATTTTCCTTTAGGATATCATAAACCATAACTTGTAGTGCCGAATAAATATCTTAAAATCCATCTGACGACTTGAAAATGAGTTTGCATAGGTTGTGATTGAAATCTAGCACAAAGTCCAACGGAAAACATGATGTCTGGTCTAGAAGCGATTAAGTAAAGCAAGCTACCAATTATGGTTCTATACAAAGAATCATCAATGGGTTCTTCATTTTCATCTTTGTCAATTTTAGTAGAGGTACTCATTGGTGTGGTAGTATGTTTGCAATTTGTCATCCCAAAGAATTTTAAAAGTTCATTTGTATACTTTTCTTAGCTTATAAAAATCCCAGCGGGCATTTGCTTTATTTGAAAACCAAGAAAGAAAGTCAATTCGCCCATGAGACTCATTTCAAATTCCTTTTGCATAATATTACTGAATTGTGTACATAAAGATTCATTGGATGCACCAAAGATAATATCATCAACATAGATTTGAACAACCAAAAAAATCAGATTCATATGTTTTGAAAAATAGAGTAGAATCTGAATTTCCAATTGAAAATATATTATCAAAAAGATAATTTTTTAGCCATTCATACCAATTTATAGGTGCTTGTTTTAACCCATAGAGTGCTTTCTTGAGTTTGTATACATAGTCACCTTTTTCCAGAATTTCAAAACCGACTGGTTGAGCAACATATACTTATTCTTGTATTATTCCATTGAGAACTGCACTTTTTACATCCATAGGAATAGTTTGATGTTTTTGTGGGCATCTTTAGCTAGTAGCATTCTAATGGCTTCAAGTCTTGCCACTGGTGCATAAGTTTCATCAAAGTCTATTCCTTCTTGTTGATTATACCCTTGTGCTACCAACCTAGCTTTATTTCTTACTACTTCCCTGACTTCATTTAACTTATTTCTAAAAACCCACTTAGTTCCAATAATGGTTTTATATTGAGGTTAAGGAACTAAGTCCCATACATCATTCTTAGTGAATTGGTTTAATTCTTCTTGCATTTCCATGATCTAATAATCATGTTTTAGAGCTTCAGTCACCTTCTTAGGTTCGATTATAGATACAAATGCCATATTTGCAACATCTCTAAAAGATGATCGAGTTTTTACTCTATCCTTAAGATTTCTAAGGATCAGTTCTTGAGGATGATCCTTAATAATTCTTGGGATGGTTTGTTGTGTCTCAATTTGTTGATCATTTTCAGCATTTTGATCATCTTTAATTGATATGGTTAGATCTTCAATTTGATGAGTAATATCAACTATGTTATCACTTTGTTTTTGTTCTTCATGAATAGTAATGTGAATGGATTTTTCAACTTTTCTAGAGATAGTGTTGTAAACTCTAAATGCTTTACTAGAAGTTGAATATCCCAAGAAAAAATATTTTTGTGTTCAAGATATAGCAAGTTGAGCCAAAAGTATGAAAATAGTCAACCCTTGGTTTCTTAGTATACATGATTTCATATGGTGTTTTCTTCAAATAAGAGTGTATGGTTACTCTATTTAGCACATAACAAGATGTGTTTACTGCTTCAGCCCAAAATGTTTTAGGTGTAATATGTTCAAGCATCATAGTCCTAGCCATTTCTTGTAATGACCGATTTTTCCTTTCAACTATGCCATTTTGTTCGAGAGTGCATGGAGTAGAAAAATTGTGAGTGTAGCCTTGAGATGTGCAGAATTCTTCAAATAGATGATTCTCAAATTCTCCACCATGATCACTTCTAATTGTGCATATTTTGTTTTGTAATTGATTTTCAATCTTTGAACAAAATTGTATGAAAACTTGAATAGTATCATCTTTATTTGCAAGAAAATGTACCCATGTATATCTACTATAGTCATCAACAATAACAAAGCAATATATTTTCCCACCAATAGATTGTGTCCTCATAGGTGTGAATAAATCCATATGAATAAGTTCTAGTGATCTACTGGTACATGGTACCCCCCCACTGGTATATGGTACCCCCTAAACTTACTCCACACTTTGTCCCAGAGTTGTGAAGTAGATAAGGTAGGGTATTGTTAACCAAGTGAGGGTTAGCTGGTGAGCGCGCCTGTGCCAGATAGAAGCTCCCACACATATTCTCCTCGTTTTCTGTGGTAATCGATGTGGTGGAGCTGGTCATGCGTCTCTTTATTCGATATCCATTCTAGGACGAAGATGCCACAGTCGTTGGATAGAGGAATTTGTTGTGAACTGCGGTGGAAGAACTGGAGCTCGTGCCATTTGCTTGCTGCCGTCTCCAAGAATGGTTGTATCAGCACCGCCATCTCGTCGTAGTATTTTCGTACTAAGCGCTCGAGGTAGGTCAACGCTGTTGATTAACACTGCACTGGATGATCTTTGTTGCTGTCCGAGCTGTTGTAGCAGATTCCTGCTCGTTGGCGAGTGTACATCGTCAGGAGCATCCAGTGCTTGTAATGCAGGATGGGCAGGAAGATTGTGCATGGAACCCTGTGCTCCAACTCTACTAGAAATGATTGCTTTGCTCCTGATTCATCGGCGAGGCAGATGTCATTGAACGACATTGGATGAGCAATGTATGCATGTTCAAACTTTATCTGTAGCGTCTGGATGTAGGCGGCCGCCATAGATATTGCCAAGCATCCTCCATCTTTTACCATGTCCCTTAAGTCATCAACCGGGACTATGACACTGCCTGCCTCGTAGATGACATCCGCCGGGGTAGAATTGGCTAACTTCAGAAGAATTTCATTAACCTGCTCCTACGTGAGTGTAGAGCACGAGAACTGGTCGAAATTGTTGATCAATTCTTGTGATGTTTCAGGAGAAGCAGAGTCTTCGAATCCATGCACTTCCCGTAGGATCTCTAACTGCTTTCCTGTCCCGTAGATGTCTGTTTCCATCTTAGCTTCTTTCTCTGGAGTGCTGCTGGGTTGTGAAGATTCGTCTGCTTGATCACTGTCCAGCAGCCTCTCTGGTACCCCTGCGTCTTGGAAATAATGCCTGTCTTTGATCAGTAGTAGGGCATATATGCTCCTAAGGTGGTAAAAGTTTTGGCCCTGGAGATGCCTTATATATCCGAATATGTTGAGCAACTCCATGGCACATAAGATGATGAAGGCGCTGTTTCCGCTTCCCTCTTCTGCTTGGACGGGGAAGTCTCTGATAGAGAAGAAGTTACAAACACCGCTGTAACATTGGACTCCTTGCTTGATGGCTCGCAGAAGACGCAGTGGCAGAAGCCTGAGATGTTTGTCTTCTGGGTGGCGGAAGATATGCCCGGAGCGTGGAACCTCCTTGTTGCAGCAGCGGAGCAGCTGGACGTCGTGATTCCGGAGGTCTGCCACACATAGAAACCACATGTTCTGGTGCTTGTACGGGGCCAACACGATGTTTGTGTTGTGCTCTTCGATGTGTTGCAGCATGTTGGCCACCGCAATGGAGTCAGACACTCCCATCATCAGTCTTCTTTCCAAGGTCAGGGTGGCATTGTATATTGTTCTCTAACCTATCCCAGTGCTGATGTTCTCTTTTGCACCTTCTAGGACCCTGAATAGCCTTTTTCCGACGACGGCTGGGGAGCAGAATATGCTTCTGAGTGCTCCCCTTCGTACGGAGAAGTAATCGTCCCTCCAGACGATGTCTTATTCATCTTCCTATGACCTCAGGACCTTATTCAGCAACTTCTGGTCCCTGATCGACAGGTAGCCGATGACCCTTCTGTCGAAGTCGGCCATCTCGAAGGAAGGTAGCTCTGACGGTGCAGAGAACTCATCTGCCATCGAGCGTCTTCCTCTGGGGGGTGTCTATCATTGGCGGCGCATATGTCCCCCCTTCTCCCTCTGATTCATCAGAAGAGTCCTCCCCGACGTTGATGTCTTTGTTGTCATCTTCAGCTTCGTCCAGGGGGACTGAGGGAGCTGCTTCTTCCAGACCGTGGGAGCTCGCCTGTCCTGCTGGATCTCCGTTGGCCGATCTTTGTGGCGTCCTTTCCTCAGGCGTTGGGGATGGCCCGCTGGAGGAGGAAGAGGATGATGATCTTGAGGAGGCTGCTGATGAGGAAGGTTGAGAGCCTGAGCTAGGAGGCGACAGAGACCTTCTCGACTGCCTTGGGCGCAGATGGTTGTCTCCCTGGTTCAGCCTCTCCTCAATCACATCAAGGCGCTGGAGGGCCTGCTGAAGCGTGGCGTTGAGTGCCTCTAGTTGGCCGGTAAGGCCAACTAGAGTCAGCAGTTCTCGTTCCTAGCTATTCAGCCTCTGCTGGAAAAATGAAAACTTGTGGGTTAGAGAAGTAAATGTAGCCGAGTGGCTTTCTTTTACCTCCCACAAGTGGTCGAGTTCGTGCCCCAGCATTTTCCCGAGTGACGGAGGGGCTCCTGCAGATCTCTCTCTCATCCTCGCGATACTTCTCTCGCGTGAGGGTCTACCCGATGAGGTAGAACCTATCTCGATCGTCTGTGAGGTGGATGTTGCTGGGCGAGGTGTCAATGCTTTTACGGCTATCTCTGCCTCGCCTTCTTGTGGTGGTGAAGAAGGTCGTGGTGTGGGTGGATGCTGCTCCACCTATACATTTTTGGTGATCTCCGCAACAACTGCTATAGGGGACACCGGCGGTGGTGTCGGTGTAAGCCGTGCAGCTTCAAGCTCCATCTCTAGGATCTTAGCGAACACCTCGTTACTGGTGTCTGGCTGCGCTTCTTCTTCTGCCTCTAAAGGCACCAAAAAAACTTCGGGGGCTGCGACTGCCTCTTCTACGATAGCTCCCGTGGTTGTATCTGCGACCTCCACGATCGCTAGTTCTTCTTCAGCCACAGCAGGTGTTGTCGTGATTGTGGCTGGTATAGTAGGAGCGACGACAACTCTATCAACTGCTGTCGTCGGTGGATCTGGAGTGGCGGCTGGCTCGGTAAAGGTCGTTGAAGTTTTGTCCTACCTTGGATCGAGACGGATTGATTCTCCTCTCACAGCTGCCCTCTCTTGAATACCGGTGCTGGTGGCGTAAGCTGCTTCTACCGCCACAGCTTTGATTTCTGCTGCGGTGAAGACCAGCTTTTCTACGTCGTAGGCGGCATAGTGAGGGAGTGGAAGGAGGGTGTTTGTCCTTGCGAACTTGTAGAAGTAGCTTCTCCCCTCCTTCTTTATGATGCCAACCCTCATGAGGAACTTGAGGTCGATCAACTCGTCGCCCCTAGTCCTCGAAAGACTTAGCGGTTCCCTCGAGTATCCTAACCCAACCACGATCAGATTGATGATGCTACCCATGCAGTATTCCTTGGTGGCATCCTTTACCGGGTGCAACCTATTCAGCAAGAAATGCCTCAGATTGATCACCTTGCCCTCCATCATGTGCCACATTAGGTGGAGTTATTCAGTGTAGACGTTGCTGCACTCATTTTTGCTGAAGAGCAGGCATGCTACCAGCTTGTGCACTAACCTCCAGAAATAGGAGTGCACCGCCGCCACCTTGTTTCCCGGCTTGTATGATGACTCTCCGCTCAACCTCCTCCAGATCTCCACGGGGTTGAACCCGTCTCCTTCGGTGATCCTTTCACCATTATTCAACAGCTTCTTCTCCTCCTCGCTGGAAGAGAAGATCTCATTGAGCAGCTTTTCGGAGATGACGTGCTCCGAGTTGTACATCCACCCTTATAGTCTGTCTGCTCCGCCATATTCTTCAACGCCCTCAGCTGTATTCTTCACTCGATGGAGAGATGACATGAACTCCCTTGTGAGTTCGGTGTAGGAGGCGGAGAGGCTGAGGCAAATCTTCCTCAGTTCTGCTGCGGCGAGGATATTCTCCAGTCTTTTGAAAATACCCAATTGAAGGAAGTATGACTGGTGGCAGAATCTGCTCGGCCTGTAGATTTTAGTTGCCAGTTCTGAGTATCGGCATCCATGCTCGTTATCTCTTGTCACGAACCTTCCTGGTGTGTGATCTAGGGGTTCTGCCGCTGCGGTTGAAGCTGTTGCTGGAGCCGTTACTTCTTCCGTCCTTGTTCTCTTCTCAGCGGTTGATGGCCCAGCTGCCTCGGGATTCAGGTGTTTCTGCCCGACCATTGTTGCTTCAGCTGCGGCCTCAGTGTCGATTCTTCTGCCGTGTTCATCAATTCGAATGACGGTTTGCTTTGTACGGTCCATATCTGTTATCATTAAACAAGTTCATTGATCATTTAAATGTTCCAATATTAGGTAGGTATAAACTTAAAGTTGATACCGACGTTTAAGAGAAACTGATTGCATGATAAAATTTGGCCCGATACAAAAGCTACCCGACACCACCGTATTAGGCTTCAAAACTAAACAAAACGAAGCTTGCCCGATACGCTTATGTCAGGCGATACGAAGCCTTCAAAAAATCACCGTAGGCTCATGCCCGATACAAGATACTGCGTCGTCCGTCAAAAGAAGATTTAGGCGATACAAAACTTGGATGATACAGAGAAAAGCTGTGCAACATACCCGTTGCCCGATACTCTATGTCAGGCGATAGGGTCACGTAAACCAAAGTGCCCGATAGGGTCTTCCCTGATATAAAAACATGTCGCCTGACAACAAGAGCAAGTGAGACGGCACAAGGATGGGCGACTTGGTTATCGCCCGATATAGGGTGTCGGGCAAGCGCGAGTTAGAGACGTGTCGCGCGACACATGTGTCAGGCGGTACAAGAGAGTCAGCTAAAGTCGTCAGCCCGATACACTATGCGTGATAAGAAGTTCGTGTCGGGCAAGCAGGATGACACGGATGTCGGGCTATACCTCTGCTATCTGAAGCTATGTTGCGCGACACGAGAGCAAAAGTTAGCTGGACGACACACGAGCAAAAGGAGAAATTACTACACGATATGGGTAGGTGAAAAGTAAAAGCATTAGCCCGACACAGTAAAACTTCCGTACTATATATAGCAATCTCAGCCGGGGGTAAAATGGGTAAATCCAGGTTGCGCTTCGGCCATTGAGACAAGTCATTCCTAAGACGAGCAGTCCCATCCATCTAATCAAGGGTAATTACTCATCTTCCTCGATACGGATGCTCGCCGCCCGGGCGTGTCGTCCGATACGGCTTATGCGATGCCCGATATACCGTCGCCCGATACGAGCGCGTTCTACGCGCCGACTGAGTTTTTGCGTGATACGATCAAGACAAAGGGGATGCTTGCCCGATACAAAGTCTTCAGGACAAAATCTAGATGAAAAACTTAAAAACAAAGGAAAGGAAAAGTGATTGATGGGTAAAACATCATTGGACTAAGGTTAAGTTCCCAGCTTCAGATAGTATTACTCATCAATGCTCATAAAACAGAGTGGTGGCCCATAAAATAGAAGAGTTAGCGCACGTGACGCATGCACTGACTCGGGCCTTATTACAGTCCAAATGTTCATAGTGTTTTTCTTGCAAGAAAGTAAATAACATCCTATTCTAGGAAAAGTAAAAGCTCAGGCTGCCTCCTGAGGAGTGCTGTAGTTTGCGTCGCCAGCTCGAAAACTCCAGGTCCTTCACTTTTTACCTCCAGCAGTATCCATATCTTGCAAGTTGATCTCTGTCCTTCTTGATCACAGCCCTTCCATTTTGGCAGATTCGGTGTTGAAGGGTATCTTACCCGAGGGATTCTTTATCAATTCGTCCATCTGGGCAAACTGCTAATCAATTTGACATTGATGCGTCTGCATGTCTGCCATCTGGACCTGCATTGTATTCAGAACTCTTGAATATGAAAGCGCACTCTACGCCGACTGGTTATTGATGGTATCTTGTTTTTTTATAAAATCGAACAACTGGCCAACCAAGTCTGGTTGGTTCGAAACCTTGTCTTGACCTTGCTCCTTGGCTTGACTTTGACTTTGACTAGTGTTCGTCGCTTGGCGACCTTGGTATTTTCCTTGTCCTTGGAAATTTGCCTTGTTTGACTAGAAAGAAGTGGTTCTGGTGAATTGACTTTGTCCTCCTCTTTTCTCGAAAACTTGGGGTTGCTTGGTGGGGTTATGCAGCTGATGCGAGTTTTCAGCCGCATCCTTGTTGCCATAGCTAAAACCAAGATGAATAGGCCTCTTGAAATTAATGAAAGAGACGTTCTCAGCCTCCTCAGCCTCAGATTCACTTTCGGTTGACTCGTCAGGTCGGGTGTAGATACAGTTATCTACCCCGTGTCCACCTTCTCCACAGGTGACACATTTCATGACCTTTTCGACTTGTTTCTTCCCCTTTCCACTTGATTCTTTCAGCTGTTTGACATCAGTGGCTATCCTCTAGATCTGAGAGGTGATAGTTTCCAGAGCCTTGGATTCAATTGAAGGTCCTTCACTAGCCATCTTAGCATGTCCCCTGTCTGATCTATCGTAGTCGGTGCCGGCTTGCAACTCGGCCATGTTCTTGATGATCTTTTTGGATCTGCTAGGCTTCTTCCCCAGAAAGTCACTGCCTGCTGCTGCATTTAGCAAAACCCTTTCCTCAGGGGTTAGATCGTTGTAGATGGTAGTTATCAAGAAACCCTTCTTATAGTTGTGATGAGGGCAGTCCCTCTAATATTCTTGATATCATTCCCAGGCATCATGTAGATTCTCGTTCGGCTTTTACATGAAAGACATTATCCTCTGTCTATTCCGGACAGTCTTCTTTGTAGGATAAAACTTGTTTACAAAGGCATCCTCCAGTGCATTCCACCCGTTAAGAGCTTGGTGTGGCAGCCCCAGGTACCAGGATAGGGCCTTATCTTCTAAAGAAAAGATGAAACCCTTGCAATAAATCACCTCCTGTGGGACTCCCCTCATTTTGATGGTGTCACAGATGTTTTCACTACTACAGAAATAGCATTCAGTGTCGCTTTTCTAGGTGTCGGTTATTAAGGAAAACTGACGCCTATCATATAAGGCGTCGGTTCTTTAAGATAACCGACGTCTATATTCGAAGACCAGCCAGAGACGGGTACCTCTTTGTATTCAACGTCGGTTGACAATAACATACCGACGCCTAAAAGCTCCCGCGAAATCCAATTTTTGAGTGAAAAGAAAAAGTGTCACATACAGCGTCGGTTATTTAAATAGCCACCGACGCCTATGTGTGATGAAACTTTGCGCGAAAAGTGTCACTTTCAGCGTCGGTTATCTGTTGATAACCGACGCCGAAAGTGGTTCCCACCAAACAATTTCGTGAAAATATCGTCCAATTGAGCGTCGGTTGGTTCAAACAACCGACTCTAAAGTTGTTTAGGCGTCGGTTGTGACAAACAACCGACGCTATAGGTGAACTTTATATCCTGCGATCACCCGACTGTTCCCCTTTCTTCTGCTTCATCGCCTAAACAACTTTAGCTCCCGCCGCAACTGCTGTCACCCGACCCTCCACTCCGCCGCACCCCTCCACGACAGTGCCGCCGCGCCGCCTTCTCCGGCGCAACCTTCTCCTCCGGTGCCTTCTCCTTCGGTGCCAGTGCCTCCACGCCGCCGCCGCCAGGACGACAGAAGCTTCTCTCCACTGCCGTCGCGCCGCCGCCAGGGTTTAGGGTTGCTAGCTGCTTCTCCGCCGCGCCGCCGGTTCGACCACAGCTCCTCTCCACCGCTGTCGCCCACTCTGTGCTGCCGTCTGCAGACCACAACTCTTCTCCAGACCGGTATGCCCTCTTCTCTGTATTTTATTGATGTACATGTATTTTATTGGTGTGACAATGCTTGCGGGTGATTGGTGGGATTACGAGGGTAGTATTGCTGCAATAGAGATTACGATAGTAGGGGTGAGGCTTGCGGATGGTCGGTGGGCTTACGGTAGTAGGTATTACATGAGTAGGGGCGACGCTTGTGGGTGGAGAAGATTGTGACAAGGAGTGAGAGCTAGGAGGCAGAGGTTGCGTGTTAGTGAATGAAGTCTAAGGCTCTTTCCTCTCTCTCGATCTCATGAAATGTGATTCTTACTGAAATATGATGATGGGACAATTTTTTCTCTGCCATAGTTGAAATTTTCCTACTTGAAAAGGTCAACTTACCGAAAAGAATGCTCTTCTACCTTTTATTTTAAAGATGCATTCTATATACAATTTTCCTGTACCCACAATTGCTGATTAGTTTTCTTGTACAACTGGATTCTTCAAGGAAATAGGTACAGCTAGATAAGATCGTGTACACTCTGTATTTTTTCCCATCCTTTCTACAACTGGATTCTTCAAGGAAATAGCTACCTTGGGTCTTTATAGGTTATTTTAATGTTGTCCGAAGGAATTATGAAAAAATTAGTAAACAACCTCCTACAAAAAAGTCTATGCATGACTTTAACATGTGTGTTATGAATTGTGGATTGTTGAGTTAGAAATGAATGGACCCATCTTTGCATGGGACAATCATCAAGAAGGGAAGAATTTCATTACATCTAAAATTGATAAAGTAGTTTACAATGATAAATTCCTTGATATTGTTTCTAATTTTCATAGGAAAGTTATCTCAAATTATGTTAGTGACCATAGAAGATTGTTACTTTCTATTGGAAACCCCAAAAATATCAAGGCATCTATTAGATTTATTAATGCATGGATAGAGCATTTTATTTCCTATCTATTGTGTATGAATCCTAGAATTCTAATTTTGAAGTTGATAAACATGTACATGCGGAAATAGGGTTATTAAACCAATATTGGTTATAACATAGTATGATCTTAATCTGATCTGGATGTTCGTAATAATGTAGTATGTTAAATATGATGATTAGGGATACATATAATGTCTAGTACACAAATATTAGATGATATTCAAAAAAACCCTAGTTTGATGAGCATGTTGTTAATCATGTTAATTATGTTTCTTCTATATATTCTGATGTCATTATATAATTATGTGATCCCAACATATTAAATTGAATTAGAAAGATTTCATGAATTATAGGGTTTCAAAGTTGATAAACATGTACATGCAGAAATATGGTTATTAAACCAATGGTTATAACATATAATGTCTAGTAAAGATTCCTAGACCTTTTGTTTGAAACTATTGATTTCTTGATTTATGATTTAATAATGCTCTGTTGATTAGGATTAACCATGTTGCCTGTAGTTTATAGACATTTATTATATATAAGAATGACAACACATGTATTTGTTGGCCTAGAAACCCATCCAAGATTGACTCATTAGGAGTAAATCTTGGATAGTCCCCGGTTTGGGACTGTTCTTGAACACCTAATCTCACTTAGGATGTAAGTGTATAATGTGTATTGGGTTTTCGAGAAAATTTCGGTAGCATTTCCCCGTTTGTTCTCTAAGTATATATGTACTTAGAGAACAGTGGGGAAATGCTGCCGAAATTTTCTTGAAAACCCAATACACATTATACACTTACTAGTGAGATTAGGTGTTCAAGGATGGGATAGGTGGTACATATTTATTATATATAAGAATGACATCAAATGTGTTTGTTGGCCTAGAAACCCATCCAAGATTGACTCATTAGGAGTAAATCTTGGATACTCCCCGGTTTGGGACTGTTCTTGAACACCTAATCTCACTTAGGATGTAAGTGTATAATGTGTATTGGGTTTTTGAGAAAATTTCGGTAGCATTTCCCCGTTTGTTCTCTAAGTATATATGTACTTAGAGAACAGTGGGGAAATGCTGCCGAAATTTTCTTGAAAACCCAATACACATTATACACTTACTAGTAAGATTAGGTGTTCAAGGATGGGATAGGTGGTACATATTTATTATATATAAGAATGACATCAAATGTGTTTGTTGGCCTAGAAACCCATCCAAGATTGACTCATTAGGAGTAAATCTTAGATAGTCCCCGGTTTGGGACTGTTCTTGAACACCTAATCTCACTTAGGATGTAAGTGTATAATGTGTATTGGGTTTTCGAGAAAATTTCGTTAGCATTTCCCCGTTTGTTCTCTAAGTTTATATTTACTTAGAGAACAGCGGGGAAATGCTGCCGAAATTTTCTTGAAAACCCAATACACATTATACACTTACTAGTGAGATTAGGTGTTCAAGGATGGGATAGGTGGTACACATTTATTATATATAAGAATGACATCACATTATACACTTAGGTAGGATGTAAGTGTATACCCTAATCTTTTCCTAATATATACTTGTTTCCTAATATATACTTGTTTTCTCTGATCATAGAATGGATAGATCATGGATGTCCATTCATAATCATTGCACCCCAGAGTTTATATTTGGTCTTGATCAGTTTATTAGATTTTCCGAGGAACATAGGAAAAAACCTACAGATAGGTTCTACTGTCCATGTAGGCATTGCGGTAACAACTTGAAAGTCAACACTGGTGAGGAAATCAAAAGTCATGTCATGTGCAACGGGATTGTACAAGGCTATACAGAATGGCACTGGCATGGAGAGATTTCAAAATCGAAACCAGTAGATGTCGATAGCAGTGCTTGGGTGGAAGAAGAAACTGCCTCCGATGACATAAATGTGAATGAACCAGTTCCAGCAGACATCGTTGATGCGATGCTGGATAGTTGTAGGGTAGAGCACATCGATCCACCTCCTATCTTTAGAAACATTGTGCATGATGCTGAGATACCGTTATATACAGGCTGTGCTAAGTTTACGAAGCTTAGCGCTGTGTTGAGATTGTATAAGTTGAAAGCTAACAATAGATGGAGCGACAAAAGCTTCACTTCATTGTTGACTTTGTTGAAAGAAATGCTTCCTGAAGGAAACGAGCTGCCAATCTCAACATACCAGGTAAAGAAAATGTTGTGCCCAATGGGAATGGAGGCCAAGAAGATACACGCATGCCTGAATGATTGTGTATTATTTCAAAAGGACTATGTAGATTTGAAAGATTGTCCAAAATGTGGTGCGTCACGGTATAAATTGACGACTTTGGGGGAGTCCAAAACTGGTTCTCCTGCCAAGGTGTTGTGGTATCTACCTATAATATCACAGTTTCAATGCTTGTTTGCAAATCCGAAAGATGCGACGAATTTGAGGTGGCATGCAGATGTTAAGAAAAATAATGATGGGATCCTGCGACATGCGTCTGATTCCCCACAGTGGAAGAAGATTGATCTATTGTACCCCAAATTTGGTGAAGAAGATAGGAATCTAAGACTTGGGCTTTGTACAGATGGGATGAATCCGTATGGGACATTGAGAAGCCAACATAGCACTTGGCCAGTCATGCTTGTTATATACAATCTTCCTCCCTGGACGTGTACGAAAAATAAGTATGTTATGTTGTCATTGTTGATATCGGGCCCTAAACAACCCGGAAATGATATCGATGTTTATCTTGAACCTTTGATTGATGACTTAAAGAAACTTTGGGCTGAAGGTGTGATGACCTATGATGCTTCAGCAAGAGAGACATTTCGTTTGCACGCTATGTTGTTTTGCACTATTAATGACTTTCCAGCATATGGGAATTTGTCTGGATATAGTGTCAAAGGAGCTAAAACGTGTCCTATATGTGAAGAAAACACTGATTCAATAAGACTAAAACATGGCGGAAAGACTGTATATCTTGGTCATCGAAGGTTTCTTTCAAAATTCCATCCGTATCGTAGGAAGCGCAAAGCATTCAATGGATGGAATGATGAACGGAGTGCACCTAAACCTATACCAGGGGATGTTGTTTATGAAAGAGTAAAAGACATTGTCAATGAATTTGGTAAGAAATCACAATGTAGTATGGCCACACGGAGTGACAATTCTTCATTCAAGACGAAGTCAATATTTTGGGATCTTCCTTATTGGAGTTCTTTGACAGTCAGACATTGTATCGATGTAATGCACGTTGAGAAAAATGTCTGTGATAGCATCATTGGTAATCTGTTAAATATACCAGGTAAGACTAAAGATGGGATAAAATCCAGACTGGACCTACGTGAAATGGGAATAAGGTCAGAATTAATAGAATTACATGAAATGGGTAGTAAAAGAACATACTTACCTCCCACTTGTTACACGTTGTCTAGAAAGGAGAAGAAAACTTTTTGTGAATGCTTGGTAAATGTTAAGGTGCCACATGGTTACTCATCCAACATCCGTAGATTGGTATCAATGAAAGATCTGAAGTTGATAGGTCTTAAATCTCATGATTGTCACACTCTAATGCAACAAATATTGCCCGTGGCAATTCGATCTATATTGCCGAAGCATGTAAGGTTTGCAATTACCAGACTTTTTTCTTTTTCAACAGTCTATGCAGCAAAGTTATTGACCCTGATACTCTCTATAATTTGCAAAGAGAAGTGGTTGTTACCCTATGTCAGCTTGAGATGTATTTCCATCCTTCGTTCTTTGATATCATGGTACATCATGTTGTCCACTTGACTAGGGAAGTGAAAATGTTGGGACCAGTTTTCTTGCATTGGATGTATCCCTTTGAACGATACATGAGCATTTTTAAAGGTGATGTTCGAAACCGTTATCGGCCTGAAGGGAGTATTATTGAAGGTTATGTGGTGGGAGAGGTTATGGATTTTTGCAATGACTTTCTCAGTGGTAATGACACTCCTGATAATGACAAGAATATTGTGGAGGGCAAAGGAATTTTGGGATCACGGGTGAAAGTAATCAGCCGTGAGCAGTTGGAACAAGCTCACTTGTATATTTTACACAATATGGACGAAGTGAGTGTTTATATCGAGGAACATACCAATTTCATAAAGAGACAACATCCTCGAGCAAGTTCAATGTGGCTTGCTAGAGAGCATAATAAGACTTTTACTAAGTGGTTTGATGATAAAGTCTTACATCAACTATCTCAAACACCAAATGATATTACAGAAACTATCAAATGCCTCGCCTTTAAACCAAAACCGAATGTTATGTCTTATGAAGGATTTGACATTAATGGATTCACATATTACACAAAGCGCCAAGATGATAAGAGTGTCGTCCAAAATAGTGGGGTCACTCTTCAAGCGTCGACTATGTACTTTGCAAGTGCAAAGGATAAGAGTCCACGTGAAGCTAAAATGTCATATTACGGTGTCATTGAGGACATTTGGGAGTTTGACTACATAGATTTCAAAATTCCGCTCTTTAAATGTAATTGGGTTGATAACACCAAAGGAGTTATAGTGGATGAATTGGGTTTCACTTTGGTGAACTTTGAAAAGATTGGCGAGAAGGGTGAACCATTCATATTGGCATCACAGGCGAAACAAATATTCTATATCGATGATCCTGCGAATGATAAATGGTCGGTTGTTCTTCATGGTAAAAGACAATTCATTGAAGATCCTATAGATGAAGAAGAGTACTATGATAAGTATGATGACTCCAGTCCATTCTCAGTTGGGTTGCCAACTCCACAAAATATTGAAGCTAATGATGACTTATATGTTGGTATGTATGCCCTGAGAGCCAATCATGGGATGATTGGTGGGATACATTAAGATTGATCTGATAAACATCAAAGGCAAGCTTCCAATTCATTCTGGTTTAGTCATATGAGATAGTGATAGAACAGATTGAATGTCTAGAGAATGACAATACTCAATGACGTATGCTTTCAGGTTGAGGACCTGAACGATGAGATCATACGCATGCTAAGAGTTTGTACATTCTTGTTATGTCCCTAGTCGGATGTCATTGTGGAAGGTAGATAGACAACAATGACACACGAGACTAGATTGTGGTGTTGGTTGATGACAGAATCTCATTAGTCATGATATAGAGATATCAAACCAAATGCATAGGTACTTGTTAGAGAACAAGGTACCAGACAGACCCACCGTGAGTTTGACACATGGAACCATGAGATGGTAGTCACAGTCAGTACTCACAGTGATGGTGGTGAGTGTGATTCTTAGACCTAAAATCACTACACTCAACACATGTCGTTGGGCACACTTTGACATCATCAAACGCAGTCCTGAAACATGGGTTGTTATAAAGGTGATGATTGGGTGGCTTTGACACATGGGGCTTTTGAGGGGTGAGTGATAGATATGGGATTTGTCCCTCCTGAGGGAGTTTGATATCCAAGGCCACTTGATGAGTAGGATTGAGATAGGCGTGCGCACGCATGTGTGAATCAGTATGTGATATTGATGTCATACATATCTCTTTCAATCTACTTTGAGATCAAGAAAGTGAATGAACGTTGACAGGATGACTGTTCCATGCCTTGAGTTCATTCGGGATATCAGTGACAAAGGAATTATACATTCACTGTAACACCATTCACGGATTGTAGGATGAAAGTTGTTCTTCAACTTTCTACTTTCACTTGGGTAGCAATGATGTGTGACTAGGCACCGCTCTTTGCTTGTGAAGTCATAAGTGTTATGGACTTTCACTGCCAACGTGAAATGGACCTGCAGGGTCACACACATAGGATTTAACCTGGAAGAGGAGTTTTGTCCACAAAGAAATGTTTAGATTGATTACTAAAGGAGTTTAGTGTTCAATTAAACACTCAATCAGTCGATAGCTCAATATCATATGGTTCAAGGTGTTGGACGCATTGATTGGAGTATCAGATTGATTAAAATTGCAATTGACTGATTTTGCCCAACTTGTACTCCCAACCGATCGGCTCATGTGATGAACCGGTCGGTTGAGGTGCTGAACCGGTCGGCTGGAGTGTCCAGGCCGATCGGCTCATGCCCAGGTTGAAATGACCGGTTCAAGAGTTGAACTGATTGGCTCAACTGGTGCAACCGACCAGTTGGGAAAGTCATGTCGGCAAGAATTTTCCTTTGGTTTCAAATTGCCCAATTCGATTGGGAATAACATTGGTATACGATACCAATTGAGAACGAAACAAGGAAAGTCTTTTTGAGCCGGATTAGGACCATGAACCGATCAGTTCAGGGCACCAACCGATCGGTTGGAGTGCCTCAAACGATCGGCTCAGGTCCAACCGATCGGCTCAATGGCCGAACTGATCGGTTCAGTTGTGAACCGATCATTTCAAGTTGCGAACCGGTTGCTTTTTGTGGAAAATTCTCGAACCCTTCTACTCCTACTTTATTCATGTATTTCTGGGCATAGCGAACCCTGTCCCATGACCCACCTATATATATAGGGGTATTGGGGGCTTCTCAAAGTACAACTCAATGCAAGCCGGTTGCTTTGCGAAGTTGTCGTTCTCTCTGGTTTTGGTAACCGTGAGAGATCCCGAGCAAGTGCTTCCCGTAAAAGGGAGGTGCAGCAAGGGAAGGACAACTGCAGTTGCAACTGGTAGCAGGAGAGTGTGTTGGCGACTAGTACGTCAACAGGAGGGTGCGACTCCTTCCACTTCCTTGTGGGACAAGGAGAGTGGAGTTCCAGGTGGTTCGTGTGGACTACTACAGAGGCGGGAGGACACTGCCGCTTAGGAGGACAACTGTCATCTGACAGTCCGGTAGGAGGAGGAGTCGTCAGTCCCTGTGTGACCAGGAGCTGCACAGACACCGTCCAAGACCGGAGTTGAAGACCGTGCATTGCGCGAGGTATTATCGCCGAGCAAGCCTCGGGACAAGGTATGATTCCACAAACCATCTTTTCCTATTATATAGACGTTGACACGTTTCCTCGGTATGGGTTGGGGGAGAAAATTTTTGTTTCCGTTGCCTTCTCTGTCTCCCCTAAAACCCAACATTATATGTGCGCGAAGATCACAATGAAGGATTGTTAATTGATAAAAGATCACAATTTTAGAGACATGTATGTTTATACAAATGCTAAATGTTTGCCTTTTTCTAGTTAATACAAATGCTAAATGTTTGCCTTTTTCTAGTTAATACAAATGCTAAATGTTTGCCTTTTTCTAGTTAATACAAATGCTAAATGTTTGCCTTTTTAATGACATTTTCAGATGGCTGACCATGATGAGCATGATTTCCATGATGAGCATGAAGTCCATGATGAGCATGCTGTCCATGACGAGCATGGCGAGGATACCAATGTAAGTTCTAAAAACATATCCTGTATTTCTATAAAATTCATTATCTTCTAGTTATGTCATATATCCTATATTTCTATATTGGGCTAATTCAGTGTGTTTATTTTTGTCAAAATTTAGGTTGATGATGCACATGTACCCACTGAAGCACTGGAGCAACTTGATGCGCATCACCAAACACTTAACAAGAAAAGGGGCATCACTCTGTTGAAGAAGTTAATAGCGCTAAGTGGTAGTGGATCCAAATTGGTTGTGGAGTTTGATAATGGAGGAAATGCAATTGGAGTGAACCGCAATAATTTTGTAAACTATCTTGGGTGTACCACTCGGAGCCATTGTGGTGTTAAGTATGATAATTGGCATAAAGTTCCTTAGGGGAAAAAGACTTGATATGGAAGGATTTATGCGTGAGTTATTATTATTTGCAATTCTATTTTTTAGATTACAAATTCTATTATTTGCAATTCTATTTTGGATACTAGTTAATAACATTTCTATTTTATAGAATCTGTTTGCATTGGATGAGAAGTTGCATCGTAAAAGTGTGATGCAACGCGCTGGAAAGATGCTTAGGAATTATAGGACAAATCTGAACAGAGAATACATAAAAGAGGGTGATAAGAAGAAGAAGTCAGCCCTTGAACAATGGAACTTCTTGGACAAAGAAGATTGGGACAATTTTGTTGCTTCAAGAAAATCTGAAGAATTCAATGTATTAGGAGTCACTCCCAATTTAATTAATATACATTGTATTCACCTATTCAAGATTAACATTTAGTGCTACTAACCAAATCATTAATGTGCATACTAACTAGGCCCTCAGTGATGCACAAAAAGCAAGGCGTGCACTGAATGTGCATGACCACACTATGGGTCCAAAAGGCTATGCAAGCGTTCGCCAAAGACTACAGGAGGAGTCTGCAGCTACTCAGGAATCTGCTGCTACTGAGGAGTCTGCCACACCCATGCCTCGCCATGATATCTGGATAGCTGGGAGGCAAAACAAGAAGGGTGAAATAAAGAAGCCCGTAACTACTGAGGCGGCTGCTAAAATGGTAAAATACAACTCTTAGAGCAATTGTTTGAATATTGATTATTTGTTAACTTACCAATTTCTGTTGATGGTGATTAGCGGGAGCTGCACGAGCAGAGGAAACAAGGCACGTTCATCCCTCAGGGCACACAGGATGAATTGACAGTTGCTCTGGGTAACCCAGAGCATCCTGGATGTGTTAGGGGGTGCAGGCGCTGGTGTGGGCATCAAAGCATTCTTTGGGCCATCCCAACGCAAACCCAGAGCGGGACTTTCACAAGAAGAGGTAACCTATACTTTTTTTAGAATGTTGCTGCAAAAGGAAATTCAATAATAAGAAGCTAATGTTTCTTTTATCCATGTATAGGAGAATAAGAGAGTCGAGGATATAGTTGCTAAGAAGGTCAACGATGTATTTGCTGAGAAGGTCAAGGAAGAATTGCTGCGGTGGCAGGCATCTCAGGCTTCCAATCAGCCTATGGCGACCGACTCTTCTCCTGATGTACAGACTACAAGTAATCCTGTAGACCCACCGCCTAACACGTCTACTGTAAGTATTGTTTATGACATTGTAGTTAGTCTTTTCAAGTTGTTATGTTTTCAAGATGATATGTTTATATGTATAATATTCTTTACGTAAATTTGTAGGCATTTAAGCCATGCCGCTTAAGAATGCAAGACTACGTTGTTGCAGAGGCACAGGCTTACCCGTCCCTTCCTGGGGCAATGTTTCACGGGACTCCAATGCCACATGGCTACGTTCGTGTGAGCCCGATACGTGTGTTACCCGATTGGAGAGTAGCTACATTGCCATATCCCCACCCGGATATTGATACACTTGCTGATGAAGAAGGCGGGGTGATATTGTGGCCCAAAGCAGATGTCGTCTACACTACTGAAATTGTAAGATCAATTTACATTACTTTAAATTGTTAATGTGTATATATGAGGTCAACTGATCTGAAATTATATATACAGGTTAAAAAGAAGACAACCGTAGCACCTAGGCCTCCACCTCCGCTTCCCGCATTACCAAGTTGGGTTCCAACTGACCTAACATACCCGTTAGGTCCTGCTTGTAGGGGAATGACATGTTGGCTACGGGCACATAATATACATTGCCCTATAATTGTTTCTTTAGATGCAGATTATGCAGGACAATCATACGATAGCTCTTTATTTATACAAGATATTATTGAGCTGTTTATGTATGAGTGGTTGAATACATCAATGATAGAGACATGGATAAGGTGAGATCTTTTTTATACATCCATATACCTTGTGTAAGATCTGGTGAGCTGGTTTCTTATATATTAATGCATACGTAATACATGTTTTGCAGCTACTTAGTCGAAGATCATTGCAAACAATTTGCATTTGATCATGTGGGATTTTTGATTCCTTCATTGATTATTTTGGTAGCTAAAGACCCTGATAGTGTTCAAAAATACTGTATAGATGCTTTTACAATTTTTGGTCAGCAAAAGAAGACGATAATAATAGCTCCATTCAATGTCAAGTAAGTTTACTTTATTTATAATTTGGACTTAAGAAAATTCCATTTTTATTGTGCATTTTGAGTTATTAATTGTTAACTTTTTACCTCTAGCGGTAGACATTGGGAGTTACTAGTTATTGTCCCCGGGACGTTCACTGTTTATTATCTAGATCTCGCGGGAAGTACATTAAACACTAAAATTAGACACGTAATCAGAATGCCATTATTCTGGTGAGAAATATTTCATTTTTGTATATGTTAACATCTCTTATTACATTACTATTTACTTATGAAATTTACTGTGTTATATTAACATGTAGGGGTTTAGATGCATTCAAAAAGGCTGGAGGAACGGTCCCAAGGAAAAAGAACCAGCCAATAAATTGGCAGAACGTACAAGTAAGTTCCCGACTCCAATGTATATATTATTGATGTGAATTGTGCTTAGTTGTATTATTTTGTATGTTTCAATTTATAGTGCGCTACACAAGACAATGGCTGGGCATGCGCATACTATGTGATGCGATTTATGCAGATGATTATCCGATATGCCGCATTGGACATCGATACCATACATGAGGTATTATATATAGTCTCATTAGTTAGTATGAAATATATCAATCTTATTTTTATATTATTACTTATATATACATCATTCTCTTTGCAGGTGTTTAAAACTGATAACACTACATGTAAACGCTTAAAAAATATACATGCTCCATATACGATGGAAGCATTAAATGAAATAAGAGAAGAATGGGCAAAAGCCATACAAGCAGTGGCAACTGTAAGATATAATTGGGATGTTGATAGTGATAATGAATGATACTTTGTAAATGAATATTTCTGAATGTTAATACATGTATTTGAATGTTTCTATATGTGTGAATGTGAGAATTGAATTGATGTCTGAATGTATCTACTTGTGTGAATTATTTTTTGTGAATTTTGCAGGTTTGTGGCCTGTTTGTAGGCTGATATCAATGGATGTCGTAAACCTACAGTTCAGAAAACTGAACTGCAGGTTCTCATCCTACAGTTCAGAAAACTGAACTGCAGGTTCTCATCCTGCTGACCAGCCACAGCAGGCCTGCAAACTGATATGAAAAAAAAATTGATATAGGCGTCGGTTATTTATAGAAAACCGTCAGCAAAGACCTACATCGTCAGTTATTGGATAAAAACTGACGCCTAATAGTACAAACAACCCGACCGTGCAGGATAGCACGGCCATGGTGGAAAAGGCATCGGTTATTCATATAAAACCGACGCCTATAGTACTAAACACGGCCGTGCAGGGAAGCACAACCGTGTCGTCTTGAAGTATGGTGTCGGTTTTTTTATAGAAAACCAACGCCAAAAGGGTTCGCGCCACAGAAAACAACGTCATCTAGGACTCTTTCTGCGTCGGTTACCAAGTAAACACCGACGCTATAGTCCATATAGGCGTCGATCTTTTAGTAGATAACCGACACAGAATGTGTCCTAGATGATGCCGTTTTCTGTGGCGCGAACCCTTTTGGCGTCGGTTATCTACTAAAAGACCGACGCCTATATGTTAAATAGGCGTCGGTTAAAAAACCGACGCCGAAGTGTTCGACCTTTAGCGGCGCCCACATAGGCGTCGCTCAGAAACCGACGCCAAAGGGGGTTAAACAACTGACGCCAAAGGCTGTTTCTGTAGTAGTGTTTTAAAGGAATCTAAATGGTGATAGGGATTATCATTCTTCGAAATCCCTCTGAAGCTCTTGTTCTGGATCATAGAGATGACATATGGTTTTAGCTCGAAGTTGGTTGCGTTGAATCTCAGGATGACAACATGACATCTGGAATTATTAGCCTTGGTGGCAGCTAACTCCCTGAGAGTCTTTTCTTCTTCATTGGAATCATCACTGTCACTGTCTCCCTGGTTCTGATCCTGATTATTTTGATTCATTCTGCGCCTCCGGTGATGACAACGTCTCTCCTGGCGATGGTCATCCTCGAATTGTTCTATTTCAGGATCTTCATGTTGATGATTGCCGTCATAACAGTCATTGTTTTCAGGCGGAGGCGAGTGAGGTCTAGCTCTCACATGTCGCTCACCTTCTGAAAGAGGTGGTTCAATGCGAGGCGGCATGTCTGGTGACGTCGATGCGCAATTGAGCAGAACGCCTCCCTTCTGAGTACCTGAATAGCATGTAAAAATCAAGTTAGAAAACCTGTATTAATAATACAAATTACTCATTTTGGGTTAAAATATATAAAAAAGGAAAAAGAGAGTGCTGTCAAGCTCATTTCTAAGCTTGAGGCACATGAGCGTAGTTAGTGGATTCGGGTTCGTCAACAATACTGTTTTGCCTTGTCCCCCGACAACGGCGCCAAAAAGTTGACTGGCCTAAATCACGCGTCCGAAAAGGGAGCGGACTTGAAGTAGTCAGACTTTTAAATTTATACCCCGAAACCTTCTAGGCCCCCGCAACTTTATTACAGGGTCGAAGTAGATATACGGGGTCGAACACAGGGACAAGGGTGGTAGTGTTGGGAACGCGGAATCGACACGTTACACTCCGGTATGGGCAAGGAGATGATAAAGTTCCCCAAGGGAACAACAGGCTAAGATCGATAAAATAAAAGAAAACTATCTCCAACTGGAGCTACGAGGAAAATTAAGGTTTTTAAAGGTTTATCAGTTTTTAGGGTTTTCACGCAACAGAAACAGAGAGGATAATACTATTGCTATTAGTAAGGAATGAAGGAGAAAGCTTCAGTAAAACAAGCGGCAGCAGAAACATCCTGTACCCCTTCTCTCGAAGCGGGTACCTCTAACTAAGCATCAACACCTCTCTCGAGGTTGCTGGTCTTAAGTTAGAGTGGAAAGGTTACTAAAGAAACTCCGATCCTGGGCACTCTAGTACTCCCCTATCAGACCAAACACTAGAGCCACAACACCTCTCTCGAGGCTGTTGCAATGGGAAAACACAATTCGGTAGCTAGTCAAAACGTGATCCAAGCGTACAAGCTAGAGTTCGGATGCTAAACAAAACAATCATCCAACAAAAAGGACCAAACATAAAACAACAATTAATTAAAACTCTTCTAATTTCCATTAGCATAAAAGGGTCTGGTTACATTGTATAAGTAAAGAAAGTGAATGACTGAAATAAGTAAACATAAATGTCGCCTTCTTGATTTAGAAGGGCGACAGGCAGCAGTATATCCTCCAGCCCGATACCAGGCGGGAGCCTTGCCCGATACGCCCGTGTCGGGCGGCATACCCTCTCAGGCGACACACTCGTGACAGGCGGACGTATCATGTGGGGCACTCATGCCCGATACGATCGTGTCGGGTGGCACACTCTCGGGCGACACGCCGTGACTGGTGATGCGTATCAGGCTTGGTATCGTGACGGGCCAGAGTTTTACTTCAAGTATCAGGTACTCATATCAGGTGTCCTTGTTGTCCGATATCGGTCTATAGAGGTGCCCAGGGCCGATCCTAAGTGAACCATTCCCTCCCTCTCAGGTCGGGGAAGTGCTCACCTAGTATCGCCTGATACACCTCCAAGGCATGACACGTTAGCTCCAGATGTTTTCCCAAGTTGGCTTTCGAGAGATTCCGACCTGTCCCATCGGAGTCATGTAGCTGCTATTTATAGGCAGCGGTTGGGGGAAGTTATGGTTCTCCGGATGCCACGTGTCCTTCATCAACTCTATCATCTCGGATTTGGGGATGCCCGATATGCGTATCGCTCGACACAAGGATGTCGGGCTGGGAGCTTGTCGGTCATCATGATAAGTGGCGCTTGTCAGTGGGTGGCCTGTATCGCACGACACGCTTCAATAGTCATGACGAGTCCGGCTCCCTGTCAGGTAAATAGCGTATCGCTCGTCCGCTCCTTCTTGCGTGACATCCTCGTGTCATGCGGTAGTGTATCGTGCTGCCCTGTGTCGGGCAGCGAGCGTATCGGCCGGCTGGTTGGTAAGGAGCTCGATGTAGGTGGAACACGTTCGTGGGCCGGGATGGGCCTTTTTGCTGATAAATGAGTTGAAAATCGAGGAAAACTCTACAAATGATGATAATATTGAGTTAAAAGCGTAGCGTGGCCTGTTTATGCGAAAACATGATAAAAAGGAGAGGAAAACAATTTAAAAGGGAAGATTTGATAACAAAATAAGGGCCAAAAACATCACAAAATTTGGTGTTATCAATTGCCTCACAAGGATGTTACATTAAATACAACTACCTTCCCAAACCCTTTAGAAAGCCTTCACCCCGAAGTCGTCTCACCAACTTTGAATTAGCCTTCACTTGAAGTAACTTCAAGCTCCCCCTTGAAGTAGCCTTCCTCCTTGAAGTAGCTTCTCGTTTAGACCTTCTAGAAGTATTCCAAAGTCCACCTTCTCCTCCTGAGAAGATGCCTCTCCACCTGAGAAGATAAACCCTCTCCAATCCGCAGCCTCCAACCTAGGAGTAGCAAGGAGAGTATAAAGCAGATAAGAAGGAACACGAAAGGAAAAATACAATTACCACTTTGGCACAAGGCTTGAATCCTATATCAAGCGTTTTGATCTCCTAACCAATGTATATGAAAGTGTAAGTGTAGTGGGTAGGAAATGCTAGCCAATAGGATACGAAATTAGAGAAATGGAAGTGAATAACAAATGTTGGAGTTGCTCTATTGCTCATAAGAATAGATTGCCAATTGCAAGTATGTATGCTCAAGTGTTGCACAAGTGTGTTTTGGGTGTCCTAAGGCATGTCCTATTTATAAGAATGACCTATGAATGCTTAAGGATGTTCTAGACACTTTCTAGGGGATTCTAAGTGCTAAACTAGCTATTAGGTATCCACTAATTACTTTAGCAACGACTAGTTTATTAATTCTAAAAAGTGTAGAAAGAGTTCTTCTCAGTCAAATAATTTGTCGACTGAGTGTCTCTCGATCGAGGAGTTTGTCGACCGAGGGATAATCTGGAGCAAGTGTATATAATGTTCGATTCCAACTCCCAACTACCTTATCTACTGTGTCTAATGGCTATAGAACCTATTAGAAGAAGTAACCCAGGAGACTCTCGGTCGAGAAGTTGTTCGACCGAGCTTGTCTCGGCCGACAAAGAGTTCGACCAAGAGCGTCTCTGTTTTGGTGGTTCTAGATGAATACTAAGTGTGTGCAGTTGTGACACTATTATAGGGGATGACCTATCTAAGTGTTGTGAATGACTAGGGAAGATCTAAACACTTGATTCACACTACAAAAAATATGGTCTTTAACTACAAAAAAATGTAGCGAAAACCTCAAAATTTGTAGCCAAAAGCTTTGGTTACATTTATCCTTACATTTATAATATATAGCTAATACCCATGTAGCTAATTTTTTAGGCTACATTTTTTAAAGTTGTAGTTAGTTATTCCTCTGGCTACAAATTCATATGTAACTCTAATTGTAGGTAAAAAATGTCCTTACACATAAACATGTAGTTTCCATTGTAGCTAAATGTATGACTACAATTCAATTTGTACCTATGATCTATAGGGAGAGATAACATTGGTTACAATTTGTATTCGTAGTTCATGTATAGCAAAAATTAGCACTTGCTACACATGTAATTATAGCTAGTGTGTAGTGAAAGACACCATGTACTACACATATAGATGTAGTGAAAGACATTATGTATCAAGTCAGTCGCTTGCCAATAGAGGGGTTTTAAAAAAAAGATGAATGTCAATCAAGATCGAGTTGTGCTTACAATGTCAATAATGATACTTTTATTTATATTTGAAAAATGAGTACACATGGGGAGGACATTAACCTGGCCCCTATTTTACAATATGCATGGAAAAAAGATACATGTACACAATATCTTCTTTTGATTTCCTCTATTTACTACAGACTCTATATGCCACATGATCATGTGCATCTTCTTCTATCTTGATTTTTCTTTTGTATTAATTCCGCCACTTGTATCGTCAACAAGTATGATAACATTGATAAACTCATAATAAGAGAAAGACTGCTAAGGTATTGCTCTTCTTGATTGAAAATAGAGAACTTCTTCGTGCTCTGCTTCTGATTGGCTATACGAAGCTCTTGTAGTTGATATTGATATTCATGGAGATTCTTGAAAGACCAATCATTCTCATAAAAAACTGACAGTTCCACACGGTCCCCAAATTTGAGGTTTCCATATATCTCAACATTTGTGAATCTGAGACTATATATTGGATAATTCATTTGTCCTCTCTTCCTTTTGTTGTGGCAGTTGGTCCTGTACAAGAGATATGGCAGCCAGCTATAACTTAACCTACATCTATAATCATCGTTCAGGTGAGTATTTGCAACCAACAAGGACTAGTAACTAACTGATCAATATCCCTAGTGTGCTTACAAAAGAACATAGCAGGTCACAATAGTAATAGCATTTAATTTAGTAGTACCTAGCACAACTATGACACCTATTGTTGCATAAATAATTTAAATACGTGTGAATAATTTGGTAGTACCTAGCACAATTATGACACATACACGTTGCATAAATAACTTAAATAGATTGCCTTGTTCAATACACAACTGTGATCAAATGAAGATTTATACCATCAGAAGTTGTTTAGCATGCTCTGCTAGATTGCAGCCCTTCAAAAAACTCTTCCACGAGGTAAAACATTTGCAGGACTCAATAGAGCTCTCTATAAATAAAAAAGAACCGTTACTAGATATGTAGATAAAAGAATAGCCAATTTGTAGTATGCAGAACAAGATATTAATCAGTCTACAACTAGGTTTTTTATATAAATAATGGCCAACTTGTTGTATATAACTAGTCTCACATTTCCTTTGGCTTAACAAATCATCCAGAAGTCTAGCTGCATCCAGTAATAGTCTTCTTCAGGATGCTTCATGGAGGCACGATCTTCATCCTGGGATGCAAACACATATTGGAACGTAAATACAAGGATAGAGTAGAGAAAAAGGCTAAATTAGATGAAAATATTATCATTCCTGAAGGTAGTCACCATGCTAATAGTAGGTTAGGCCAATACATGGGTCTACCTTGTATGAATTACCACTAAATATAAATCAGAATGTGCTGGAAATCATTTGCGTACCTCAAAGCAACATGCTTATACCCATTTACGGACATGTCCTCAATGTAAATGATAGGAATAAAGTGTAGATAGCAATGATTTACAGAGAAATCAAACTACAATTAACCTTATCTATGCTTTTATTCTTACCCCCATCCAACACGCCCATATAAGCAGATCTACGAAGAAGGTCCTGACACCATCTTATCAGCCTTTTCCCAGGCATATCAGGTGGTTTTGGCGTGTGGACGAAGTCCCTCATGCCAATGTTGCTTGCTGGAAGATTTTCCATCAGGCCCTTCCTAATAAAAATCTGATCTCTGATGCATGATTTATGGATAACATCTTGCACTACTAGATTTGAGGAAGGATAGAACCTCACAGTACGTAACAAACTCAAGGGTTTCCTGCTGTTAATCTTTGGAATATCTATTAAAGTACTGGTTATAGTTCTAGTGTTGGATGAAACATTCATCAGGTAATGCCATACATAGAGACATTATCCATGGTGGTTAGAAATAACTAATAACAGGGTGGGCATTCTCGCATCCCGGACATTGTTTTATACTATGGGAATGATAATTAATATGCTCAGTAGTAGAGGATGGCATTAATGTGATGATACTCCTTAAATAAAATGTGGGAGTGCTCACATCGCGGACATAGGTTCAGGCTGTGGCAACACTAATTATTTAATTTTGTAGCAGAGGATGGCGTTGCAATGATACTCGTCAATGTACTTGACTGTCGTTCATTGACTAATTAACACTGTGTAATACATTAGATTGTCAGTTTTAGAAAGACAAAACAATCCTTTCAACCTTGTTTAATGTGACAATATCGAACTTGAAAGTTTTCACTTATAGCTACGTACAATGGCTTCCAGTTTTGTCCATTCATAGTCCTTTACAAAGAATTAATTGACAAACTTATGAAACAATTACTTCTACGTGAGTTAGCTAGCATTAAAATACTCACCTATGTAGCTAGCTAGCATTAAAATACTTAACTACATAACTGATTTTTCTTGGCAACATCCATTGAGGTTTTTATTTAGCTATTCTTTCTTCAAATAAGGTTGAAAACTGATAATTTGATATTCTCACAGTCAAAACTAGAGGGTTTGAATATTCATAGTTAGTTCCATGCAATCATATAGAAAAGTTACTTGTGATAGATAAAAACCAATTAGTGTAAATGACACGTGAGGTGGCCTTAAGGAAGATAGATTAAAGAGGCAGACGACTATCGCTAGGATAGAGTTGCAGAATTAAGACTTCTGCAGTTTCTTCACTGCCACAACTAAGACTTCTGCAGATGTTGAACATTGAGATTGAACATGTTGTTGCCAACCATTACTTGTAAGATGCATACACTAAATTCAATAGCCTAACCAACCACATCTACATCAAGTACCAAGATGAAGGTTTGCAACAACTGTCATGATTATAGAGTGTAGATAAGGATCCAATCTTCAGAGCATATATCTTAGAAAATGAGTTGTGATCCCCGAATAATACTCAAAACTGGCATCAAGCAACTGGCATCCTCTAAGCATCATTAGAAAATGTCATCTCAATCATCAAACCACTAGCATGGCAAGAATCCATGGCCTCAAGCTTTAAGCATCAAAGCTAAAAAGGAAAACATAATGAACTTCTACTGCATGGTATCTACACAGTTGCAAAAATGACCAAATTGTGGCATGCTAAAGAGGAAAGATAGATTAAAGAGGCAGAAGACTATCACTAGGATAGAGTTGTAGAATGCAAACAAAAAAGTCAATTCATTTCAATCAACTACTTGTACACATCCATAAGACTGACCTTTATAATTAACTCAACATTAATGTACTGAAGATATAACTTTTATAGGCCACCTAGGCAACGCCTAGGAGTGGCTAACGGTTAATGTGATCAAGTATGGTTTCCTGTCACATGCCACCTTGACAAGCATGTCAAACAACTGCATCCTCAAAGACCACTTTTGCATTGACTATATGAAGCACATAGCTACTGATGACATGCAAATTATGAGGTTCTATTTTAGAAAGTCTTATCCATGCTTTGTTCAATTGCTCTATGCTAAGGAGATCTAGGCATGTAACTTATGTTTAGTTAGTCTAGGACATGCCTAAAGCTTCCTCATGCACTATCAGTAGCTGGTTGCTTCAAATGAAACCTGCAAGAATTCAATAATGTGATGATCATACGTGTTACCATAGGGAAGTTTAGGAACGATGCAATTTTTGCAGATCACAGTCCTAAGCCAACTGTTATGTTGGGTGGTATGCACATGTGAGCACATTAATCCATCAGAAGAAGTGATGAATCCCCTTTTGAGGCTAATTCTTGTCCCTTGTAGGACATTAATTCGTTGTCACCATTATGGGAACCTTAATTACAAAGTGTCTTTTCTAGTGAGCAATAATGTTGTTTACCTAAACCCCTTGCATCATATATTCCCAATGTCATGGTGTCAAATAGGGAGTGCGAGAATGAATTGTTGGGGGCATAGAAATAAAGAAATATGCGATTTTGTGTATATACATTAAGGAGGTGAAAGGATTTTACCATGAAGAGGACCATCTTTCCTTTGGGGGGCTGGGTAGACATATAAACATGACTTCCACCATGGAAATGGCTCCAAAACCAGTAACTTTATAGGGTTTCCATCTAGCACAATTAAAACAAGCAATCTAGTTTCAAAATATCTATTAATATTATTGTGTCCATCAAGATGAAAGAGAATACTTAGTTGTATAAGACATTACAGAAGTTGTCCCATTAGGAAGGAATCCACTAGCCCTTACATCAGTCTATGTGCCATAACTTCTGTTAAAGTATGCATTGTTAAGAGAGTTGCACTTTATGCTTGGAATGAGTAGAGCTAGCCATAGGATCTCTAATATTGCATGTATTGGTGGAGTTTGTTCCAGAGTTTAAGCTATCTAGTAGAAGGACTGGATGAGACCTCTACCTATGCAATGGCCCATGAAGTCTCTTTCCCAGTTCAGTTTGTAAGCTGACATCTTCTCGTGGACTTGGAACATATATTGTTATCCCAACATCACTGATTCTGATGTTATTCAAATTCCTACTTCCTGTAAGCATACAAAAGAGTAATCAAATTATCACTGGAATAGAAGGGATGCATTTTTTTCTATAAACAAATACATCCCAACACTCCAACTAGTGATAAACTGATGAAGTTAAATTTACAATTGTTCTTTATATTAGAGTAGAGAAGAGGCATCCAACCCAACAAGGAGCCCATTGGTCATGATTCTTCAAAAAACACATAACACAACTCAAAATGAACTTTAGGACTTTCACTAACTTAAAAAAATCTAAAGCAAGGTCAACATGTCATTCGAATATTACTATTAACAATAGTAGAAAAGGTATGCCCCAATTGCTGTCCAAATCAGAATACTACTATTCAAGCTGCCATCCAGGATATGAGTGCAAAGAATAAAGCTGTAATTGGTGGTATTACAGCTGTTGTGCAGTGTATGCATTGCATATCACCAAAAACTTATCACTTGAACTCAATAGTTTGGGTTGAAGTCAAATGGTTTTGACCATTCAAATGTGCATTAATGGACGAATACTCTTCAAAGGGTGAAGTCAAACATGTTTATGGTTTTGGATGCTCTTATGGTACTATGAAGCTTCAATAAATGGCTGACAAATTTGTAGTTACAAAGAGGTCAAGTTTTCACTGAACGACCTAGTTCTATATTTGAATCTCATAGTATAGTGGAATCAATTTTTTTAATGTAATTAATAAGGCTCACAAAGGAAGTTTTCATACTTATTGATAAAGACATGCACTACTGTTTACTAGAGGAGATACATATACAATAGTGTGGAAGATGAAGACAGGACCAGAGTTCTGAATATAACCCCTTCCCAAACCAATATAATTAACTGTATAGGTATTTGTCCCTGAACGGATGTTATTAAATCAAAATTTCTTACTGTTTGGACTCTTTAAGCCACACATCTACTTGGACTTCCATGAATACATCTCAAATGATTGTTGTTTGAGCCCAAACTGGGAATCTTAACCTTCAATTCAACAATCAAATAGTTTGATATTATATATTAATTGATCTATAAACTATACAAAGGCATACCCCAGAGAGAACTATGACGAAATTTAAGTTCATCTACTCAACATTGCGTGTAAATATACCATAATGAATGACTCTCTCGCAATCATCATTTCATAATAATCTACATTATACTCATTATCCTATGGAGCCACCACTTGTGTTCTATGGATTTCCTACACCATAAGTATACCATCGAAATGGTCATTTGACAATATCTGAAGAGGTTCATAGAAAACAAACTATAAAAAACTAGAAATTTTCAGTTATGTATCAACATATAGTAAACTTGACTCCATACCAGAATAAACACCAGCCAAGCAGGTTCCTATTAAACTTTATATGTCTAAGATCAAGTCATGTAGCCTCAATGCATCCATGTGCATGCCCTTGACACTCCTTCAGTTGACATGGTATGTTATGCTGAGCAGTTTCTCCTATAAAGCAACATCCATGTGCATGCCCTTTTTGGGACCTTAAACAGACCTGAAAAAATAAGAAATGCAGAAAATGATACAAACAATCAACATAGGAAGCCTACTGTAAACAGAAAGCATGTGCTTTGACTTCATTGCCACCTTGGTGCCTTTTTTGTGCAATCCTAATTAGTACAATGGGCATTAGTGTTCTTTTCTTGTGTCAAGAAGGGCACTAAAATTGATGTAAGGGAAGTAGAGTCAACAACCCAATGTGTTAGTCACAGATGTGTTTTTGCCTAAATGATAGTGAATATCAATTGTATACCAAGTAAGAAACTGACCACGAATAAATTTCAAACTAATCTTTCAGCAAATGAACATACAATAGTTACATATCTCAGGAAAAATTACTACTCCCTAGAGTTGAGCTTACCTTGGTGGTATTGGAGCCCCTAACAATAGTTGCAGAGGATTATTTATAGGATCTCATGGAGTTAGAATTCTGGATACTTTTATCCATGGTATTGTGCCTGGGTGCTTTGAGTCTGACTTTAGAAAGCTAGGCCCCTGAGTGAATTGACTGAGCAGAGACAAGTTGGGCCTAATTGTGGTCTATGTAGTGTAAAAGCAGGTTAGTCAAATGTTGATTTGGCCTCAACAAATTGTTCTACATGACCAAAGGATGAAAGGAAATATCATTAAGTTCCTACCACATCAACCAAATCAGAAAAAAGATGGTTAGAATTTTGCAATAGAAGAAATATTAACATGTATACTGTAGTGAAGACATCTATAACCAGTTACTTGAGGAAAGTCAGGCCTACATGTTGTTTACAGTACATTTTAAAGAAAAAACAATTAGAACAAGCAGATCAAAGATCACCAGAAATTTTCCAAGCTCTGAGAATACGGCATACCATCCCATCCTTGTCACTCTTGATAAAAGTCCCATTTTCTTGAAGGATTAGCTTCAAATCTTCAGGAGGGCTCAACTAAAGTGTAGGAATTTTATCCAGTTTTTCATGAACCACCCGTGGAGCACTTTGTATAGTGGACTCCTTTATAAATGATTTGAGTACATGTCTTCTGATAGGTAACCTTTTATACATCAGAGAATCTGCATCAAACATTGAGGTTTCTGTGATGTTTTCTTGTAGTCAAGCCATCCAATCTCATAAAGAACCTTTTTGGAACCCTTAATTAATTTTAAGATTTTTCACTGATACATAGAGTCATATTTTTTCCCCAGTAGCTTGCAGTTTGCTATGAATTGCATTTACAAGATCATTCAACCCGAGTGTACCTACAAAATATTCAATTATTTTAAAAAAGATCTAATAGCAGAAAAGTCAATTAAGGTCCACGAAAAGAAGATAGCAAACACTATAAACTGCAAGTGTTCCAGAGGTATAGTGCTAGAGTGGTAATGTTATCGAAAAGAAAGCATCAAAGCAGCATCCTAGAGTAGAATATCTCAAAATATCTATAGGTATCTACAACAATAGGCATGCTCTAAAGCACCAAATAAGAATTTGAGTCTCTTGAATGTATTCATGAGACAAGACTCAACTCCTTTGTAGTTGTTGCACTCTGTCGGGCTAGTCTAGCATCTTTCTGACCACTAGTCTCAGAACTCCAAGGTTACTGCCACAAGCATTATGCTAGGAGCATGACAACCTGACATCTCATGTTAGGAAGCTTCAAAGGACTTGTAACCATGCTCAATGGGGTATAGAGTCTGCAGGGGGATGATGGTACAACACCCACGAGTATCCATGATACCTCCTTCAGATCCTTCTTTGGGGTGGGTGAGGTGTGAGGTGAGGGAGGCTTTTACAAAGGGTTCTCAATCAAAGTGGGGCGAGGAGGGTACACAATTGGTGTCATTGAAGATGAAGTAAGAATGAGGTTATGGAAAATAATAACTATGCTTGGGATTGGGTCATCGTTAAGTCATGGAATGTAGTAGAGGGCAAATATAGTTTGAAATCATGTACAAGAGACATAAATCTAGTCTTGATGTGCCACTAACCAGATAGTAATGGATACAGTTGAGAAGGAGATTTCCTACTCTGGGAGACAATTTACAGTACTCCTTAATGAATGTAGCGACATCCAAGTAAAATGTGTCAGTACTAGTTATTTTGCTTAATGGTATTCTATTAATCAGCCATGTAAACAAGTTTAGAGACCATTAAGAGTATTCAACAAGTGTTGTAGTGAAATGATGTTTGAACAAGTCTAAGACCATTTGGTGTATTGAACAAGTTCATGAGGTAAACTTGCTGGAAAGAAAGCAATTGGAGGAGGATATTAGAGTAATTGAAATGGAATAAGGTAATGCAAAGAAGGATATCATAACAAACTGTCATACAAATTGACCTTTTCTGACTCAGATTAATAATATCATTTCTAGTCTTAATTGAAGCAGGGTACATGCTTAGGGAGATCGGAAGCTAATACCTTCCTGGTTACTAGAAAGAGCATGTTCTAGGGAAAGTATGTGGGATACATATGTGAGGGAATGGCTTAGACATAGGCTTCCATACTCACTAAACCTTGCCACCCACTCCAACATGACCTCCAGCAAGCACTGGACAGTAAAGTACATGTAGGTTGTTGCTTAAAGAAAGTAACCACTAAAACATATATCTAGACTACACATAGTTGAGCTCCCTATTTATCAACTAAAAAGGAATTTTCTATCACACTAGAAGATCCACATATGATACACCAAAATCAGTCACTAAGGAGAAAGAATTCAAGTATTTTGGAAAGAAAGTGGCGTTAAATGGTGAAGAAAAAAGAATAGAGAAGTACTTAGTTGACTGGAAATTCATGTAAATAATTTGATGAATAGGACTGTTGCTTGGGTCCCAAATTCCACTGGATGGATTGCAAGCATCAATTTTAGAATTCACTTTTTCCTAAGAGGGATGAAGGGAATCAACAAAAGTTTCTCAACCCATTGTTGCCATTTCAAGTGATCCCTTTCCACTCACATTGTGAGCAACTGTCATTCACATATCGGCTGTTGTGGCATATTTAATGCATTACAAGATGAATATTGTAGGCTTACCCCATGGAAAGATATTATTGTTCAGATGGTTTAGCATAACCTGAATATTAAAATCAGGCATGTGCATCACCATGAAAATTAGGTTGCTAACACACTGGCGAGGATGCATTTCAAAACAACAAGAGGTGTAGTTATGCTTTGCTTCTGACTAGAGTAGCGAGCTTAGTGAGTAGTTTCCATTCTTGTAGTGTCCATTCATGATTTGCCTTTGTTTAGTGCCTGCAAAAGAAAGGTTTGGTGAGTACACTACCTCCTGACTCTCACCAGAAAAAATACAAGGGATTAGCATACATAATATGTTAAATCCTTTTCAAAATTGATACAAGGGAAATGGTTGAGATTTCAAATAAAATAGGCATGTTTGTTGATGCTTATAGATAAACTCATAAATATACATCAGAGTGCATATTTTGAAATCAAATTAAAAAGCCTTCATAGTGGGAACAAAGTAACTTCTCCTAATAAAGTTGGAGGACTTAGAATTAGAACAATAAGAGGACAGAATGTCCTGCTCCTACTGAATGCATTTTTGAACTTCATCATTTAGAGAAATGTTCAATAGTGCAAGGTCCTGGAAGTTATATATGCAAGTAATCCTTTATTTATCATTTATTAGGTATGATACAAAGTCAAGGGAGATATATAACTCCATAAACTCACTACTAGGACACATGTATTAGCTAGATCACTACTAACACAACAATTTACTATTAAATGTGAAATTCAAAATCCCTTTTTTATGATCATTAAGGTCAATGAGGTGAAAAAAATATTTCCAACTTACTATTAAATGTGAAATTCAAAATCCCTTTTTTTATGATCATTAAGGTCAATGAGGTGAAAACCAGAGTATGGATTATTTTGAGTACTTTAGAAAAATTTCCTCTTACTTATCTCTAGTACTAGGGTGACATCACCAAATTCACTATCACTTTAATTGTAGCATTGACATGATCCCTAAAAGGTAGCATCTCCAACAAGAAAATAATCTTGTGCTTAATATGCTATATTTTAGGTAGAAATGTCTACACATCTGAATACCATAATTCATAATTGGCAATGATAAATGCATGAATTTTAGAATGAATATGATAACATAATTAGGATTCAAGAACCATAATTCATCATTGGCAATGCTAAATGCATGAATTTTAGAATGAATATGATAACATAATTACGATTCAGGAACCCGTTCTCACTACCTTGAAACTACATTGATAAGATAGATGTACGAGGTGAACAGTAGAAACTCTAAACATCTCACTACCTGGTTAATGTAACAGTCATAAAATTAATGGGTGAAAATCAAGATCACTTCAGTTTGTAAACTTCAAAGCATTGTTAGTCTGTTAGAGAGTCAGCATTATGCAACATCAAAGTTTAGGCCTATGTTTAGGCCTATGTTTCACAGAGATTTAGTTTGTAAAGAAGACGAAGGGGGGTTCTTGGCTGCCACACAAGCTGTACAAGTACCATTAAGATATATATATCTAAAATAGGGGTGTTGGACAATGGAGAAAAGTCAAAGGAAAGTAATTTAGTTCTGTGAAATACCAAGCATCAAATTAGGCCAAGAATACATGTAGTTTACTCAATTTCAAGTTGGTGTTGGTCACAACCTCCTCAAGAAGTGGACCAAGGATTGGGATTGTCAACATGTCCTTTCTGACTTCCCAAACTTGTCATCACATCAAAACCTTCGACTAGAACTATCCATACTGACAGCTTAGTTAGGATACAATTGAAAGAGAATGAACAATCATGCAGATGAAATATCAGTTATTAAGAATGTAAGCATAACTGTATTGAGAAAAGCATGGTGCATTCTGATTTCCCTTTCTTCCCAAAAGGCCAAGGCATGATAAAAAAAATAATACTGCATATTCCTACTGCACATTAACATAACAATTACTCAGTAGCATTGATCCCCTTTTCACAAGCTGAAATGATCAAGAAAAATTAAAGTAAGATCCATCACTAAAAGTAGAGGACCAGTAGCAGAAACTAATACTAACATGAAGAAATCACTGCATGCAACTATGATTCTTGAGACCAAAAACTCCCAGCTGCATACAAGAAATATTAGCAAAGTTAGAGTTGTACAACTTCAAGATTCAAGAAAATGTTATTTTGAATGTGCCTAGGTAGACCGGACACCAACTAATTTTAAATCTATATAACTAAAGGAAAATGAAAGAAGAATGCATGCTCATTGGGTTATTATGGGCATAAGGTAAAAATGTTACAAAATGGGCACATCTTGTAGTATACTCTTGGATGTATCCATTCCAAATGCTTTGAGACCAACAATAGCCTGGTGTAAATTCAAACAAAATTTCAAATATTCTTTCAGATTTACTTTTTCATGTATCTATATAATTAACAAAGACAACACTTGTATGAGAAGGTGATAATGATATAATGTAGTTACCCCAACCCTGAAAGGGTTTGAACTTATCAAGTATGAAAGAAGAACCCTCTCAGCCTTTTTAATAAGATCACTAAGTAAATTTGCAACATTATTTGGATGACTAGCATTCTTTGTAAGAAATAAGATTGCAAATCATGGAAATCATTCACTTAGCTCATTCAAATGAAACATAGCATTCTACGATCAAGAAGTGCACAAAACAAAACAAAAATCCAAAGTACATGCAATTTGAGACCTTTAAAGCATACACCCGGCCATATTCAGTTCCATCCAAGCATTCCGGCAACAAGTTAGCAATATGAAGAATGAACAACTTGTTTCTAAAAGTATCTTAAACCCATAACCAAGCAACCAGTAGTCTAAATCTGATTAACAAAAGCTAATACATTACAATCATATCCAACTCTTAACTAAACATTCTCCAAACTCTGTTTGAGACCACATTAATTTCCTCAGAAATAACTTTATTTCTCAAATTCCACACATGATAGAACAGTAGTTGAGTTATGGCATGTTGAATCTTGCACAACACTATCTTACCAGATTTAACAAGTGGATAGAATGGGCTAGAGAGGGGAGAGCGGTCAATAGACGAGACAAGAGGCAGTGGATCTCCTCGTTTCCTGCCTGGAGATGAACATGGGCTTCAGGCTCAAGGCCTTCCAGCAGCCAGGCGGTTGTCGACCGTCTGGCTTGGGCGGACAGTGGCTGGGGGGAGGGGGCGCGCAGAGCAGGCATCGTCACCGTTCGTTGGCCGGTCGGGTTGTGAGTAGGCGGAGACGATGTGTCATTCGTTGGCCGGTCGGACTGTGAGCAGGAAGAGATAGTGCACCGTTCGTTGGCCAGTCAGGGTGTGAGCAGGCCGAGACGGTGTGCTGTCCATTCATGTCCGATCGGGTGAGGGAGACCCAACCGCTTGGCTTGGGCGGACAACAACTGGGGTGGGAGGATGCAGACGGAGGCCGTCGTGTGAGGGGGAAGACGATGACTAGTGTGGGAGGGGGCAGACGGATTTGAAGAAGAGAGCAGGGGCACCGAGAAGAGAGCAGGAGCGGAGGGTGCATGATCGACTGACGGTAGAATGGGAGAGTCGCGCGTGGGGTCGAGGGCCGGGGGGTGTTTAACCGTCTGTACGCTGTACGCTGAGATAGTAGGGATAATAGGGGGACTATCTCCTTACATTATTTTTGGATACAATTAAATGTGTAGCTTCATCTTATTTATCGAGGTGGCTACAATCATTTACCTTACACAAATATATTTTATAAGTACAAATATTTCTCGCTACATATATATTAAATGTAATTGAAGCAATCGTAGCTAAATCATCATTTTTTCGTAGTGTAACATGATATCTAAGTACTTGTACATTATATACTTGTACAAGTTTTTACATTTGATTACAATCATGAAATTAACACATTGTGAGCATTTAGATCCTCCAAAGTTGTTTCATCCAACTAGTTCCCGCAACACTCAAATGACACGTTAGATACACAAGAATGAAATGTTTGTTATTTTCAAAACAAAGGGATTTTGATGATGCCCATTTAGCCAACACCACTTGGATCTTCTACTTCCCTAATTGTTGGAAGCCTTGGTAAAATTTATTGTTGTCATTTTCCCCCAATGTTTCTAAATCTCAATTTATGCTCATATGGACATTTAATACTGATAACTTCCACTTTTCCTTCTCTTGTGGGGTATGATCCCAACCCATTAGGTAAACAACAAGGAAAAGTTTATTAAGGTTGATCAGGCCTTATACACGAGTCGTGGATCTTTCTCTGGATAGTTGAGGTTGTTAGATTACCCTTTGTGGCCTTTTTCTATGTTACTTTTTTTTCACACTGCATGGTGAATGAAATAGTGATAAATATTGTAATATTTAGATCTTTTAGCTTCTACAACTACATTTTAATATCTTGAACATATTAATTGAACAAACTGGATTTTCATCCCTTTGCAAAATATTTTGGTTTGCGTGTTTAGAATATGTGATGTTCACTTTTATATGAATTAGTAAGAGAGTAGTCCTCTATCAGGTCCCACTCCTTACAATAATGTATCAGAGATAAGGTAGTTGGTTTATCTAACTATTCAAATCTTCTCTCCCTTAGGATGTCTACCTCTTACCTAGGTCACTTATACCTAGTACCCTTGCCTTGTGTAGGAACACCCTTATTGATAGAAATAATCAATTAGGGTTTGAGACACCTAAGAATCATAAATATGGGATGAAAAAGATGGATCATCCTATAGTGACTCTGGTGTCTCAAGTAATTGATTACCAAACCCTAGTGGAACAAGCTACCCTAACACAAGAAGGGTAGGTCGAGATTGGGTATCTCCTCTGAGAAGGAGTTCAATTTTCTACCACAGTTGCTTTCCTAAACCCTTCCACAAAAGGCTAACCCAATTCCTACAATAGAGAAATCTGAGGATTACTCTGTTTCTAAATTCATGAAGATGCAACCCACATACTTGAGGGTGAAAGTGATATCAATATGGTGGACAAGGCTGAAGATTGGATATCTGACATGGAGCGTACTCTTTAGGGTATGGCATGCCCTGAGAACTATAAGCTCATGTTTCCCACCTAAGAACTCGATGGACATGATCTCTATTGGAGGAAAAATATAGCAATGACTCAAAATATCTATTCTTTGTCTTGGATCACAATTTTTTTTACCATTTCTAAGAAGTACATCTCATCTGTAGTCCTACGGAAGAATTAAGTAGAGTTTTAGAACCTAAATTAACACTTGTTGAGTATGTACATAAGTTCCTCATGTTGGAAAGGTATGCCAAGGGATTCATGAGGAATCAACATCAATATTGGGTGTGCTCTAGTTCCCATTTTAGTAGTTGGTAGGAAAAACTATGGAAATTAAGGCTTATCCTTATTATCAATCTCAAGGTCTGAATTACTCAAGCGATCATTAGAGGAAGGCTAAGTGTCTGGGCATAATCCTCATGGAATGTTTTTTTGTGTGGGGAATCCATGTAGACCACAATCAAACTTCCAAGTTATATTTCATTATTGTAGTGAGCCTAGAGATATTCGACCTATATTCTCCCAGCTTTGGGATGGGCATGCACTAATTCAACAACAACGAAGTCAAGAAACTCCACAAATAAATGGCCACAATAACAAAAAAGAAGACCTTCTGAGAGGCAAGTAGGATGATTCTTTGAATTAGATGGCCAAGAAGTATATCAAGAAGAGAATGTTGAAGGTTATCCTTACTCACTTAGTTAGATTGAATATATAGTTATTCCCTCCCTTCATGTTTCATGATACATTTGAGGATGGAGGTGATGAAGTAAGTGATTTTTGGTTGGACTCCTCTTTGTACCTATAGATTTGATTGACTTATTTGGTTGAAGTTTTTAAGGGTTGGATGTAGCAGTTTGGTTGTTTGCAGATATGCTGATTTTGAGGATGAAATCCTTTTATAGAGTGGAGTCTTGTAACACATCGAGACTTAATTGTCCTTACTCTAGAGACTTTATTCCAAGATTAGGAGATTATTATGCTTGATGTTTAGATTTGGAAAGAAATGTTAGGAATATAACCTAATACACTTGGTTCTAACCTTAATGAACATTTAATGCGCATAACATGAAGAACTCAAATATGTGACCCTGATCATGCATTAGATAAGTAAACACTTATAAGATAATGACATGAAAATATGGAACCTAAGTTGTGATAAGATAACCTTGTTCTATATTTGACACATTAGTAGTATTAGGTTTTACAATCACACCACATTTCCTAATGCACTAGAAAGGAACCTAATAACCTAAGTACAAGTTAGCATGTAAGTGATCTCATCCAATACACACAAAATGACATATAGGTGATGACTAAATAATCCGTTTTCAATAAATATGACTAACAATTAGTATGGTATACAATATGTTTTACATGGGTAAAGGTACAATAGTTGGGTGTATACTATAAAAGGGGTTTATATGTGTTGCAATATATACATTAATAATGACATAAGTGTACTCATATAATTAATTAAGAAAGATACCATATTGTATGTAACATAATGTAGATTTTTTGTGTGGATATGGTAATTATTTTAGGACTCCAATTTTCCAATAACTTTTTATCAATGACACATAGTTAATATCAAAACTTGAGGAAAAATTGGATAAACGAATAAAGTAAACATAATAAAAGATTTATATCCACTAAAGTCATGGGTATTTCAAGTCAAAAGTTGAATTTATCTTCCAAATCAGATTCATCATCCCTCAATTAGATAATTTACCAAATTTGGGATTTATTGGATAATAAATGCTCCCTCAGATCAACAAGGAAAGAAGTGTACAATAATTTATATTGGAAATATGTAAATCGAGCATTTAATATTTATCTTGCAGTTGTTTCTGATAAAACTAATTTTGCAATTATCATGGACCATCCAATCTTAGTGAGGCAGTGTGCTTCATCTACAACCTTGAGTAGGAGATGACCGTGTGTGAAAAGTGCCTCCAAACAACTTGTTTGATTCTATAGTGATTTATCCCTCTATAGTCCACGAAACATATGAAACAAAGTCCATTGGATTCCAAATAAATTTTAGAGTCTATCCAGCCCAAAATGTTGACATTTTCCTTGTATGAATGATTCACCAAATTGTTCTCTCCCACTACTTAGAACCTTTATAGACCCTTTCGTTCTTCTTCCTACACACACACACACACACACACACACACACACATATATATATATATATATATATATATATATATATATATATATATATATATATGACCCATATTCAATTCCTGCACGGGCTTGCTACCCGACCCCTCTTTTGGTTACTTTTTTTTGGAGTTTCTTACTTTTGACATGTAGAGGGTTACTTTACCTTGCAAACTATTACTTTTCATGCATAGATGGTTACATTGGCAATAACTATATAAAATATACAATTACACATATATATTTGCTGTGTGTTATGTCCGGATTTACTTTTTGAGTTGAATAGTTACTTTTTGGTAAATATAGTTATTCTTTTGACCAACGAGTTACTTTTCTGACCATATAGTTAATTTTTGGGATGCACGGGTAGTAAAAATCTAAGCTAACAGCCGGACAACGAGTGAATGGCCATATATATATATATATCTACTATTCCAGTCTTCTAAACACGACCACTCATCTCCGTCCGGTTAGTTTACGCACATCGCTTGGACTCTTGTTGAATTACTCCTCTAAATTTTATCGTTTTCGTGCCACAAGTCCACGCATACCATGGACTGTTACATAGTATTTTTGGTTCAGCAAGACTTAGTTGCAATTACCTCGAAACATTACCCAACAACGTACATGCCCTGTGTTCATCGTCCGTTCAGATTCCAATTGAAAGAAGTGCTAAAGGCCGTTGTCTGGTTTTCTATGCTTTCAGTTGTCATGGGGACAATGCATAAAAGAAGCGATTTCTTGCTTTGCATAGATCACCAGCGTGTTGGAAGAGCCATGGTTTATCTCTCTGTCCTGGAAATATCTGTCGGAAGATCACCGACACGTTGGAAGAGCCTTGATTTATCTCTCTGTCCTGGAAATATCTGTCCGACTCCATGAGACTAATACCACGAGGCTATCAGTGATGGCAATGACGCCATGCTGTCTTTTCAATCTTCCAGTCAGTCTGTTGTACTTAGCTGTTGAGGCATGGTAACGGCAGATCGGATGTCCAACAACACGAGGTTGTTCATGTTATCCTTGACTTCATGTAGACTTTTCCATGCAGTTAGATCAGAAATCAACAATTACTCACTCCCCCATCATCTTCCTCAAGGCTGCCTGTGTTCTAGATATTCCGCAGACGAGGCCATAGATATATTTTACATTATGCAAGTGCCAACCAGTCATTAGCATGTTTTCTTGTGGTTAGAGCTTGGTTGCAAGAGGGGTATGTAGCTATGCGTCAGCGCATCTCATTACCCACGAATTATGATCACCACTTGAATATAAACTCAGTTGTTGGTGCCTCGTTTCATTTCTCAGCATTAATTATTGACACTTACAGTAACAGTAATAGAGGAAGACAACTGGAGCAACAACATATCATCATACTCATGACCAATGGTATATATATAGCCTATCACATGTACATGTTCGCTCCTTTCCCATCTTTTGTTGATTGCAACGACAGAAAACCTCATGCCAAGAAGCTTACAACACAACCAACTAAAGAATTGTGTTCCTGTCATGTACATGTTTGGACAGTCCGAAGATGTACTTGTAGATCCAATTCATCATTGGTGGAATATGCTATAATTTCTAAATGTATGCATGGTCTTCTCTCATACATGTGAGCTACTGCTATGAACTGAGAACATAGGCACTAACGGTACAATGAAAGGCAGCTTCGATTGAGTATTCAAGGTATTTTCATTTTCATATAATCATCCAATTATGTCACTGGAATCTGGGTGCTATGTGCTAATTCCTTAAGGATGCTGTCTCCTCTTCTGCTACTAAGGTAAACAAATTTAAATGTATGTTTCTTTGTTTCTATCCAGATGGAGTCCCTTCTTTGACCGCACCAATTAACTATTGAAAAACTGTTTAGCACTGTTTATTTCTTCTTTTCTTTATTGTCCGAACTAAAACAAAAATATTGATATAGTTTATAAGACCAGTGCAATGCTTCATGTTTCTACTGCTTGCACTATACTAACTAATTATTTTATTTGTTTTTTCTTTAGCTTTTGATTCTGCTTCTCTTAGGATAATTTTTTTTTGTAGTAGGAAAAATCTATAAAACTGTAGCTTGCAAATTTGATTATCAATGTGTAATAAGTCCTTAAGCTGTATATGCACGAGACAAAATCTAGATTTAAATTAGATGTGTGTATATGTTATATTAATAAATGCAATGATATGACTGTCCTATGTATTTGGGTCTATTAGTCCATTTTCAATCTCCCATTCGGGATACTACTCATAAATTATGATATATATATCTCAGCTAGATTATTACCAGAAGAACACAAAAACCAGTTTCAGTTCCTAGATGATTTTTTATTTGGATCCTGACAATATCTTTCCCATTGGCAAGACCAATGCAGTCTGGATTTCAAATTGTGATGTGCTTTTGGTTTCAACATCTACACCGTACCCAAGCAATTGTTATTTTCATAGTGTCTAGGTATTTAAAGTTTGATTGTCTTTCATGTTACCTCCCTTAGTAACCTTTTCTATATTATATTAAGTTTATGTGTATATGAATGTATGTGAACAAACAAATAGTTACATGTATGAAAACATCGGGGCTTACACATCTAACTATTGCAAGCCCCTACTTAATCTTGATTTAGCCTCAATGAAATTTCCATAGTTATTTGATACTTTATCATTTATCCCCATACTTCCATGCTCCCTCTTTGACCTTCTTCTCTTCTTCAATGAGCCATTTTGTCGGGATGAATGGGCCAGCGATGTAGGGTTCACATGACTTCATCCAAACTCCTTCATCACTCTCACATGCACGTGAGTGAATGCATAGACATTTTGATAGTGGGTAATTCTAGCAAGGGTATATAGATAAATAGTGAGAGGTGTTATGCATCTATGAAATCATTTAATAGATTCTTAAATTTAAAGAATTCTACAAAAGATGCAGAAGAATGTTTTTCCCAATGTGAATACTAAACTATAACATGTTTCTTGTACTTCACTAGGAGAAATAAAATTCAAAGTTGTCAAATTAAGGTAGAAAACTCAAATGTATCAGAGAAAAATCATATATGAGGAGGCATTGATTCCTATCTAGATCCAATATATATCCCTTTATGGATAAAAAATATTTACCTACACATCCACTCTCTTTGGAATGAATTCAACTCTAGAATTCTTAAATATGTTATGAAAGATCATCCCATAGGAGCCAAGTTGAATACTTGGTGAACTAGAACCTACTGCTATCACACTTATATGAAATTGAGAAAAACTTAAATTGTAGAGCTTCCTTGAGATTCTTGATATACGCATTTGTGTACAAATATGAACACTATGTGATGATATTAATTTATATTTTTTTGGGGATCAAGGTATAAATAGACCATAAAATCCAATTATACAACCACAAAATGTGGGTTATTCAAGGCATTAATCAATGCTAACCATTATTTAGATAAACACATTTTACTTATCAAGTCACAAGGTTAACAATAATGTCTTTTGAGATGCATTAACATGTACATTTGATTTTTTTTGTCAATTATGGATTATTTGTATGCTTGAATGGTATATGCATGAAGATAAATACTTGAAGCAAGTGTATTATGGGAAATATTTTTCCATTAATTGTGACAAAGCATTGCAAGTGAAAGAAAGCATTGTACGATATGGATAAAAAACATTATACGATGTATCATACCAATTTGTAGGCTTTAATGGTATATCTCTTAATGCTTTCTTTGAATTATAATGTTTTGTCACAATCAATGAAAAATATGTTCCACAATACTCATGCTTCAGATATTTATTTTCACATATAGACTACAAAATCATTTTGTTTGATGTAAATAAATAACAATTTTGGAATTGGGGAAAAATCTTCTGAGGATCCAAAAGCTAAGGAGATAATAATTCAAGTAAGCTATAATAACAAAAAACTAACAAATACACATGATGATAGTGATAATTATCTAGGTGAGTTGGTAACAATAGTTCGAAACAAATGTAACATTATGAAAATTTTAATGAATATTTCTATAAAAAGGTTTCACAACATACATGTGCTTTTTTGATAAGATTTGGTATTCCACTTCAAGTTGTGCCTATTGAAATAAGATTAATGGAAACCTTTTGGATTTAATAACTATATTGTACATTCTTGATACTAGAGTTTTTCCTTTTATACAATTTAAGAAATATTTGTTAAAAAAATTATGTTTGATGGATAGGTAGATAATTGTCACTGTAATCCTAGAGAATTGTTGATGCTAAGACTCTTAATACTTCTTCTAATAAGTAGTAAAAAATCAAAATCAAAGAAGATCATAGGTATATAGATTTGTGGAGGAATTATGCAACAGTAGTTAGAATCTTATAAGGGATAAAAAAAAACAAAATCACACTATAGAAACATCTTAGTTCTTATTTAAGCTTTTTTTATATATAGACATTTTAGATCTATGTATGTCCCACTAAAAACTTATGAATGCATGGAAGAATAAGGTAAAATGGGAGTCAATAATATAACATTAGTATATATTATTTAAGAGAACAATGACTATGAATCCCAAGTAGCATCTTCCAACATTGTAACTAGCTTATACATACATGCAACTTCGATCATGTGTTACCAACATCATCATCTTCTATTACATGCCAATAACTATTTCATATTGACTTGCTACGATAATTGGCATAAGAATTCATAATGTAGAAAGAAAAGTTTAGAGGAGATTGTTGTGCAAATTGAAATTCAAAAACAACATTTACTTATGAAGCATAGACGATGATTCACTTTTATTGCTATTCTTAAAATAAAAATTCAGCACATCACATGGCTCATAAAATGAATTTTTGACATACATATTTAAATAAAAAAGTATCTTCAACCACATTCTATCAAATTAATCTTTTCACATATAGAGAACTTTTTTTACATACATTACAATCTAAGGTTATATCTAATAATACTATTCATAGAATGTTGGGTCGATGTATACACATAGTGATATTCAATGATGTGATTGATATTCAAATGTACATTGGAACATCACTCACTCTTTAAGTATGAAATGTTTTTAATAAGGAAGCACAAGTGACATTCAAATTTGATTAAGGTAAACTTCATTTATTGCTATTATAACATCTTCATGATATAAAAAATATTAGGTTGTTAAACTAGGACTCTTGTGAATCATAAAACTATCATACAAAACATTTCAATAATATGGAATTTTATATTCCACATTTGGTATGTGACTACCTATCTATAGCTAAGAGTTTTCCACTATGCTTTATATCATGTTATAGAAATACAACAAACATGTATATGCATCTTAGCTAAATATTTAATATTTATTGTAATGCAGGGCATGCAAAGTGATAAATAATAATTTTTTATGTTTATATGTAAAATATATATGACTTGAAACTCTATTTTATGTTTGTATCATTAATTATTATATACGTAATAATTGAAATAACCTCTTCAAAAGAATGTTTTTTTCTTCATGTTGATACTCATTATGTGGACTTGTGTGGTGGAATATAATGCCAATGAGAGAGATAATTACAACAACATTATACTTGAGCAACGACAGTGACAAATTTAAAATAAACAAATAATATCTCAATATATAACTGGTTTTGTATGCTTTTTTAGAAATAAAAACCAGTGGTACACTTGTTGCAGTTGATTCCTAATAAGAAATAAAAAACGTTTTCAATAAAAAAATGACATATTTACTTCTCCTTGTATAACATTTCTAACGACTTCATCTAAATATTCAAAATTATAACTATTATATAAGTAGGTTCTCGATAGTGGTGATGTTTTGAAGATGTGACATGAGTTTCTATTATTAGAGTCCCCCATTTTTAACATTGTGAGAAAATTGTTCCTTAGTTGACTTTGATTTTGATAAGATAGCATGTAGTCCTCATACACCATTATTGGTAAAACATATAGATGTATACGTTATAATATGCATAAATAAAATCATGCATCTTGCATAACAATGTGTCCAACTCCTATAGGATGATTTGTTGGATTACTTATAAGCCAACACATTTAGGGTTAGTATTCTTTTGTAAACAAAATCCTCAGAAAAATATATAAATCTCTAAAAATATAGAAATTATTCAAGTAGCATTATCACAAATATGGAATCACTGTCAGCATATGAAATTATTCTATAATACATTCTTTATTATTATGCCAACTATAATTAGAACGTATACACATCCCAGGATCATTTGAAATAAAATACTCATATATATATATATATATATATATATATATATATATATATATATATATATATATGAAAACTTACCCCTAGTTTTTGTCACACCTTTAGTGGTCTATTGTTTCAATTGCTTCCCTATTGATGCCTGAAAGTAGGGCTTTGGTAGGTTATTTGTAACGCCTTGTCGTAACACATATACATGTTATAGTTATAAGTTTTTTGTGATCTTGAACTTGGTCATTAGGTGTGATATTAAGAGTTAGACTATCATCTAAGATATTTTTCATTCCTATCAAAGTCATATTGAGAAATTACCCTCTTGATTCTCTCTTTTGAACCTCTATGAGGCACTAGATTATTGGAAATCCTCTGTCATGTTTTGATTTTTTGGATCTAGTTTACTGAAGCATACCTTGTCATCTTCTTAATTTGATGGATATTTTATTGGACTCTAGTATGTATATTGTTCATCCTCTTCCATGTGGTAACCCTCATTTGAGGAATTGAACTAAATGAAACCCTAACTTTCAAGGGATGACCTTTTGTGAATTTATGATGAATATAAATTGTGGAGATAAAATATTTTGCCCACTTTTGTGGTGAATGTATTATATGATCCATTTTCATGATGGAAATTTCACTGAAACCATATTATGACTAAACTATCACTTTCCGCTACATTATTGCATGCTTGTTGATTCACTAGTATTAATGTTATATAAAGTCTTTTGATTATTGGGCTATGTGTTAGTGTTATATTTTTCGGTGGTATTTATGTGCCCCATACCCATGTTATGTTCCCACCTTTATAATTTCAAGAGTTTGGTTATGTTCCATACTCTTTTAGGTTTTAGTGTATGTTTCCAATTGCCATTGTTTATTATATCATTTCCATGTATTGCATTTGTCTCACTTGCATGCTAAATTGTTGATTATTTCGATGGGTTGTGTACCTATTTTGTTTGCTTATGTGGCACATATTGATATTTAAAATGAATGTCAAGTGTATTGTTTGTATATTTAGATTGTATTTTTTTATATCCACTTAGATGTTCAACTTCCCTCTTTGTTGGAATCTCATTGTTGTCCTTTTTTGCCAATATTTATCAATCTCTATTTATCTACACATATTGACATTTTATGCTTGTGACAACTTCCACTTTGTATTCACTTGTGGGGTAATCTTCAAACCCCAAAGGTAAAGATAAAGGAGGAGTTCATAAAGGTTGACCATTTCTTATATAAAAGTAGTTGATGTTTCATAGAAGATATATTTGAGGTGGTTAAATTACCAACTACATCCTTTTGCTATAGATTAATCTCCTTTTGTGTTTATGCTTCATGGTGAAGGAACTCTGCTAGAATTGAATATTGAAATAGTTATATCTTTTATCTTCCTCTACTACATTTTGGTATCTTGGACATACTAATTGAATAAATTGGAATTTCATGTCTTTGAAAGAAAACATTTTGTGTCTTTGAAATATGGGATGTTTCCATGTATTTCACCAAAAGAGATTGCTCCTCTTTCAGGTCCTGCTCCTTACAATTTGTATGTATGTATTTATGCTTAAAGTACTATGCTTTATATACTTATTTTAGCTACATGTTCCCTAAGAATAATATGTTTTATCTTAGTTAAACCATTTTGACCAAGCCTTAAAAAATTACTAAACCTTTCTATTATACAAACCTTGTGCAAGTGCTTGTATTATCGGGTTAAGTTCACAAGGTTGGTCTCCCTACTTGAGTTGTCAATCTACGAAAGACCATTTTGATAAATAGGGTTAACTCTTGAGTTTTGTTTTAATGACCCACACTTTTGAGTGACCCTCGATTAAGAGAAGACCTTAAAGTCAAGGATCATTACCTAAATTTCTCTGATCATATTTAACAAATAACAAATAATATTAAACAATTTCTACTAATTCAAACTTGATTGAATACACATATTGAATTATACACCTTGAAGGTGTTACATGAATACTTTAAGAACTAATTTGGACATAAATGAGAATAAATACTAATCTATCTAAACTTCATTGCCTTATCTTTAATATCTTCAATAGCTTTCAATCTTTATCTTCACGCCCTTTATTGTGAGTAACCACTACGTAAAACGTCGACAAACAAAATACGGTCAAATTATTTCAATATTGGTAAATGGGTTCATCCAAAACATCACATGTATATATATAATCAAAAATAATTTAATGGCACATATGAACTTGTATTTTTGTTAGATATTTAACCCATTCTTAGTCTACTATCTCAAGTGTAATCATTGTCCAACATTAGACTTATGTGCATTACCCCTTAATCACTATATGCCCAGAGTGTAGAAAATCATAGTCTACTTATGTGATACTCATAGTGGCATTATAGTTGGCATGAAATAAATAATCATCCAATAATTATCATTCATTCAAACTTTGAGAAACCTCAAAAACCTTATGAATTTGATACAAGTAATTTTAAACGTAACCACATACCTTTGCCATGCAAAATCTATGCAGAATATTTCAAGTATACTTTATGCAATCCAAAGATCAAGTCAATCTATAATCAACCAATAGTATTCAAAATATGCATACTACATATGTGCCAATATATATCCATTTTTTCATATTGAACCTAACTTAGGTAATGATCTTCGGTTTATGGTCATCTTAGGGTGTGGACTAGGAATAAGGATACAAACCCAAATTCCATCTCATTAGGATCTCTAGGGTTATAAACCCTAACTCATATTATATGTAACCTTAACAATCTGATTGAACATATTATATCGTTATCTAAATCATATTACATGGATAGCTGTCACAACAAGTTATTTACATTGATTTGATAACCCTAATTCACCATATGTATGATTATCAGTTTTAGCAAGCTAAATATACATCATTACCATCATCATTATCTTATTTTATCATTATATTAAGAAACATTAGTTATCATCACAAAATGACTGTGTTTACTGATTTAAGCATCATGTTAATGAAATGTAGGGTTTTAGTGTACTAATTACATTAGATAATGTATTAGATACACTTTTAGAATAGGAAGAATAATCATGCTTTGTGTATATTTTATTCTTGATCTACACATTTTTATTGTCAAAACCATATAAAATCTCAATATATTTTAACAAACCAATTAATTATTAGAATTAACACAAGTTAAATATAAATGGACCAATGAGAAACTACCACATCAGTAATTAAACCATTATCCACTAGCCACGTTGGATCGTCTATCTCGTAACCCCATGGGCCTTGGGTATAGCTAGATGGCTATCTCCTGACCACATGGGCACTATGCACTTAGAGAATGATCACCTCCTGACCCCATAGGTCTTGTGTACCCTTAATCATCCCTACATGAACCTAGGGTTGACTTAAGTTTCTACCCTCCTCAGGGTTCATTGAGATGCCATAATTTCATTTCATTTATTATATTATTTGGTTATTCCCACTTGACCCCTTGGGCCTTCGATAATAGAAAGTGGCTTTTCATGAGCTCTTCCCTGCATACGACTAATGTAAGGATAAATTATTCCCTCCATAGGGATAAAGTATGGATCAAATATTCCTTGCATAGGGCTAACATAAGGCTCTTTCATACCTAGGGCTAATTTGATTCTAACTTAAGCATCTTCCCTACATAGGCTATATCGTGCCTCACTTAAGTATCTTCCCTGCATAGGGCTATATTAGACCACTTACATGTATACAGATAACTAGGAAATTACAACTTTATACTATCATTATTTTTGTCCTCACATTGTTTTAGGGTAAGGGTTTACAAATATCATCATGTTTCTATGTCCCATCACTCATCCTCCCCTAGGAGAGTCTATCATGGGATTTCTCTAACCAAGGTTTTTGTATTTACATACATTGGAATTATATTTCCCATTTGAAAACTTATTTTTATTAGGTAGGGGTGGAGGCTTCCATGCTTGTGTCCATACCATTCCATTAAATTTTGTCCCTTTTTAGGGTTGGGTCTTTGAAGGACGTCCAAATTTTCCTTAACTCTTAACATGATATTGGTCAAATCAACTTCGAGAGAAGGTCCTAACCCAAGGCGTCTTGACCTCTAGGAGGAGTATAGGCTTGGTATCCATAACCCAAATCGTTGGGTTTCGGGTTATGCCTCCCCCAAAAACATTTTCCCATCTTTAGTTAACCCACCCCATGTCGGGACACCAACCATACAATGATATTGAGGGTCCTATATATTCATTATATCACTACTAATTTCATATGTCTCATTTATATTCAAAACCCTTTATGTGCATCATGCATGTCGTTACTCCATGTACTTGCATGCCTAGGAAATTAGGGTACCTAATATGGAGTATGCAACTAGCTTACTCATACCGATTTGTATTTCCACTTTCCTTTACCCTTACTTAGGGTTTATATGGATAGGGTTACCACTTCACCCATGATACTTAATCTCCTAGGATTGGGGTTTAGAGTTAGGGTTAGGAACTACACCCTGCATCTTAGGGTTTTGAATTCCCTTGATCTATCTGGGTTTTCATACCCTACTAGGAAACCCTACTCTAATTCTTCATGGATGACTGGGTTTTCCTACCCTTACCTAGGTAGTTCTAGGGTTTCCCCTCACCAGAGAAAACCTAAACAACATATAAATGTTTTTTTTATATCAATGTCTTATTTCATAATTAAGTGTGCATTAGTTGGGGAAGGATGCCTTAATCCTAGTTCTTCTCAAAACCCTAACTTAAGATGAGGGGGGAAGTGCATTTTAGGGTTTATTAAGAAAATATATTAGGCATGGCCGAATTTAGAGATGAGAAACCTAGAAGAAACATTATTTCAGACAAAAACCTATGTTCTAGCCAGGAAGGTATCACATTGGCTAAGGGAGTCCCCATATACCAACTTAATGGTTTGGAGGAAAATATTTATATCCCCAAAAAAGTGTGATCCTTTATAGACACCATTACCACTAGGTTATGCCGTAATTATCTTTCTTATATATCTATGAATTATTTGAAATTATAAATTATTAATTGCTGAATCTAGGCTCTGATACCAAACGTGACGACCCTCACTTTTGAGTGTCCCTGGTTAATATAAGACCTTAAAGTTGATGATCATTACTAAATTTCTAGAATCAAATTTAACAAATAGCAAAGAATAGTAAATAATTTTCACTGATTTGAACTTGATTGGATACATATATTGAATTAAACACTATAAAGGTGTTACATTAATACTTCAAGAACTAATTTTTACAAAAATGAGAAGAAATACTAATATATCTAATCCTCCTTTCCTTACCTTTATCTTCATGAGCTTTCAATTTTTATCTTCATGTCCTTTATCATGAGTACAAAATATCTAAAACATTGACAAAGAAAAGGTCAACATAATTCTATACTGGCACGTGGGTTCATCCAAAACATAACATGTTTATATATAATCAACAATCATTTAATGGCACAAATGAACTTGTATTTTCATTAGATAATAAAACCCATTCTTGATCTACTATCTTGGGTGTAATCACTATCCTTCGTTGGACTTATGTGCATTACCCCTTAATCAATATATCTCTAGGGTGTAGAATATCCTAGTTTACTTATGTGAAACTCATAGTGGCATTATCGTTTGTATGAAATAAATAAACATTCGACAATTATATTCTTTAGAACTTTGAGAAACCTCATCAAAACTTTAGAATTTGATGCATGCATTCATAAGCATAAGCACGTACCTTTGCCATGCATAATCCATGCAAAATATTTCAAGTGTACTTTATGCAATTCAATTATCAAGGCAAACCCAAATCAAGTAATAATATATGAAATATGCATACTACATATGTGTCACTATATATTCACTTTATTCATATTGAACCTAACATAGGTAATGATCTAGGTTTTAGGGTTATATTATGGTGTGGACTAGGAATAAGGGTGTAAACCCCAATTCCATCCCAATAGAATCTCTACGGTTATACACCCTAACTCATATTTGATGTAACCTTAACGATATGATTGAACATATTATATCAACGTCCAAATTAGATTATATGGATTACAATCATAGCAAGTTATGAACATTAATCTAGTAGACCTATTTCACTGTATGTATGATTATTGGCTTTAGAAACCTCAATATACATCATTATTGTGACAAAGTGGATTTTCACATTATAATGAAGTAATTACCTTTTAACCCTCATTATATTCACTCATGGTCTCAAATAATTTTTGCTTGTCTTCATAATCAATGTTGAGACTCAAATACAAAATATGGTGATCAATGTAGTTTTTATACACATTATCACACCTCAAATCAGATTCAATCATCACTTTGTCCAAAGGATTGAATTTATCCACCAAAATTCATCATTTTGGTTCTGACACTATTTCTAAACGTTCTCCACATTTTGGTAAAGTTGTAATCCAAATTTGAGAACAATTGGACATTCCTACGATTTACTATGATTTCTTAAAGTTTTATGCTAAAAAACCCTTCATTTGCCTTTTTAATTGGTTTTTCCACATCAACTATCCAGGGCAAGGCATTAGAGGTGCGTTTTGGCCCTTGGATCTACCTCACGCGGATCTAGGCCGGATCTGATGGTCATTGTGTCATCTTCAACCTCCTGCTGATTGTGAGGAGGTATGAATGCGACCATGATGATCGATCTCCCACTCTTGACAACTATTTGAAATTCTAAGAGAGCCAAAATGACCGTCTCTCAATTTCAAACTGGGCAAGCCCTATTTTGACAAGATTTTGTGCAACCTTGCACCATAAAAACAAGCTCTTTGCTCTACTCTCTCAGTCCGGCGGCTATGGCTGCACCTAGATCTTGAACTAGCCCTAAACCTAGTCCTAGTGCTATAAAACCCTCACATATCACTCCCTTCATCACTCTAGAGGATATTTCCCCCATTTTGTGCTCTTTCTCAGTCTCAAGCACCCCCAACCACCTCTGGCTCTTCCACTTGCTACAGCAGTGGTGCCTCCGCACAACCCCCTTGGGCGATCCTGCTGCTCACCTCCTCCCCCTTTTCTCTGGCCCTCTTTGAGTCCTCAAGGCAAAGGCAAGCTCGACCGGCCTGCTCACATCCGTTCCTACCCTCTCCTACTCTGAGACCTCCTCTATGCTGGTGAGTTCCTCTGCCGAGCTTCTGGCTCGCACAAGGCCTGTTTGGGAGGAGATGGAGTCCCCGAACTGTGGTTCAGGGAGGAAGACCATCGGTCCATTGGACCAACCGAGCCACAAGTGAACTGGTAAATCATGTATGAACCGGCCTATTAAAGTATCAAACCCGACCCTAAACCAGGAGATCCTCCTTGTCTATGTGGATCAATCTGGGTCATCCATCGTGCATCTAAGGGGTGTCCTTTTTCCATATTTAAAGGTATTTATATCCCCCTCTGCTCGAAATTACAATAAATGCCCAGATCTCATTTTAATGATAGAAAATGCATCCGGATTCCAAAAATGATGAACAAATAGTCAGTCTTGATCAGAAAAATATACTGAACCTTTTAAAAATACTTGTGGAGCTCAATTCGTTATGAATCTTACCAATATCCCTATATTTGATCTCTTGCTTATTTAGTTTATCAAATGGCTCAATAGTGGTGTTTAATCCTAGGAAAACCTAATATCTGACTCTAATGATTATCTTGTAACCTAGATCAAATCTAATTGAATCATCTACTCTTGAAAATGAATCATTAGTGATCTTAATCTATTTACTTGATTCAATCTTGATTATAATGAATATGAGTAATCTTGATATTGATCTTAATCTTGCAAACACTTGATATAGTTTTGACCCATCAATCTGATCTTGATTTCCAATTATATTAAATATCATGATGATGATCTAGAAATTGATGATGATTTGGATAATGATCATAGATTAGGGTTAACACATAGGATCTGAGAAACCTAGGAAAGTCATTCACACTCGAAAATACTTGATACTTGAAATCATGTTGGACATATTGAAATATTGGTTGATTATAAGTGAATGACCCAACCCTAAGGTTGACATAGGAAAAGTGTAACCCTGATCTCAAATACTGAAACATGATATCCAAATAGCTTGATCTTGACCCTTGATCCAAATATTGTGTTTTAGGATCTAACTCGATGGGTGGACCTATTACTAGTTGATCTGTACTCGAAATCCTCAGTGAAAGGTACACTATTATATAACTCCTCCTTGATTGTATTGAAGATACTTTTATGTATCTCTTGAATGTATACTTGGCTACTTACTTGGATGAGCTACTGTTCCCTATCATTAGTCTTTTATTTTTCTATATACTATATTTTGAAAAACATGAAAACATAAATTGCATGCCCATTATGACTTCCCATATATTGATAATGATGATGATTTTGATAATGTTGATACTGAGTGCAACAACCCCCTCTTTTGGAGGTGAGACTTGTACATTGGCCTCCTATTTTCATATGGTGAGAAGGAGCCTAGTGACCTTCCCCATTGCGTTGGGGTAACAGAGTCACACAAAATAGATAAGCATGCTTATTTGATTACAACATAATGCAAACTCATAATAAAAATTGAATCGTTGAATAACAAAATTTTTGTCGAATGATATTGGTTTTGGAAATCATTTGTTATTATTTTGAATATAAGTCTTGCCAAGTATACTCTTTTGTTATAAACCACTTTACTTGATTTTGATAGCGTACCATGCAATTGCATGATTGTGCCTTGTTTTTCTTGATTTTAGGCAATACAAATGGAATACTGAATAAGATCGCTTTCACACTCTACATATTCTGATGACAAAGACAAATCGGATAAATCTCCATATTGGGTTAGTTTTTTCTTTAAATATCTAGTTTTCGAGTTACTGTTTCTTATTGTATATTCCAGTGTGATAGATCCTATCGGGCCACTCAGGGTTGGGCGCTTCAATCCTCTTACTACTGTATAGGCAGTAGGATTGGGATTGGGGTAAGAATGGTTCCGTGATAGTTGATATCAGAGCTTACACACTCCCATATACTTTAAGTAAATAATATCTCAGGTCTCTTACACCTAAGAAACCCTAAAGTCCATAATGGTGAAAATTGAGGTGTCTAGGATCAGGGTCCTGGCATAATTTCTCCTATCCATTTTCAAGGTGGATGAGATCCCCCACTCTACTTGGCCTTAATTGATCCAGAACTGGACCGAAAGGTTCTCTTGTGAAACCCTAGAGAGTCTTCTGGCATCTCATCTCTTCTTTAAGGAGCATCCTAAGCCACCCATGTAGATGAAGATTAGATAGTCTTCTCATCCCATCATGTGGTCCTCCTCATTACATTTTGCCACATGATGTCTTGATTATGGGTAGCTTATGAATGGGAAAAAATGAATATCGTTAAATTTTGAAAGTTGATACCATGATCTGACCTTAATTTGCAAAACTTGATTTTGATCAATGAAAACATTGAAATCAAATACTCATGCTTGACCCTTTATGAAAACTCAATTTAACCAAAACCTAACTACATGTTTTCTATTTTTGAGGAAAATTTTGATTTGGTGAAATAAGAAGGATTTATACCTTATTGTTGATAAGGTCTCTACTTGATTAATACCCATGTTGCCCTATTGTTGATTAAACCTCAAACATAGTTAAGCATACTCTTTTTCCCAATTTGATACACATCATGATTATGCCATCAAATCATTAATCCTAATGACTCACAAAATCATGATAGACTATGATGCAAAAACCAGCTTCCCTATTGAATATTAATGCCTTTTGCAATCTCGATTTTGATATGAAGATTATGGGCCTAGACTTTGCACTATTATGCTCTAATTCCTTTAATGCCAAATTCAAATCCTTGATTTCCAAATTATATCACTACCTTGATCATAAAAGGAAAGGAATGCAAATATTAACTTGACTTTGTAAAATTATGGTATTATTGCCCTATTATTGAATTTGATCTCGTTACCTTATGGAATATGATTTAATGATGGATACTCTCCCTATTTGAATACACTCAGTGGATAATAACTAATGTTACTAATGTACTAGATTAGGGTGGTAGTTGACTCATGACTCCCCTAACCTAGGCCACATATCTATTTTGACTACCTCTAAATTTTCATCTTGTTGATTATTTAGAGTTTGGAAAGGTATCCCCTTTCACTCAATTTGGATTACCTAAGATTAATAGGCTAAATCCACGATGATATTGATACTCAATTTTGATTCTTAAAATATGACAATGTTGACTATAACTTGTGATTGACTTCCTAGATAGACCTAGGCCTAGATCATTCATCAACCTTGGATACCTTAATAATGAAATCTTGATATAATATTTCTTGAATATTGTTGCTCGAAATTGAATATAGATGAATGATCTCCACTAAGGTCTAAATAGGAATCTAAACCCTAGCTTCAAAACTTTGGATCTATGTCTTTTGGTGTCTAAAGTCTCGACTCTTGATATTGATTATAGAATTATCACTCACGATTATCAATCTCAATAATGATACAAATCCTATATTCACATTATTTGGATCTTGAGATCACCCTAGATATATGACTAATGACTTCAAAATCACAAATCTTGAAATTTTTGAAATGATGACTACATTGGATCCCTTGATTTATGACTTAGGGTTTTGCTCTCATTAGGGCTAGGGTGGGACCTCACATTGATTTAGAGCTCGAAAATCATGATACTAAAACTATGATGTTGTCTCAAAATTGTTGAAATATGAAATCCCAAATCATGGATGTATAACCGCACCTAGGCCAACATAGAAGATAGGAACCTGAGATATTGGTATTGAAAGTCACCTTGTACACTTGATTCAAGATCTCTATTTTCTTGACCTAAAATATGACCTCTCCAAATTTGTGATCAATAGATGCTTTCCATATTTGTGACTCATATGATGACATTGGACAATATATGTGCTGACCTTGATACTCAATTGCTCGATGATAAAATGGTGTTTGTACCAAGTTGATTCTGATATGGAACATGGAACATGGTATCCCAATTATGATTCTTGGATTACTTGAAATTTGAGGAAATGATTTTGATTTTATACTTGAGGATACCCCAGTATTTGAGGAAATGACTTAGGTTGAATAATTCTAATTTGAGGATGTTTCTGAATATTGGGGACAAAATTCCTTTTTAAGGAGGGAAGGATGTGACAAAGTGGATTTTCACATTATAATGAAGTAATTACCTTTTTACCATCATTATATTCACTCATGGTCTCAAATAATTTTTTCTTATCTTCATAATCAATGTTGAGACTCAAATACAAAATATGGTGATCAATGTAGTTTTTATACACATTATCACACCTCAAATTAGATTCAATCATCACTTTTTCCAAAGAATCGAATTGATCCACCAAACTTCATCATTTGGTTCTCAAATTTTTTCCAAACGTTCTCCACATTTTTTTGAAGTTGTGATCCAAATTTGAGAACAATTGGACATTCTTACAATTTACTATGATTCCTTGAAGTTTTATGCTAAAAAACCATTCATTTGCCTTTTTAATTGGTTTTTCCACATCAGCTATCTAGGACAAGGCATCAGGGGTGCATTTTGGCCCTTGGATCTGCCTCCTGTAGATCCAGGCTGGATCTGATGGCCATTGTGTCATCTTCAACCGCCCACTGATTGCGGGGAGGTACGAATGCGACCATGATGATCAATCTCCCACTCTTGACTGCTATTTGAAATTCTAAGCGAGCCAAAATGACCCTCTCTCAATTTCAAACTGGGCAAGCCCTATTTTGACAAGCTTTTGTGCAACCTTGCACCGCCAAAATGAGCTCTTTGCTCTCCTCTCTCACTCTGACGACTATGGCTGCACCTAGATCTTGAACTAGCCCTAAACCTAGTCCTAGTGCTATAAAAACCCTCATATATCACTCCCTTCATCACTCTACAAGATATTTCCCCCCATTCCGTGCTCTTTTTCAATCTCAAGCACCCCTAACCACCTTTGACTCTTCCACTTGCTGCATCAACGGCACCGCCGCACAGCCCCCTTGGGAGATCCTGCTACTCACCTCCTCCCCCTTTTCTCTAGCCCTCTTTGAGTCCGCAAGGCAAAGGCAAGCTCGACCGGCCTGCTCACATCCTCTCCTTCCCTCTCCTGCTCTAAGACCTCCTCTCCACCGACGAGGTCCTCCGCTGAGCTTCTGGCTTGTGTGAGGCTTGTTTAGGAGGAGATGGAGTCCCCAAACCGTGGTTCAGGGAGGACGACCATCGGTCCATTGGACCAACTAAGCCACAAGTAAACTGGTAAATCATGTCTGAACCGACCTATTGAAGTATCAAACCCGACCCTAAACCAAGAGAGCCACCTCATCTATGTGGATCAATCTAGGTCATACATCATGCATCTAAGGGGCATCCTTTTTCCATATTTAAAGGTATTTCTATCCCTCTCTGCTCAAAATTACAAAAAATGCCCTGATCTCATTTTAATCATAGAAAATGCATCTGGACTCCAAAAATGATGAACAAATAGTCAATTCGTTATGAACCTTTTAAAAATACTTGTGGAGCTCAATTCATTATGAATCATACTAATATCCATATATTTGATATCTTGCTTATTTAGTTTATCAAATGGCTCAATAGTGATGTTTAATCCTTGGAAAACCTAATATCTGACTCTAATGATTATCTTGTAACCTAGATCTAATCTAATTGAATCATCTACTATTGAAAATGAATCATTAGTGATCTTAATCTATTTACTTGATTCAATCTTGATTATAATGAATACGAGTAATCTTGATATTGATCTTAATCTTGCAAAACACTTGATATAGTTTTGACCCATCAATCTGATCTTGATTTCCAATTATATTAAATACCATGATGATAATATAGAAATTGATGATGACTTGGATAATGATCACATATTAGGGTTAACACATAGGATCCTAGAAACCTAGGAAAGTCATTCACACTCGAAAATACTTGATACTTGAAATCATGTTGGACATATTGAAATATTGGTTGATTATAAGTGAATGACCCAACCCTAAGGTTGACATAGGAAAAGTGTAACCCTAATCTCGAATATTGAAACATGATATCCAAATAGCTTGATCTTGACCCTTGATCCAAATATTGTGTTTTAGGATCTAACACGAAGGGTCGACCTATTACTAGTTGATCTGTACTTGAAATACTCAGTGAAAGGTACACTATTTTATAACTCCTCCTTGATTGTATTGAAGATACTTTTATGTATCTCTTGAATGTATACTTGGCTACTTACTTGGATGAGCTACTATTCCCTATTATTAGATTTTTGTTTTTCTATATACTATATTTTGAAAAACTTGAAAATATAAATTGCATGCCCATTATGACTGCCCGTATATTGATAATGATGATGATATTGATAATGTTGATAACGTTGATATTGAGTGGAACAACCCCCTCATTTGGAGGTGGGACTTGTACATTGGCCTTCTATTTTCCTATATTAGAAGGAGCCTAGTGACCTTCCCCATCGCGTTTGGGTAATAGAGTCACAAAAAATATATAAGCTTGCTTATTTGATTACAACATAATGGGAACTCGTAATAAAAATTAAATCGTTGAATAACAAACATTTTGTCGAATGATATTGGTTTTGGAAATCATTTGTTATTCTTTTGAATATAAGTCCTGCCAAGTATACTCTTTTGTTGTAAACTACTTTACTTGATTTTGATAGTGTACCATGTAATTCCATGATTGTGTCTTGATTTTCTTGATTTTAGGCAATACAAATGGAATACTGAATAAGATCGCTTCCGCACTCTACATACTCTAATGACAAAGACAAATCAGATAAATCTCCATATTGGGTTAGTTTGTTCTTTAAATATCCATTTTTTGAGTTATTGTTTCTAATTGTATATGCCAGTGTGATAGATCCTATCGGGCCACTCAGGGACAGGTGCTTCAATCCTCTTACTACTGTATAGGCAGTAGGATTGGAATTGGGGTAAGAATGGTTCTGTGACAGTTATCATCATCATTATCTTATTTTATCATTATATTAACAAACATCATGTATCATTATATATAGCTCGAATTCACTAATTTAAGCATCATATTAATGAAATATAGGATTTTAGTGTCTAATCACATTAAATTCAAGTATTAGCTATAGTTTTAGAATATGAATCATAATCATGCTTTAAATTAATTTTATTTGTGATCTACTCATTTTTTGGTCAAAACCAAATATAATTTCAATATGTTCTAATCTATTAGTTAATCACTAGAATTAAAACAAGTTAAATATAAATAAAAAATAAGTAAGTAACTCATTAGTTACTAAATAATTATCCACTAGCCATGTGGGACCGACCTTCCCAATAGGCCATGGCCATGTCAGTGCTTCCGGCCACACTAACAATGGCTTGGCCTAAGGGTAAAAGACTTTACTACCCTTTCATAGTGATCAAGGATTATCACGCATGTGGGGTAGTGGGGTAAAGTGCCATTGTGAATTGGTTGTGCTTCTTTCAGTCGTGAGCCAAACTAGGGAGGTAAACTCCCTAGTTGACTCCCTACTTAAGGGAGATTCATCACCTGCTTAGGAAGAAGATCTCTCTAGCACATTTCCCCATACTCGATGAGTCCCATGGGGCTAAGATTGGTTGCTAGATATGATACCATTGGGGTTGGATTCTACATGAATAAACTAGAAAATGAGAACAGGGAATTACTGAGATTTTGTGGGCTCTGAAGGTCAGATTATCTTCAAGGATGGCTTAGGATGATTTCAAGCAACTCATCAAGGTCCAAGCTCCATGACTACATGATACATGATCCATCTTTGTCCATCTCTACAGGTGAAGATCAGGTATAGTCACCAAAACTCCTTTCACCTACATAGGGGTTGGAACACCATCTTGGATACCGGGCAGAGCTCTAGGCCAAATGAATTGGCACTAGATGCTCCAAACCACTGGGTCAAGGTCTAGGTCATTGAGGATGGTTAGTGGAGTTTGCTAAGGGGGTGAATGTGTTTCTATAATCAATTAAAGTGTGAATCATGTTGTATTAATCTTGTGTAACTCTATGACTTGTTACATATGTAGGGTACGAGTGTAGATGTGGATTCCCACATAGAACTATCTTCATGTCTTTTCTAATATTTAGGTATTATTGTATTTTTTAGCAACAATGCCAACCCAAAGGTTGGTTGTGTTTGTTATCTCTTCATAAATCAAACTGTCTCACATTGGGGGAATAATAGTGAATAACTATGGGGAAATGAGTCTGGGGTTGGAAGGAGTCATGATCTCATAGACATTGGCTGATAACCAGGCGATCGTCCACTTATGTTTCTACCTGACTCACAGATTTCGGACCCGCTTGGCTCCCACCTAAATAATAAAGCTAATAATCTTTGAATTAAACGTCCTCTTAGCTCGTATTTGTCCCAAATTTTGGAATAAACTTTATTAATATATCATGTAGGCTTAGACAAAAGACTAGGCCAGGTGAAGTCTATTAGACCCTAAAAAATTGGCCTTTATGTAAAAATTAGATAACTATCTAATTAATTATAAATGACCAATCACCTTAGAACCTTTTGAAAGTCCTTATGCGATTTAATATCTTGATGAATATCCAACCAAAATTATCTTGGTCACTAAATATGGGAAAAAAGCACTCAAATCCTTACATTGTATGGCTCATCAACCCATATCTTGATTAACCATTTTGGGCTTGTATTGGGTCTTAGGGCATAAGGCCCATTCCATGGCCTCCCAAGGGTCCATAGGATGAATTACCTTCTTAATTACTTAATTAATTCTTGAAACCAAATTATTTCTCACATGAATCCTCTATCATACATTTTATCAATATTATTTTACTTACTTAACATGAAGACCTAAACTAGGTGTAGGATTCACATTCAACAACCAAGGTCCTATTATTCTCTTAATTATTTCCTTTGTATCTTAATATCACAACTTATGTAAATCTTGAAATTCACAAATTTTGAGGATGTAACATTAGTCATGTAGTCCCTCACAGTGAAACATGTGACACTAGTTGAGTTGGCTTTAATGACCCTGACAGACCCTAGATGTTTGTCAATTGCACACCAAATTCACCAAGGAATACGATTCCCTAGTGTTTAGGATTTAAATGGGCAATCAATGCGCCTGTAAGTGTACGAGTAAATTGTAGAATAAAATAGGGTCAAACCCATGGGAAAAATGATTAAGAGTTTTATATAAACCTATTACTAAGAATAATATTTAAAATCAAAATTTAGAGAGAGATTATAACTAAAACAAGGAATATTTCTTTAATTGATTTTACTTCTTAATTTAATTAGTTAGATCAGGACAAAATGGATTTGCATCCTTGCCAAATGCAAATCTTGTAAGCGTCAAACTTTCTGCAAACCCAGGATCTCAATGTTTGTGTATCATTGTTCAACCATCTAGTAAAACCCTATTTGAGGTCTGATTTAGAGTTATAGAAGTTTCAATTAGTGTTCCAACTCAAGGATCCATGATCTCATCAACAAGAGTTATAACTAAGAAGAGAAATAGATATATAAATCATTAAACTCCATCTAGAATCTCATATGGAGTTTTATAGCTTAGTTTATTGTTTTAGTATTAGGGTTTGGTGTCTCATCACCCAACATTATAACAACATCAATATAATTGATCCAACCATAGAACACACACATAAATCAAGAGATATACATCTAACCAATAGAAATCTTGGAGTCAAATTCAACTAAATTAAGATAGGGGCTATGGGGATACTTCCCATGCCCCAGTTTGAAGGTTTTACTTACTCGTGATATTATAATTTTTTAAGTACATATATGGATAGAAAGAGTCTTGTTGCTAGAGTCTAGATATAATAAAGCATACTCTGTGAAGGTGACGATTGATCCTTCTTCCCTTTCCTTATTTCATGTACCCGCGGGAGGCTCTGAGATGGCCAAGTATGAGATGGCTTGTATCTAGAATCCCCATCCTTTTATGGGGGGGACGTGGCCTGAAAACCCTAAAAATGTGTCTGACAATGTTTGCTAAGATTGTATTCCCTACGCCAGATGGTCAACTGGGGAGGCTAAGGCACGAGATCATATACATGAAATTTTTTCAGTTGGGGGACTGATCAACCAACTAGATAAATTGATGCAGGTCATTCGACCAGTTTGATTACAATAGAAACCCCACTTTTTCATGTTGAGAGGATTGACTAGGTGGCCATACAATTGATTGGAAATTTTGGAATTGAAAAGTTCATGCTAGTGAGTCAACCGATTGGGGTTCCATTCAACTGGTTCGAAAGTTTGAAATGTTGTTTTCCTTTCGTTAATGAAATTTTCTTTCAAACACATATTTGAATATTAAATTTGGGTTTTGTATGCAAAGATATTCCTATTTTGGTGCGGGATATATATATATATATATATATATATATGGAGATGTTGTACAAATATATTCCTACAATAATCAGGAAAATCAAATAAAAAAATCCAATTTAAGGGAGAAAAACCAAACTAAGGTAATTGAATATTATGAGTAGGAGATAACAACAAAATGTTCTTACAAAATAATGTAAAATATACAATAGAAAATATGAATATGTATTCATCAACCCTTCCATTGAGAAGCTAGTAGATAGTCATATAATATTGTTTAGTGTAATAGAAAGAACTTAAAACACACTTGGTAGATACATAAGAAAGTATTTATTGTTGTTGTTTCATTTCTAGTAATTATATTAAGTTTATTTCTAGAATATATTATCATAGAAATATATATTACCCAAATACAAACCCCTAATGGTTAGTTATCCAAAGGAGAGAGGATCCAGATCCGTTCTTAGAATTGATCACATAGAATGCGCTTGAATAAGACCACAACCAACAACATAGAAAAGAGTGAACATGAAATATAAAAGAAATAAAACTAGTACCTAACATAAGATTTTAGTCCCATATATAAAACTGTATTAGTATCATTTTCATGTTATTGGATGATTTTTTAAAGAGTAGCAAATATCATAGTAGAGCAGAATCTACGATCATAGCAAGAGGCATAGTATACCTACTTGAATTCTCAAGGTAAGGGAAGAGGGCATGACTAAAATAGTGTTACCTCATTGACTTTAGTCTTGAGGTCCCTCACATCGAGATAGGGTGACATTTGGGCTTTGAGTCCCCTCATGGACCCTTCCCTTGAAAGTTGGACAAAAGGCCTTATGTTGATATAATGTAACATGAAACTTAAAATATGCTTTCTGTAAAAGATTTTTTTAAGTTTTCCCACCTTGTTATTTATTTTTCTGATGATATTGTTTCTATCCAAGCAAGTTTGACTATAATATTGAACTATACTTACATGTATAAGAGCACTTAATAATTTGACATTAATATATTTTATTTATTGTTGTCAAATGAAGATCCACTGCACTCAAGACTGTAAGATTTAAAATAAAAACCACTGGACATTTTTGAAATGGAAATTGGTACATGCCTCTATCTCCATATTTTTATCTTGTTCTCTTGTTGTTCCTAATTTAATATATATTGTCTGTGTGAAATATTTGTTCCATTCTATGGATGGATGCCCAAACTGTACTACCACTGACTCTATAGTCAGTGAGGATAAGATGGGGGTAACAAATAGTTTTGTGACAAATAATATCAGATCCATACACATAGGCATCTATATATGTCTAAGTCATAACACACCATGAACCTAGGAAAAACAAAGTGCATAATGGTGAGACCAAGGACATATGTATGGTGCTCAAATGGAGATTTTGGTTAGTAATCACCTCCTATACTACTAGCACGGTGGCTGAGGTTCCTCTGCACACCAACCTACCAAAAGTAGATCCAAAATTGGATTAGGTTTTCTTCCCTTAAGTCATAGAGTCCTCTAGACTCTCATATGTTCTTTACAAAATACCGAAGCCACCCAAGTAAATAATTATTGAGTAGTGTTCTTGCCTCCTCATGTGATTCTTCTCTCATGACTATTAATCACATGATTTATCGAGTATGGGTAGCTTATGCATGGGAAAACTAAAATTCATTTGAAATCATGAAAGTTGACTAACATGATAATGCCATGATATGATCTTAAATTAAAAACCCTATTTTGTTTAATGAAAGTATGCTTGAAAGTGATGTACTCATGTATGATACCTCATAGCATGCAACATCAAAATTACTAAATGTAGCATGTGGGTATTCTATGTTTGAGGTTAATTCTTGATATAATTAAATAAGGTGGAATTCATATTTACACCTCATGGTTGATGAGGTCCCTATTTTTATCAGGCCTCTAACATACTAAGAAATTTCTTCCTATTAGTATATGTCTATCCTATACTTGATATGACTCTGTGTTTGAACTCCTGGATCATGATGAGAAGGCACATTACTAAAGGATAATAACCTATTGACTGCTATGCATCATTATGAGACTCAATTTCAAAGGATACAAATAATATACAGCATTGGCCATACCCTATAATGATCTAGCTCTTAAAGTTCCCTATTTTGACTTATCTATATCCATTTATACCCTCTTTAATTGATCTATGAAAGGAAGGAAAAAATATTATGACCCCAAGTATGTGAAATTTTGAAACATAGTTTCCCTAGGATAAAATTGATCTTTTATCTATTCATGAAATAGGATTAGGTAATTATACATCCCCTATTTTGCTCTAATCTATGTTTCATAACCATGGGCACTAATGTGATAGAATAGGGTGGTAGTGTATGCCCCCCTAACCTAGCTCACATCCACATTATGATGGCCTCAAAATGTTCACCTTGATGCTTATTTAGAGTCTTGGAGAGGTCACCCCCTTCCACATGATTATGACTTCTTGACCTATGTCTCAAATAGATTAGAACTATGATCATATATATATATATATATATATATATATATATATATATATATATATATATATATATATATGGAGATGTTGTGCAATTATATTCCTACAATAATCAAGAAAATCTAATAAAAAATTCCAATTTAAGGGAGAAAAACAAAACTAAGGTAATTGAATATTATGAGTAGGAGATAACAACAAAATGTTGCTAAAGAATAATGTAAAAGATACAATAGAAAATATGAATATGTATTCATCAACCCTTCAATTGAGAAGCTAGTAGATGGTCATATAACATTTTTTAGTGTAATAGAAAAGAACTTAAAACACACTTGCTAGTTAAATAAGAAAGTATTTATTGTTGTTGTTTCATTTCTAGTAATTATATTAAGTTTTTTTCTAGAATATATTGTCATAGAAATATATATTACCCTAATACAAACCCCTAATGGTTAGTTATCCAAAGGAGAGAGGAGCCAGATCCGTTCTTAGAATTGATCACATAGAATGTGCTTGAATAAGACCACAACCAACAACATAGAAAAGAATGAACATGACATATAAAAGAAATAAAACTAGTACCTAAGATAAGATTTTAGTCCCATATATAAAAATGTATTAGTATCATTTTCATGTTATTGGATGATTTTTTAAAGAGTAGCAAATATCATAGTAGAGCAGAATCTACGATCATAGAAAGAGGCATAGTATACCTACTTGAATTCTCAAGGTAAGGGAAGAGGGCATGACTAAAATAGTGTTACCTCATTGACTTTAGTCTTGAGGTCCCTCACATCGAGATAGGGTGACATTTGGGCTTTGAGTCCCCTCATGGACCCTTCCCTTGAAAGTTGGACAAAAGGCCTTATGTTGATATAATGTAACATGAAACATAAAATATGCTTTCTGTAAAAGATTGTTTTTAAGTTTTCCCACCTTATTACTTATTTTTCTGATGATATTGTTTCTATCCAAGCAAGTTTGACTATAATATTGAACTATCCTTACATGTATAAGAGAACGTAATAATTTAAAATTAATATATTTTATTTATTGTTGTCAAATGAAGATCCACTGCACTCAAGACGGTAAGATCTAAAATAAAAACCACTAGACATTTTTGAAATGGAAATTGGTACATGCCTCTATCTCCATATTTTTATATTCTTCTCTTGTTGTTCCTGATTTAATATATATTGTCTATGTGAAATATTTGTGCCATTCTATGGATGGATGCCCAAACTATACTACCACTGACTCTATAGTCAGTGAGGATAAGATGGGGGTAACAAATAGTTTTGTGACAAATAATATCAGAGCCATACTCATAGGCATCTGTATATGTCTAACACACCATGAACCTAGGAAAAAACAAAGTGCATAATGGTGAGACCAAGGACATATGTATGGTGCTCAAATGGAGATTCTGGCTAGTAATCACCTCCTATACTACTAGTACGGTGGCTGAGGTTCCTCTGCACACCAACCTACCAAAAGTAGATCCAAAATTGGATTAGGTTTTCTTCCCTTAAGTCATAGAGTCCTCTAGACTCTAATATGTTCTTTACAAAATACCGAAGCCACCCAAGTAAATAATTATTGATTAGTGTTCTTGCCTCCTCATGTGATTCTTCTCTCATGACTATTAATCACATGATTTATCGAGTATGGGTAGCTTATGCATGGGAAAACTAAAATTCATTTGAAATCATGAAAGTTGACTAACATGATAATGCCATGATATGATCTTAAATTAAAAACCCTATTTTGTTTAATGAAAGTATGCTTGAAAGTGATGTACTCATGTATGATAACTCATAGCATGCAACATCAAAATTACCAAATGTAGCATGTGGGTATTCTATGTTTGAGGTTAATTCTTGATATAATTAAATAAGGTGGAATTCATAATTTCACCACATGGTTGATGAGGTCCCTATTTTTATGAGGCCTCTAACATACTAAGAAATTTCTTCCTATTAGTATATGTCCATCCTATACTAGTTATGACTTTGTGTTTGAACTCCTAGATCATGATGAGAAGGCACATTACTAAAGGATAATCACTTATTGACTACTATGCGTCATTATGAGACTCAATTTCAAAGGATACAAATCATATAGAGAATTGGCCATACCCTATAATGATCTAGCTGTTGATGTTCCCTATTTTGACTTATCTATATCCATTTATACCCTCTTTAATTGATCTATGAAAGGAAGAAAAAAATATTATGATCCCAAGTATGTGAAATTTTGAAACATAGTTTCCCTAGGATAAAATTGATATTTTATATATTCATGAAATAGGATTAGGTAATTATACATCCCCTATTTTGATGTAATCTATGTTTCATAACCATGAGCACTAATGTGCTAGAATAGGTTGGTAGTGTATGCCCCCCTATCCTAGCTCACATCCATATTATAGTGGCCTCAAAATGTTCACCTTGATGCTTATTTAGAGTCTTGGAGAGGTCACCTCTTTCCACATGATTATGATTTCTTGACCTATGTCTCAAATATATTAGAACTATGATCATATTTGTAATTGATCTTGAATCTCAATTCTGATGGTATTAAAATATGATGTAGACTATATGTTGTGGTTGTCGCTTAGAATGACCAAGGTTAGGTCATTCATAAACCTTGAATACCATGATAATGAACTCAATATTGATACCTAAAACTGTTGTTGTAACATACTAGATCTCAGACCCTACCCTGGAAGATGCCATTTTGGACTTAACCAAACAAGGTTGAAGGTTAGATGATAAATAGATGTTTAGTTGATTCTAATGACATAATACATGAATTTATCATCCTAATGTAGCCCAATGTTTTCACATTAGTCTTATGTTAATAATGTATACATAAAATATGCCACATAACTCATTTTGGTGGTAATATGAAGATAAGGAACATAATTGGATGAATAATTTAGATAATGGGCCGTTAATGGGACATATTAAATATCTCATAAAATTATATCTCAAAAGTGGAATCAAACTTCAAATTCATAATATACACATTAAAATTAGCCTACATGTCAAATTTCATCTTACTTGGACAACCTTGAAATATTAGGATAAGTTTAGGAGAGAGAAAATGAGTAAAAGGCATAAGTAACGAATAATGTGATTTTATAACTTAAAAATATGTAAATAATGGCAAATTCATATTCAACACGTCAAAGATAACTTTTGGATGAAGTTTGTTCCAATTTGGATGTTGTTTGTGCAAGTTATGCAATTTTAGGTACATTCTGGACTTTTATGCAATTTACCCAATTGGCAGGTTTTCTTTGCAAATTGTCACATGCATTATAATCATTATATACTCCCTTACCATTCTCAAGTTTTTGAACCATAGGGCGCCGAGTTTCACCTTGGTTTGAAGGTGTTTCTTTCGAAGGGCATTTTATGGATTACTCTCTTTATAAATGATCTTATCTTTAGAAGCTATCAACCAATGGGGTTATTTATTTGATTGAATGTCTTTTGGGATGGCCAATAAGTGTCCATAAACCAATATTTGATATTAAAGAAGCCTCTATGAGATGTCCTCTTGCATGGCCATGAAATCCATAGGCTAAGAACACATGGAAAGCTCCATGGACACCTCATGCTTGACTTCTTTCTTATCCATAAAGGTTTGCATGTCCATAGGCATCCTTAGCATTGGACACATGGAAAGTAACTTGAAAACTCATTCTTTACTTATTTTTTGTCCATAAAGGCTTTCATGTCCATGGACCCTTATACATGACACATGGAAAGTCTCATAGACAACTCATACCAGACCTCTTTCTTTATATAGCCATATCTACCCCTTCCCAACTCCAAATTCAAAAACTCTTGCTCTTCCTTCTTTCCTCTATCTTAGAGCATAAATCCTACTCTTCTGGGCTATGAAGGTTCTATCCCATGGTAAAAGAAGGTGCCTACCTTGGTGAAGATGGCTCCTAGGGTTCCAAATTTTCTCTATTTAGGGTTTCTAAAGCTCCTCCTTGGTTATTTTGACCAAAAGGAGTAAGTTTCCTCCTTTCCTTCCCTATTTTCATGTTGTTATACTTCCTTCCACCTTCCTGAAGGTCATAACCCTTCTTCCATGATGAAACCCCACCTAGAGCCCTTAAACACCCCATATCCATGTTGTTTTGTTAGGGTTTTTCACCTCTAAAGTGGAGAAGGTGCTTCTTGCTCGGGATAGGAGCTTTTTTGGAGAAACCAACCTCTCTAAGCTTGGGAACCTTACTTATTAGACCTGTCAACCATCCCTAGAGGTTCTTTGTAGGCCTAGTCTTGGATCTAGGACTGACTTGAACTCTTTAGACTCTGAAGATGAGGTATGATTTATCCCCTATTCTTCTATGTTGTGCAATTCACCTATGCTTATTCATTCTCTTTGTCCTATGGGCATTAGCCTATACAAAATGTCTTTTCTTTTGAAAATCATGGTTCATGTGAGCTACCTTATTTGATATTGATCATGTGATCATGGATATTCTTTTGAACTCTTATCTTATGTTTTGTTCATGATTGAACTCTAAAAGTTGACATGTGATGTCTTTTTCCCACTTATGAGGTGGATGTATATTTTGGTCACTTATGTGGTGACTAGTTTATATATTCTGACTATACATTATACTTGCCTCTACATTTAACATGCTATGTGATTCAGTAGCACTAGAGAAGTGTAATTGCATTGGTTTTTATGACAGATGTGTTATTTTGTACCGAGCAGATGTGATATTTCCTGCTCTTTTGGGATGGAAAGGAACCTCATACCCATGGCAAGATGTGTGATTCTTGGCCAATGTTTTATATATTTGGGATATTGGTAGTATTCCTTTCTCTATCAGGTTTCAAGTGTATGAGACTTGGCCTCCTTTGTGTTTATATTGTTCTAGGGCTATGTTTATCTCACATTCATGTAGGTTGATGATATGGGGTGTGTACCCTAATTCTTTACATGTGTTTGTGTGGCACACTCTTTATGTTTTATTAATGGAATGCATTCTTTTGTTATCATATGATTTCAAATCCTTTTCTCTTGATACCCATTTGGGTGGTCCTTATCCTTTCTATGGGAAGCCTTATATATTTGATTTCCTTTATTCCATATATTGCTCAATTTCCTATTTAGTATGCACATACCAGCCTTTGCTGATGTCATCTATTTTCTCTTCTTGTTGGGGTATGCTTCCAACCCTAGGTGAATGACTTGGATGATATGGCATGTAGTTTTTGACTAAATTAAGGAGTTAAAGCTTCGAGACAAAGTTGTTATGGTTTAGACTTTCCTCTACTTAGATCCTTATGTTGTATCATACATGTATACCCTTATGGGATATTATGATGTACTTTTGTAATCTTTTGTGTAAATTGAATATAGTCATTATTTTTATTCTGCTGCTATACTTTGGTTGTTTTGAATACCATTTATTGAAGTTTAAAATTTTTGCACCTATTCTAGCATACCTTTGAGTGTGTTTGGAATGAATGTTTTATTCTTCAATTTTTTTAGTAAGGGGGTGATCCGCTTCCTTAACGTTGCTTGAATATTTCTTGAATATTGCTTGATTATTGTATATGGAAGAATGATTAACCATAATGTCTAAAGAGGAATCTAAATCCTATCTCCAAAACATTTGGACCTATGAACATTGAAAAAACCATGACTCTTGATATTTGATTTATGGAATATCGACTTGTGATTATTGATCTCGATGGTACGACTGCTATGATCACACTTTTGGATCATGAGATCACTCTTGATTTGTGACTAGTGACTATGATATTCCCAAATCTTGAAAATTTTGACACGATGACTGTGTTGATTCTCTTCATTAATGACTTATGGTTTAGCTCTCATGTGGACTAGACCTTCATTGGAATTTGAAAATGGAATCACAATATGGTATTATGATGTTTGCCTTGAAATGATGAAATATGAAATATGGATCATGGATGTAGAAACCCACCTTGGTCAATGTACAGGATAGAACCCTAATTGTTGGGAATGAAAGTAATATATACTCTTTATTTAAAGGGTTCTATGTGCTTGACTAGAAAAATGTGATTTCTCCATTCATGACCTGTATAATGATCTCTCAAAGTATCAACATTTATATGATAATCATATCAAATTAATGATTCATCTATCCATTACTTGACCCTGATACTCAATATAGTGTTGATACTGAGGAAATACCAATATGATTGTGAGTATGAAAGTCTCAATCTCAAATGTAGGGTTGCTTAACTTTTGTATACAAATTTACTTTTAGTGGGGAGGATGTGATAACCTATACTTTCTCATCTCACCATGTTTGTTCATCTAGTTCACACTTCAACTAATTTCTCACTCTTAACTTTGATTTCATGATTGAATATGTTTTTATACTTAAATGAAATTTAGTGTGCACATATAACACATGGTGATACTCACTTAAAAACTTTCTCCCAACTACATCAAGAATCATCCCATTAATTCCTAGTTTTATATCATTCACATATCACTATCTACCTCAAGCTTGTGTTGATTATGTAGAGGAATTTCTAAGTATTCCAAAACATTACATTTCATTCAAATTGGAGCTTAGATGAGAATATTATGCCCAATTGAAGCCCTTGACCTCTAAACATTACTTGTAACCTCTTGATTTATCTTTGGGTTGGCCACATTAGGCCCAATTATTGACACTAGATCATGAGATCCACTACCCTCATTCTTTTGCTTTCAATGATCTGAGTCCTATGTTGTTAACCAATCACAATCCATATTTTCCCTAGAAATATTTTTCATCCATTGGATCTTTCAACCCTGAATAGAAGATCCATCTGATGGTAAAAAAACCATCCGCTACTTCCATAAACAATGGACAGTGGACATGGTGTCAGGTCTCACCTAACCCGTTGTTTCTAGCCCCTTTTATCCCTTTGGTCATTCCTTCTTGCTCCATTGTTCACCCCTTTTCATTTCCACTATTTCCCTCACTTCCCATGCTCCAAAACTTTCCCTTCCCCCTTTCTTCTGTCCATATTTTCCAGCACTGCTTCCATGAACGCCCTAGAAACCTTTCCCTGACCACCTTTAACATTGATAAATGATGACATTGTCAGCTGTGCCAAGCCTGGGTAGCAGTTTTGCAACCTCTCTTGAGGTCTATGGCTCTGACTTCGCTCCTCTCCAGATAACTTCACACCTCTACACTGCCGTCGATAGATCTAGGTCGCAGGAAGACTTCTCATGGGAAAGATGACCATTGGGTCATTGATCCCTGAATAGTTTTCTATGATCATAGGGCTCCTACCCCTATGGGGCATGCGTTTGTGCCCCATGTTCCTATGGACCGCGCAGAGTCCCAGGAAAGGGAAGCCACTGATGGAGGATGTGGTTACTTGTTACCAACAAAGAGTGGCAATGGCTTTCAGTCGACAGTTGTCGAGGGGTGAGTAGTGAAACAAATGTGGGAGCTGAGGGAAGATAAGAGGCACCCTACTAGAACCCTCTTTAGCCCTTGGTTCCAAATACAAGGGTCCTAATCTCATGAAATATGGTAAAATCAGAATAGTAATATAATATATGATTTTTGACAAGAAAAATGTAAACTATCTGGTAAAAGTAATCTTAATATCTATTTTGACGCTTATATCCACTATTTCCCTCAAAATTCTTATTTTAGATCTCTTGAAGACCAAATGCTCAACCTTGATCCTATAAGTTCCAAAACTTGATGATGCCTCTAAGATAGTAACTTTGCTTCACTTTGGATTTGAATAATGTTGTATCTCATCTTAAAGTGATCCTAATGTCTTGTTGAACCTAAGACTGACTCCTTTAGGTACCCACTTAATGTAACTTAATCAAGATGGAATCTTTGGCTCTTTTTATTAACATATGATCATCCAACCTTGAAATCAGTAATCTTTATGTTTTTTTGTGACATGATCTACTAAGAACTCATGACTCTTACCATGGTGTAACTCATATGATATAAAAGACTTGCTTTTATACCTTAAATGTCCTAAAGTGTGATGATTGAGTAGCGATATGATTGGATCCTTAATTCTTATGAAAAAGTTAAACTTAAATGTCCAACCTCTATGATGACCTTCAAATCAAGCATTTGAATGGGTTGTGATAAGAAATGCCATGAACCAGACTCCTATGCAAATTTAATTACATATGACATACTTATGACACTTAACATGTTCTAAATGCATATGTTGGTTGTTGGGCTCTAAACTTGCTTGATCATGCTCCAATGTTATCCATTCTATCTTAATGAATTCAAATAAGTAGTTTTATCATACTATATCTACGGATCTTAACTTCACCTACTCCATGCACCTTAATCTCCTTTATTGTGATAATATAGGGTTGAATTCATGCATACAATCAACAACGAATATATAAATACCGCTTATTGCACATATGGATAACCTCATATGAGTATGTTGTCAAATAACATTTTGTTACTAGAATCGATAATATTATGCATATTCCTTTTCTCATATAATATCTTATTCCAATTAGACCATTGTAGATAAATGTGTATATTAGACCCATATTATATTCTCAATACCATATTTTTTATATGTGCAAGGCTGATAATTATCAAAAGGGGTACACTAGTATTTATGCATTCTTATAAGACTCGACTGGAATTACATACACTCTTATTTAATCATATCAATCTATCTAACATATGGTCATATTGTATGAATTTATACATATATGCAGATGAATTAATTATTACAAAGATATAAATACATTTATATCACTAAGATGGCTACTTAAATTATCATGTTTTCTCTATTAATTATCTGATTAGTATCTAATTAGCCTTATTAACTGATTTTTTATGTATCAAATTGATAGGAGAAAACTTACAGATAAAGCATCCTCATACTAGTCTATCGTGATCATGATCACCTCTTAGTTGTAGATCTTGGGAAGGAACAGATGTAGTGATCATGTTTCTTGATCATTCAAGGAGGTTCTTTTCCCATCTTTGTCTAATGAAGTTTATGGGTAAAGTATAAATGAAAACAATGATGGGTTGTGCTGATGGTAGAAAACATGGTTGTGGAGTTGCATATGTGGCCACAGACTATGAAGCAACAAGGCTCTATCATCCACAATAGGAAGAGATAGATGGCCTAGAGGCAACGAAAACTCTTGTGGAAGGAGGAGTCAAATATTTTGTTCATTTCTAGTTCTCTAGACCATGGTAGTTGTAGGTGTAGCTCTACCTTATCTACTAAAGTAGGGAGCAACAAAGCAAAGGAAACTAGGAGGAAGTGATAGATGAAGAAGGAGGGAGGTGGTTGGGTTAGTGAGGAATTAGGAGGCAATGGAAAAGGAACAACACGTGATTGAAGTTTGGGGTGGTTGATTGTCATTTTTCACATGGATAGGAAGTCACCATATCTTTTGAGAGGCTAAAGGAAGGGATGAAGGCACTGTTGTAGTAGGTGATGGAGCTGATGATGTACAAAATCCTTTATAGCAATAGGTACATGTGCTAGTTGAGGTTTGCATGGTGACCATGGAGAAGGTATAGGACATCATCATGGGAGTCCTATGGAGTGGTCTCGCAGGAACAACTAGTTGGCCTGCTTGCGGAGCGCTAGGGTGGTGCCCTGCAACAAGTGTGGTATGTAGAGAGAAGGCAATGCCTCCATTGATGGGTGGCACCATGTATTTGATCTATCAACCATCGCAAGAGGTGCTTTCTTGTTGCTAAGACTGTTGTACACATGCAAATCAGAAGAAGCGACTACTATACCATTATTACAAACATTACAACCACTATTCGTGCAATTCTTGCAGGACATGGGAGGCAAGAAGTTGACTAGGATTAAGAAAATGGGTTGTGGATGGTGGAAGGAGATGAAGGAGATTATCAGAGGATAAATAGGATGAGGGTGAGAGACAGTGGAGTGGAATAGGAGAAGAAGTAAGAGAAATGACTAGAGAGAGGGGGTGAAATGGTAAGAGGAGCAACAAATAGTCACAATTAGTTAAGGCTGAGGATTCATCCTGATTTCACTGGGAGAAGATGCAAGCATCATGTGGAGAAATATAAAATGAAATGGTTTTTTCATCAATTTAAATTATTGCTTACATTTATACATGTTAAACTAGGATTTTTAGATAATTAAATGAGTATTCAAATGAATTCTGATAAAATTGAAATTTGGCAAGTTGTCTAAATAAAGTGTGACAAATTATCTTTTAACATTTATTTTACCAAATGAACATGTTTGATATTTTATTTGATCAATTGTATGTTATGTATTTAATATTATACATTACTGTCTTTCTTAATTATTTTGATGCATTATTTCACTTTTATCGAATATGTTTCATCAACTAGACTTATGGTGTTTTTAGATTGAAGAGCTAGGGGAAACTCTAATTAATTAATGAATCCAAATCATAAACCTTTAATTAACAAATTTTTTATGATAATTAGTCATTAGTATTTTATATTCGATAATTTGTCATTATATTTTCTTGGATCATATTACTCCTTACCTATGGAAAGAGAAAATGAGGCTATATACCCAGATTTGAGTATGTCACAACACTCCCACCCCTAAAGAGGATTTCTACCTACAAATCCATCCAGTCAAAACCTAGAAACCATTATGAAAAACATCAACCAATTGCACTCTCTTAACTTAGTAACTTACCATATGTTGATCAGTACAATTTTGTATTTATTTATCTTAGTTATCCAATTAATGGCCATTATATCCATTTAGAAAGGTTTAACTTCTCTAATTTAGGGAGTTCTTGTACTTGTATGCCATTAAGCGATGAATTTTCATAATGGTTATCTAATTTGTTCATTATTGATTTTTGACAATACTTAAGTTGAAATACTCTTCTAGAGTACTAAAGTAAAGACTCCACCCCTTAAATGGGCTACCCTATCATATAAATAAACACTTAAAGGGTAGAATGGTGTAAATTGACTAAAGCATATATACCCCAAATTTTAACTCATTGCTTTGCTCTTAGGTCTAGGGTCTCAACATCAACCTAACCAGTTAATGATGTATTAATGATGGGTTCCTTACTAATTCAAATGTCACTTAGTGATGATTTGGTTCATGAAACCATAAAAAATCCATTTTTTATTTTTTTCATGTATAGCATACTAATAGAAATATTTTTGATGATGAAAATCTTACTATGTGAAGCTGAAAAATTGACACCAAAATCATTGTGAGAACCAAGTCAATCACTTTTCACCATAACTCATTCTACTGAAAGATTCTAAACATACAAGAGTATACAAGCTTATAGTTTAAGCATGAAAAAATCACAACATAAATTTCAATGATATATTTTACATTAACATGATATCAACTTTAACCAGATCCTTATTAGTTACTTCACCCATAGTCTACCACTTCATCTTAAACATACTCGATCCTATCAGGGGATACCTGACCTCAACATGGGTTATTAGGGGTCCTAAGGTTACCCAAATATCCTAAGAAGATGATAGGGTTTACAAGACTAAGAGAACTATATAAGAATCAAATACTTGGCTTCATTAGATAATTATATATCCACAAGTCCTAAGTGAAATATTTAGGTATTACTCCATCGTAAAGGGGGTAGGGGTGCTTAGGGTTTTCATGAATTGATTTGTATGCACTAAACTGGCATGGAAGTGGTAATGGCCAAAATAGACAAATATTGAAACCCTAATTGGTATTCCACGACTCATGGATGTCATATCTACAACCTATATTGAATTACTTAACTGTCTAATTAAGGAAATACATAGGATAACTTGAAATAGTTATATTTACCGACTACATTGGATATGATACAATATTATAAGGAGTAGGTCTAAATAGGGGCTCACTCAAATAATACATAATCCATGAAATGATAAAGAAATTGAAGAACATCAATATTTGTTTTATCAAAAATACACCAATACATTGATTCTCACCTTAAGAGGTGGTACTACAAAATTTTTCAACTATTTACATATAGGACTAGTTGTATAGGGATACTTGGCATCCCAAGATCTACTCATGTCCACATCATGCATGTGATTTTCTTATGTAGTTGTCTTTTAAGTCACCAATCACCTGGGTGGTTTGGGAAGAACACCCAAAAGAGGGAAGACAAAGAGAAGGTAATCATCCAATAAAAGTAGTATATGTGCAATACTCAAATATTTAGGAATTAAAAGAAAATAAGGACAAAAGCAAGGGAGTTTACAGTTAAAAGTAGACTATATAATCAGGGTAAGTTCAAGAGAATATATCAACTGAATGATAACAAAATAATAAGGCAATCATATAAGATGAATAATAAAATAAAGATTCTTTCCTTTTCAAACAAATGCACAAACATTAGTAAACAATGCAATGAATGTAGTTAGCACAAAGACTAGCATATTATAAGAAACAAAAGTTTGGAACCCGTATATTTCAAACCAAGGGAAGGAGGACTAAAACCTCAATCCAAAATGAACATAGAATGTTAGGATGACTAAAACCTCAGTGCTTGGTAGGAGTACTAAAACCTTAGTACCTATATATATAACATGTGGAAGGGGGTAGAAAATCCAAGTGCCTAGTTGGAGGACTAAAATATCAGTGTCATAAGAGGAGGGCTAAAACCTCAATGCCAATAAAACATGGTCTAACTACTTCTACAAATGACTAGTTAAAACCAAACATGCATAATATAGTAGGCAAGATGCTCTAAAGTATAACAAGTACAAAAAGGATGACAACATACAACATATAACAATTGGGGTCAAAGGACCCATATATATGGAGAGTAGTATTCAAAAATCATCAATGAAAAATCATATGAATTATAAATGAGATTATTAAAAAATTCAAAAAAAAGGAGAATAAATCAGAATATAACACATTGTTAACAATTTGGATTTAATCATTATATGCCCCAAATGAAATCAGTTGTATGCACATACTTGATCTTCACAATTGTTGGGTAACTCAATATTTATATTAGATTCCCAAAGTCTAGTATTCATCCTAGTAAACATTGGATACGTTATTCAAACCAAATTGAAAATGTGTATACATTCCTATTATAGATTTTCACATTTTTTTGACCTTAGTCCTAATCAAATGATTTCATATTAGGGGTTTCAATCTTATTAAGAAGATCCATGATTACATATCTATTTTATTTCTATTACACATCTTTCACCACATAATCCTAAGTATGTCTAGGTAATATATATGTGTAGATAATTTTATCGATTCCTTCCATTAAGGTATTATAATCTTATTCTCTTTTGATATATCATATGATTCAAGTTTAGTTAACTGAGGTCAATTGGCAGTCCATGTTAGGTATGTTTATTTAAATGCTTTTATTGTGAGAATCAAGCGTTTAAGTCTTGCATAAAGTCAACAATGAATGTAGAAATACCTCTTGTTACAATATGGTTAACTTAATATGAGTATACCACCAACTAGGTTTTGGGTACAAGAATTGATCATATGATACATATTCCTTATCTGGTATAACATCTATTCCACTTAGACCAATGTAGATAAATGTATATCTTTGATCCATATTATATTCTCAATACATATTTTCTATATGTGATACACATATAATTTTCTAAAAGGGTACACTAATATTTATGTAGTCTTATATGATTGGACTAAAATGCCAGATTCTCTTATTATTATATAATGTATCTAACATATTGTCATATAGTATGAATATATACATGTGTAGATGGATAAATTACTATAAAGACGTAGCCACATTTGTATCCCTATGATGGTTATGCAAAGTAACATGTCTTCTCTATTTATATTCTGAATTAGTATCTAATTAGCCTTATTATCAAGATTTTTTAGACAAACCTATAGATAAAGCATCCTCATATTGGTCTATTATAATAAGTTTCCTTTACTACGTCTTGGTTGTAGATCTTGAGAATGGAGAGATCCAATAATCAAATTTCTAGATCATTTAAGAAGGTTCTTTTCCTATCTTTCTCTAATGAAGTTCGTGTGTAAGCATATTTGGCAGTGGTGACAAATTGTGCTAGTGTAAGATGACATGGTTGTGTATTTGCATATGTAGACACAAAGTGTGAAGCAACAAGGCTTTATCAGCTGCAATGGATAGAGGGTGAGGGTCTTGAGGTGATGACAACTCTAGTGGAGGGAAGAGTCAAAGCTTTTGTTCATTTCTGGTTCTTTAGATCATGGTAGTAGTAGGTGTAGCTCTACTTGTTCTACTATAGTAGGGCATAACTTAGGAGAGGAATCAAAGAGGAAGTGATAGATGAGGAAGGAACAAGGTGGTTGGGTTTGTGAGAAACCAGGTGGTGATGGAGAAGGAATGACACAAGGTAAAGTTGGGTGTGGGTGTAGGTCATTGTTCACATGGATAGGAAGTCATAATGGCTTTTGAGGAGACTGGAGGAAGAGATGAAGGTGTTGGTGTAGAAGGTGATGGAGTTGAAGATGTACAAAATCCATTGTAGAAGTAGGTTTTTGTGCTGGTTGAAGTTTGACGGTGACCATGGAGAATGTATAACACAACATCCTGGGAGTCTTGTGGAGTGGTCCAACGACGATAATTGGTTGGCCTGGTTATAGAGTGCTAGAATGGCACCATGCAACAACTACCATGATGCTGAGAGAAGGCAATGCCTTCATTGATGGGTGCCTCCATGTATTTGATCTATCAACCATTACAGGAGGTGATGAAAGCTTTCTTACCACTAAGCCTGTTGGGTGCACACAAATGAGAAAGAAGTAAAGAAGAGAGCAAGAAACTACTTTCTCCATCCTTACAAGCATTGTGACTAGTATTTGTGTAAGTCCTATAGGAAAGGTGAGGCAAGAGGTCGATTAGGGTTTATAAAATGGGGTGTGGAAGGAGGAAAGAGATGAGGGAATATCATCAGAGGAGAAATAGGATGAGGGTGAGGGGCATCAAAGAGGAAGAGGAGAAGAAGGAAGAAAAATGACTAGAGAGAGGGGGTGGAACAATCAGAGGAGGAAGAGATAGTCACTATTAGTTAAGGATTAGGATTTGTCTGCGATTTCATAAGGATGAAGATGCAATAATTTTGTAGAGAAAAATAAGAGTGAAACAGTTATGGCATATGTTGTAATTATTGCATACATTTATACATGTTAGACTTGTATTTTCAACTAATTAAATGAGTATATAAATGAAGTTTGGTAAACCTAAAATTTAACAAGTTTTCTAAATAAAGTGTGAGGAATTATGTTTTAACTTTTACTTTTACCATTTGAACATGTTTGGTATTTTATTTCATCATTTGTATGTTAAGTACTCTATTTATACATTTGTTCTCTGTTTCATTGATTAGACTTATGATGTTTTTAAATTGATAAACTAGGGTCAACTCTAGCTAATAAGTGAGTTTATATAATAAACCTTAATTTGATCATTTTTAATGATTAATTATACATTACTATTTTGTAAAACATAATTAGACATTATATTTTCTCAGATCTAATTACTCCCAATTAAGGAAAAGAATTTAATACTCATATACTTAACAGTTTTCCTAAGAAATGAGAAAATTAGGAATTGAGTATGTTATATTTCTCAATTTTTAGAACATACACTTAACTTGATCATGAAAGGACGGGAATGCAGTCATGACCTTGATCTTGCAAAAATCTTGAAACACGGTTTCCCTATGACGATATTGACCTTTGATCTAATAAACTTATGAAATATGACTCAATAAATGACACTTCTCCTACTTCCATTTGCTTGATGGTTCATGACTATGAGGACTAATGTGATAGATTAGGGTGGTAGTTTGACTTATGGATCTCCTAGCCTAGGTCACATCACTATTTTGATTACCTATAAATCTTGATGTTCTTGATAATTTATAGTTTGGAAGGGTAACCCCTTCCACATGGTCCTGATTTCTTCACCCAAGTCTCTAATAGGTCAAATATATAACAACATTTACACTCAATCTTGAATATCAATTTTATGATGATCTTGAAATCCAATAATGTTGATTATATCTATTGGTTAAATTCCTAGAAAGACCTAGTTCTAGTTCATTCATCAACCTCAAATACCATGATAGTATAAATGATTTTGACATCTCTAGATGTTTCTTGAATGTTGTTGGATAGTTCTATATGGATGAATGATCACACCTATGATCTAGGTAGGAACCTAAACCCTAGACTCAAAATCTTGTTCCTATGACTTTTGATATCCAAAAATCTTGACTCTCAATATTGCTATTGAAATATTAACTCATGATTATTGACCTTGATATTGACTTGAATCCTATGGTTACCCTATTTTGGATCTTGATATCAACATCTATATATGATGTATGACTTTCATGTCCCCGAATCTTAAAAATTTTGAAATGATAATTATGCTGACCAACCAATTTATAAATTAAGGTTTAGCTCTCATGTGGACAATGACAAGACCTTCCACTTACTTTGAAAACAAAACCATGACATTAATCTATGACGTTTGTGACAAATAGTTGAAATAAGAAATCTCAATCATGGATGAATAACCCCACCTAGCCCAATGTATAAGCTATAACCCTAATTTTTGGGATTGAAAGACATCCCTTATCTTAGATAGCAATATTCATTTACCAAAAGCCTGATCTCTATTAGTTTGTGATCTATGGAATGATCTTTCACATTAAAATATCAAGGTGACTATGCTTTGACCTTGGTACCTATTATTGAATTTTTAAATAATGTCACAATGATGAATCTCATGAGGAATAATATGATGATAAAAATATGGAATGTGAAGTACCAATATCCTTATAGGAATTGTTCAATTTTGGAGACAAAACTTTTTTTAAGGTGAGAAGGACATGAAAAACTAGATTTTCTCTCTCATTTTATTATTAACACTGTGACACAATAGATTCTCAATTATGTTTGACAACCTTCCTCACCCTCAATTTGATGATTTTGAGTCACATTATACTCAATTGTTGCATTGGATTCGGGGGGGGGAATAAAGTTGAGAAGAGACCTCAATATCACAGTATGTGAGGGAGATAGTAGTAGAATTTTGTAATAACTATCTACTATGCAAAAGGAGTTACTCAAGACCTACCTACACACTCCTCTCCTTTTTGGTGGGTTGTCCCTGCACATACCCTCTAAGAAGTTGGTCCCTTGATCCATAACTGTTACAACCCCAACTTTTGGGTTCATTTGGTGTGAAATTTAACTTCTCATATTAAAAATATTTGAACAAATAAGGATATAATTTTTTTTTAATAAATGGATTTCGTTTATAATAGCCTAGTTGGTTTCTTTGTGGGCTTTATTGGCTATTGGGCCCAAAAACAAGGAAAAGGAAAAGGAAATTCAATTATTAAAAGAATATTTAAGAAATGGAGAAAAGAAAGATAAAGAAATCTCTATAAGGCAAAGGAATATCCTACAAGGATGGATTTCATGCCTTTTGGGTTCCTTGGGTTCCAAGGAGTCCAAACTGCAAAGATCATGCAATAAGAAAGAGAAAGGATTAATAAAATATTGCTTTATTTAGAAGAAATGTGAGATAATGATAATATTACAAGAAATATGTGGAAATATGGATAATGAATCCATCTTGGATGAGATTTCTTGTCCACATAGTTTCTAACGGAAAAAGGAATCATAATCAAAGAAAATAAAAGATTAAGAGAAAGAAAATATGCATAAAATATGCCATATTAAGAGATAATTTGCATATAAAGAAAAGTATATCATACTTTCGATTTTGAGTCCCAAATTTGGTACAAACGTGGATTAAGTCATTATAAACTTTCTCCTCAAATTTAAGATTAAAATGATAAATGAGGAGAGAGATACGATTTTTACAAACTTCTTAAAGTGAGTGAATAATCAAGAATTTCGTATTAAATGTCACAAATCCTAATATAGATCTGGCACGCACCACGGCTGCCGTTGGATTGAGATCCAAGGGCACCTGGTTCCTCTTCTACCTCCAGTAGGATTGGAAACAAGAGGTGTCCGGATTTTCCTGGATTCTCTCGCAACCTGGTCCAGGTGCTATTTTGGAAACAACCTCGTTGACTTCATGAGCGAATTTCAAACCCAACCGACCTATATTTGGGGTGGTTTGGGAAGCTCTAGAAGCTTCACCCAATCACTCATCATAGAAGGACTGCGTCAGGAGAACTCTCCTATATATAGGAGGGTCGTTGACCCCTGACAAGGAAACAATAACCTCTGTGAGACTCTGCTAAACCTTCACAATCGACAACCTGTGGGGAATTTCCCCAAGAGATCTGCTCTCTACCGCGGTGCCGATGAACTTGTCTGGTCAGAGTCATCCTACCCATTCCAGTCACCCAGCACACCAATGGCAGAATTGGAAGCAGGTACAAGTTCTAGAGGACCAGGCAGAAGTCTGCAAGCCGATGCTGTGAGGATCGAGGGTCGAGAGTGCAGGGTCAGTTATGATGTTGACCAAGGATCGACACAGCCCTGTACACAGGGACTGACGCGAGGAAGAAGAAGGAGAAAGGGCAAAGAGACTCCTTTACCCTTGATTCTCATGAAAGAATAGAGGGGAAAAGTTGTCCTTTGTCCCCATCTCTGACCCACCTTGTAGGAGCAAGCCACTTTGCTGATGTGGCAGCCTCTTATTGGCCCGAAAGGTAATTATCTCGTAAAATTCATATCTAATGACTGGTAACTCAGATTAAAACAAATTATATATGAATTTTGATCAAGATAACTCATGGAATGAAATAAAAATATATTTGAAGCATAATTCTGATTGAAATTCGAAAAGTAATGGATGTTATTAACTTTAATGTTTTAAAGATTAAGAAACCCTATTTAGAGATGATTAATGCATTTAGTAGGGTTTAATGGATGATTATAGTTGATATTAACCTATTAATTGTAATAAGGTATATTGAGAACCAAAACGATGAACTTTGCACGTAATTGGTTTAATTTAGAAATTCATGTGCATAAATATGATTTAATGGGCCTTGAAACCCTAATATTAGTGAACATGACTCTTAATAACTTTAATTGCTCAAAGTCATGATTAAAGTTGAGATATGATAATTCTAAGCTATTTTGAGTATAAAAGTCCCTAATTTGTGGATAAATGCCCTTAATGTAGTAATTAGGGTTGTCTAATGAATAAAAGGTAGAATTAATGACGAATAGAGTTCATGTGTGAATTAGACCATAATGAACTATGAATTGATGATGAATGTGCATAATGATCTTGTCATGGATTAAAAGGATAAAATTAGTAGCTTTAATGTAAAATAAGCTTAATGAAATTAATTGATGGTTAATGGTGCCTTTAAATATGAAAATAGGGTTATATGTTGTTAAGATAACCTTAATATTGAAGAATAGATAAGATAATAAGGGTTTATGAGTAATGGTATAAAATTAGGATTTAAAATAGTAAAATATGAAGGGAAATCCTGATTGCAATGGAAATCCTAAAAGTGAACTAGAAACCCTAGGAAGCGAGCTAGGTTTAATAGATCTTGATGACCTAAGTAATAAAAGGAAATTGTATGGTTATTTCAGGATCTTATATGTGTGCTTGCTTGGATTTCTTACTTGCATGGATTATTCTATCTCAAATCAGCCTAACAGGTATGTGGTTATGCTTATGAATAATTGCTCTAGTTTCACGGTGATTACCGAACGTTTTATCACTTGCTTAGAAATAACTGTTGGATGCCTATTTATTTCAAGCAACTATAAAGTGACTATTATTATCACTATAAATGTGCATACATGACTGGCTCAGATCCTAGTCCACCTCTGTGGCTTTACAAAGGCTAAAAAGGGGTAACCTAGAGCAAGGTCTAGGTTATCGTGAGTTAGAAATTGGGCTACCCATGTGTAATGCCATGAGACTCTTTAGCATGCCATGAGTTAAGGAGTGGGCTACCTATGGGTAGTGCCATGTGACTCAACCCTTGAAACTGGTTCACCTGTTGGGTGGGATCATGAGGGGTTTAATGGGGATCTACCATAAGGAAGGTAGCATCTAGGTTCACTGCAGCGACAACGCAGAGGCAAGGGTATGTAGGGATTGAGCAGTTATGCAAAAAACATAAAGTTGTTTGTTTAAATCATAATTGACTGATTACATTATTATCATAGTTGCATGATTATTGTTTCTCCCTCATACCAACTTTATGTTTGTTGGTATTTTAGGTACAAGCCAAAAGGACAAACAATAAATCATCATATTGTGAAATACATGAATTAAAATACCAAGAGGATTAGTTAGAGTAGAATTCATATGTGGATAGAAGTTTAGAAGATCCAAGTTTTCAAAAGGTATGCAATTTTTTTATTTTTACCACATTTCAGTATAGTTGGTAGAATTTAATAATTGTTATTAATTATTTGTCAAACCTTTGATACTGTTAATTTGGATAATGGCTCTGAACTTCTGGTCTCCCTTAATTGGGGGTTACCGGGAGGCGGTGTAATTACATTTGGTATCAGAGCATAGGTTCCTCCTTTAATCTTTAAGAATTATTAAATTTAACAAACTCTATAGAACCCAAGGGAGTTATTAGAGGAATTTTTGAAGGATAGAGGTGTCTAGAAAAGGATCACATCCGGGGTCTGGCAAGATTTTCCTCCACACCGCTAGTCAGAATATGAGGACTCCTGGATTAGTGTGACTGCCTGGCCAATGTCTCAGGATTTGACTCAAAATAAGATACCTTTAGGACTCTCTCATCTTGTTCATCCCTTCTCAAATCAAATGCTATTAAGGATTATAAGGATTAGGGTTTTCTCTCTTTTCCTCACCCTCTTGAGGTATGGGTAAGGTTGATAAGGTTTAAGGAATCCTCCACCAAATCAATAAAAAGAACATGTAAATAAGATGTCATGGACATAAGCTTAATAGATTAAGAGTAAAAGAATAGATACATGCTTAGGTCGTATGACATAAGTTGTCATGCCCTCAGGAGAGACCTGAGGCTAGACCTTCTTGTCAGGAGGATAAGTGAAGAGAGTTCTTCTTGGAGGTGGAGATCTCCATTACAAGTAGAGACCTGGCACATCCTATGAAGATGATGTTAACCCTAACCCTAAGTGAAGGTTAGAGAGAGAGAGGTGACACGAAGAGTTAGATGTTAGGGTAGACACAATGTTTAGAGGTACATGCCTTGGATGCCATATGAGCCATGAGAGGTTGGATGGCTGAGTACCTTTGGCGACCCCAACCCTGGGAAGGGTCGTGCATGTTAGAGTGAAGGATAGCTCCTTCATTGATGAGGCTAGAACCTATGGAAACCCCATGAGCTTATGTGGGCAAGGCAGAGTAGGAACCTGAAATATGTCAGTAGTGCAACAGTAGGTCGAAACCCTAGCCAAGAAAGTATGTTGGATAGCTAATGAGATAAGCATAATGAGTTATGGATAACCTTGAGCAAACATAAGCGTGAACATAGGCTTCACCATGAAGAGGTACACTTGTGAGATTGATCCATCTTCTTGGAGAAAGGACCTTTAGTATAAGGTTGGTTGGGAGTTAGCTCTAGAAAGAGAGAGCAGGACCCATGCTAGAAGGTTGGAAGCCTATACTTTGAGATATGAGGAAAGGTGAGGAGTTGAGGATGATGCGACCTAAGTGGATGATAGTGGTTGCCTCGTACTTGATCCCTGGATGTTGATGATATCTTGGTTGCCTTTAGAGGAACCAAACCTTAGAGGGAGGATGAGGCTTCTGGTACCTATGTGCCTATGGTATAGATGAGAAGAAGAGTTCCTTAGACCTGGAGAGGTTAGTAACAGGTTGTGAGGCCTCATACCTTGTTGTTTGTCCTTGAGGAGGACTCAACTCGAAAGTGTTGCTCGAGTAGAAGGATGACAGGAAGTGCATGCCATACCTTTTATATGTTTGGTTCATGGTTAAGAGGTTGAGCAGACAGTTAGACATAAGAAGAGTGAACCTAGGGTTCCTAGGCCTAAGAGGGGAAGTGGTGTACCCAATGACCATGATGAGTTTTGAGCATGGTACTCCTCATGTTTAGAGGAAAAGGAAACCCCTCAAGTTTAAGGTATGTTTGATGAACCCCTCATAGTTAAGTTGATGGCATGGGAAGGAATGATCTTGATCCAGCGTTGAGGAATGAGAACAAATATGACCTAGCATGGTTTAGTAGGTGGTCTTCTTGTGCCTTAGTAACTTGCCCAGGGTTAAGCATGCTCATGTGGATGTAAACCTGAGACATAAGGGTGTTTCTGACCTTTGTTATCAAGAGGTGTAGTTTCCTCCCATCCTGGGAAAGGGACCCTTTGGAAGGGTGTATACCAGTTTTGTGGGCTTTGAGGTCTCATAGTATCTTGAGAAGCTAAGTGAAAAGTACATGGTATGAGAATGAACTTGTAGACCCATAGATAACCATCTCTAAGTGCATGTGGATGTGTTACCATGGAGGTAACTGGTATGGGGCTTGACCAAGGTAGGCAGGTTGCCATGACCCTATGAAAGGATGGAAGTCAACCCATGAATATAGAGAGAGAGATGATGAAGGCTTGGTAAGGTTCTAAGTTGGACATTTACTTTAATAGAATCCTAAGTCTATCCTAGGGTCAGGTAGGGATAAGACTGATGGAAGTAGGAGTTGCCTAATTCCCTATTTGCACGTGACCATAGGGTCGTGAGGTAACAACTATCATTGTATGAGGGCCATGGGTTAGGAGATTGATCACCTTCATGAACTCATGGGACCCAAAGGGCGGATGAGTAGGGCACTCTCTGGATGCATAAGGGAAGATGGATGACCCCTAAAGTGCCGACACCCTATAGACCTAGAGGAGATGACCAAGGAATGTGTGTGGACCCAAGTAAGTTTGAGACTAGTTTTTCCCTAGAAGTAACTTTGATATCGAGATGATTGTGATGTAGAGACATATGTGGCACAATTCAACGTAGATTTAAAGGTGTACTGGCAAGGTGGGATGTACCGTATCTACTCTTGGAACAGGAAGAACTCTATATTTGGACTGCAACCAAATGCTTATTTTCTCTTGTTATGGGAAGTGAGAGATAGGACAATATGCATGCCATACACCAAGGATAAAAGATGATGTGAGTTGGAACGTTGCTATGTGGTATGAGGACAGAGATGATAACGTGCCCTGGTGGAGTGAACGATACATGAATGGTTTACAAACACTAAGAGGAATAAGGTAGTCATCTAATGAGGATGTTTTTATCATGAGGTATGAGTCATACAAGGTTGAGTTTGAAAAACTAGGAGAATAAGATCAGAGTTTTCTTGATGAAGATAGACTTAGAGCTGAGATGAGATAATAAGTGGAATACATGGAGGTGTATGTCTTCAACTTTACCTAATACCAAAGGATGTGAAGTGGTAATGGATGCTCTGGATGAGATACAACTGCCTAGTTTAGATGGCGGCTAGAAGAGGTTTTTAGGATAACCCTCAGCTAGAATGGAGATAAGTTTGGCTAACACTCAGATGTAACAATATCGGTTGATAAAGTTAATGGTTGTTTGGTTAGCCAGCCCAGTCCTTGATGCAATGAAAGGATGGTTGCAACACCTTAGATGCACTTATATGAAGTGGAAGGTGATGAAACCCTATTTAGAGTGGTTTAGGGTTTCTGAGGAATCAATCGTCAAGAATCGTGACAATACAGGAGATCATGATTACCATATACCATGGTACTACCAAGATAATATGTGACAATAGTACTTTGGATGCTTAAGATGAAGTTGCATGTGGTATGTTTCCATGCAAGCTAGGAGGTGAAGGACAAACACCAATAACCCAATGTTTTGACATAGAGGATAAAGAGTCCTTGAGAGGGAATGGGAGTTCATCACTATGGATGTCGTAAGTCTCCTCTAGACCAAGAAAGGTCGAGATGTAATATGGGTTATGGTAGATCGCCTTACCTATATGACATGATAAAGAAAGAGTATTGTCAAGGGACAGATTTGATTAAACTACATCTGAGAGAGATGGTTCAACTACACCATGATGCAAGTTCAAAAGTTCTTGAGTATGACCTAAAGGTTCACTTCCATAAGGTGGAAGTAGGTACATGAAGAACTCGATGTTAGTACCGTTTATCACCCCTAACTAATGGTTAGTGTGATCCAGACTAGAGGGTCTGATGAGAGCATGTGTTCTCATTTAGGGTGATACTTATAGATAGTTCTTGTCCTTGTAAGATGTGATGATAACCACCATAGCCAGTATCGGGATGTAAAGAAGCTCTGCAAGGGAGGTTGTATCAGTCACCACTTCATTAAGATGATGTGGGTGAAGGGACCTCATGAAGGTCAAGAAAGGACCAAAGTGTGTGCATATGAAGTTGCTTTGATCGTGTAATGGCTGAAAGGAGCCCAGAGACAACATGAGTTATAAGATGATGCAAAGTAGACTGACATGTAGTTCACTGTGGGGGAATATGCGACATGAAAATCCGACCCCTCTAAGTTAGAACTAAGAGAGCTGAGTCCCCGATGCATGGGTTCTTTTGACATGGTTTGGTGGTGAAGGTTAAGTTTGCCCTTACCCCTCAGGATAAAATAATGTGTGATGAGTTCCATGTGTCCAATTTAGAGCACTATGTGAGGTACCCAGACCATGTGTGGAGCAATGAACCTAGTGCGCCCCAAGGGAGGCTATAATGACCTGAGTCACCTATGAGGTTTATAGATGCCAAGGTGAAAGAACTCAGAGAAAGGAATATGTGATGATAAAGGTTCTTTGGAAGCGCCATGGATAAGGTAAAGCCACATAGGGGCCAATGATGGACATGGAAAAGTCTTATGTTGAATTGTTTGATTGCTTGATGGAATTTTGAGGACAAAATTCCTATAAGAGGGGAAGGATGTTACAACCCCAACTTTTGGGTTCATTTGGTGAGAAATGTAATTTATCATATTAAAGATATTTGAACAAATAATGATATATTTTTTTTGAATAAATGGATTTCGTTTATAATAGCCTTGTTGGTTTCTTTGTGGGCTTTATTGGCTATTGGGCCGAAAAACAAGGAAAAGGAAAAGGAAATTCAATTATTAAAAGAATATTTAAGAAATGGAGAAAAGAAAGATAAATAAATCTCTAGAAGGAAAAGGAATATCCTCCAAGGATGTATTTCATGCCTTTTGGGTTCCTTGGGTTCCAAGGAGTCCAAATTGCAAAGATAATGCAACAAGAAAGAGAAAGGATTAATTAAATATTGCTTTATTTAGAAGAAATGTGAGATAATGATAATATTACAAGAAATATGTGGAATATGGTAACTAATCCATCTTGGATGAGATTTAGTGTCCACATTGTTTCTAATGGAAAAACGAATAAAAATCAATGAAAATAAAAGATTAAGAGAAAGAAAATATGCATAAAATATGCCATATGAAGAGATAACTTGCATATAAATAAACGTATATCATACTTTCTATTTTGAGTCCCAAATTTGGGACAAACGTGGATTAATGCATTATAGACTTTCTCCTAAAATTTGAGAATAAAATGATAAATGAGGAGAGAGATACGATTTTTACAAACTTCTTAAAGTGAGTGAATAATCAAGAATTTCGTATTAAATGTCACAATTCCTAATATAGATCTGGCGCGCACCATGACAGCCATTGGATTCAGATCCAAGGGCACCTGGGTCCTCTTCTACCTTCAGTAGGACTGGAAACAAGAGGTTTCCTAATTTTCCTGGATTCTCTGGCAACCTGGTCCAGGTGCTATTTTGGAAACAACCTCGTTGACTTCATGAGCGAATTTCGCACCCAACCGACCTATATTTGGGGCGGTTTCGGAAGCTCTAGAAGATTCACCCAATCGCTCATCACAGAAGGAATGCATCAGGAGAACTCCCCTATATATAGGAGGGTCGTTGATCCCTGACAAGGAAACAATAACCTCCGCGAGACTCTGCTAAGACTTCGCAATTGCCAACCTATGGGGAATTTCCCCTAGAGATTTGCTCTCTACCCCCGTGCCGATGAACTTGCCTGGTTGGAGTCATCCTACTCGTTCCAGTCACCCAGCATGCCAATGGTGGAATTTGAAGCATGTACAAGTTCGGGAGGACCAGGCGGAAGTCTGTGAGCGACTACTGTGAGGATCGAGGGTCGAGAGTGCAGGGTCAATCATGGTGTTGACCAAGGATGGACGCAACCCTGTACAAAGGGACCGACGTGAGGAAGAAGAAGGAGAAAGGGAAAAGAGACTCCTTTACCCTTGATGCTCATGAAAAAATAGAGGGGAAAATTTGTCCTTTGACCCCATCTCTGACCCGCCTTGTAGGAGCAAGCCACTTTGTTGATGTGGCGGCCTCTTATTGGCCCGGAAGGTAATGATATCATAAAATTCATATCTAATGACTGGTAACTCAGATTAAAACAAATTATATATGAATTTTGATCAGGAGAACTCAAGAAATGCAATAAAAATATATTTGAAGCCTAATTCTGATTGCAATTCGAAAAGTAAAGGAAGTTATTAACTTTAATGTTTTAAAAATTAGGAAACCCTATTTAGAGATGATTAATGTATTTAGTAGGGTTTAATGGATGATTATAGTTGATATTAACCTGTTAATTGTAAAAAGGTATATTGAGAACCAAAAGGATGAACTTTGGACGTAATTGGTTTAATTTAGAAATTCATGTGCATAAATATGCTTTAATGGGCCTTGAAACCCTAATATTAGTGAATGTGACTCTTAATAGATTTAATTGTTCAAAATCATGATTAAAGTCGAGATATGATAATTCTAAGCTATTTCAAGTATAAAAGTCCCTAATTTGTGGATAAATGCCCTTAATGTAGTAATTAGGGTTGTCTAATGAATAAAAGGTAGAATTAATGACGAATAGAGTTCATATGTGAATTAGACCATAATGAACTATGAATTGATGATGAAATCACATAATGATCTTGTCATGGATTAAAAGGATAAAAATAATAGCTTTAATGTAAAAGAAGCTTAATGAAATTAATTGATGGTTAATGGTGCCTTTAAATCTGAAAATAGGGTTACATGTTGTTAAGATAACCTTAATATTGAAGAATAGATAAGATAATAAGGGTTTATGAGTAATGGTATAAAATTATGGTTTAAAATAATAAAAAATGAAGGGAAACCCTAATTGTAATGGAAACACTAAAAGTGAACTAGAAACCCTAGGAAGTGAGCTAGGTTTAATAGATCTTGATGACCTGAGTAATAAAAGGAAATTGTATGGTTATTTCAGGATCTTGTATGTGTGCTTGCTTGGATTTCTTACTTGCATGGATTATTCTGTCTCAAATCAGCCTAATAGGTATGTGGTTATGCTTATGAATAATCACTCTAGTTTCACAGTGATTCCCGAACGTTTTATCGGTTGCTTGGAAATAACTGTTGGATGCCTTTTTCATTTCATGCAACTATAAAGTGAGTATGATTATGACTATAAGTGTGCAAACATGACTGGCTCAGATCCTGGTCCACCTCTGTGGCTTTGCAAAGGCTAAAAAGGGGTAACCTAGAGCAAGGTCTAGGTTATTGTGAGTTAGAAATTGGGCTACCCACATGTAGTGCCATGAGACTCTTTAGCATGCCATGAGTTAAGGAGTGGGCTACCTACGAGTAGTACCATGTGACTCAACCCTTGAAACTGGTTCACCTATTGGGTGGGATCATGAGGGGTTTAATGGGGACCTACCATAAGGAAGGTAGCATATAGGTCAACTGCAGCGACAACACAGAGTCTAGGGTATGTAGGGATTGAGCAGTTATGTAGAAAACGTAAAGTTGTTTGTTTAAATCATAATTGACTGATTACATTGTTATCATAGTTGCATGATTATTGTTTCCCCCACATACCAGCTTTATGCTGACTGATGTTTTCTTTGTCGGCATTTTAGGTACAAGCCAAAAGGACAAACAATAAATCATCATATTGTGAAATACATGAATTAAAATACCAGGAGGATTAGTAAGAGTAGAATTCATATGTGGATAGAAGTTTAGAAGATCCAAGTTTTCTAAAGGTATGCAAAGTTTTTATTTTTACCGTATTTCAGTATAGTTGGTAGAATTTAATAATTGTTATTGATTACTTGTCAAACCTTTGATCCTGTTAATTTGGATAATGGCTCTGACCTTTTGGTCTCCCTTAATTGGGGGTTACCGGGAGGCGAGGTCATTACAATAACCAATGTGAGGTCTCAAATGTCAAACCTTGGTCATATCCCAGTAGAACAATTTTATGGTACCATATTAAGAATGATATGAATAATACATGAAAACAATACTAATGAAATATTATATAAAAAAGATACCCAAATATGAGAAATTATAAGAGATAAGTAAGATATGATGTGTGTGACATATATATGGATATTTATTCATTCAATTTCTCACATCTATCATGTCTTTCTATATACATGTACTCAATAAATCATGTAATAAAGAAAAAAAATTCCCAAGATATGATTGTATTATGAGTGTGAATTAATCACTCACTAATGTGGAGACACCTCAAACAATATGTCATAAATGCTTTTTAGGTTTCGAAGCTGGATTAAGATTGATGGTTCTTGGAAACAATTTTGTTATTGTTTTGGTAGTCTAGTTTGAGTCCCTACACACTCACATTCTATATAGAGAGATATTATTGTATGTGTAAGACCCCAATATTTTCTTAAACCATAATATGTTTCTTGAATCTTGATTGCATTCTTAAATAGAACTTAACCCAGCTGATGCTTGATGATATAATCCTAATCATATTAAAATATAATGTATATGGTACATTTATCTTATGTTAAAGATCACATCAAGTTTTATTGTCCTATACTCATGTATGTGATCATACTTGGTTGTTTCTCCATGAATCAGGGTTTCAAACCTCATATTATGGAGTTGTGGTGGACCTTGAATTTTGGTCAAATTCATGACCAAGACTTGGGTTCATGACTAGGATGATGAGTGAAAGTGTGAGTGAGAGTTGAATTCCGCATGTTGTGGGACTCTGGTCAAGCCAATGAACTCTAGTCTTGGTCATGAGCCCGGATTGAATTAATGAACTACGGTCATGTTCATGATTAAGGGGAAACTAAGTTCAGTTCTTGAGTGAGAAGTGGGATAATATGATGTCAAATAAGTCCTTATAGGGTTGAGTGTGAACTCAGTTTAGTTCAAGGTGAACTTGCATTGAGTTAAGTGAAGCATTTTTGAGTTGATGTTGATCAACCAAGGTTGAGTTCTGGGTCAGGTTAACTACATCAAGCATCTTGGGAATAGACAAATGTGTGGATTTTTTGACTCTATATTTAGACTTGACTTGAACCTCCATATTTAAATAGAGGGCCTCCTCCTAGGTACAATCCAATTGCATGGATGAGAGTGTTGAAGTGCAACTGGAGTGAGCCTCCCAAGTGTATAGCTCAGGATAATTCTTGAATATGGACGTTCTACCTAGATCTTTTAAATTGAGATAATACAAAAGCTATCTTAACCTATTTTTATTTAAGAGATCCATGTTTCTCACTTGTTTTGTTCACTTTATTCTTTTTGGTGCCTTCTCAATCTATTTTTTGGGAAAACATGGTGGAAACCCCTTTCCCTATCTAAGAATTCCTTCTTTCTACCTTCCTTTTCCTAGATCTAGCTAGATCTTTCTAGGAGTGACTTTAGAAGGACCATAAATGGTCTGTTTGAAACATTTTGAAGGACTTTTGAGCTTGGTTCAAGCATATTCCTTGTCCGATCTTGAGGTCTTGATGGTATCAAGTGATATAATGGTTGTTTTATATTCTTTGTTGGAAAAACTTTCTTATAATCCATATTACAACTAAGATGATGCTTGCTTGTCTTAAAAAGAAAACCTTTTCTTGGTTGTTTCGATTGTATGAAGAGAAAATATGAGTTTCCATACCTTATTTTCTATTAGATGTTGATATTAAGTGTAATATTCTAGATATGATTCTTCTATAAGACTAGATACTTTGATGAATGTTTGATCTTGTTCTAAAAGTGACATTTTGATGGATGTTTGACCCCTGAATTAAGAGAATATGAAATTCCTACCTCCCTTCTTGTTTTATGAAGATCTTCCATGCAATATTGAAATTTTATAGCCATTCTCATACTAAAATTTCAAGTAGGTAATGCTCATGCTTCAAAAACCACAATTTTATACCTTCTTCTATCTCTATACATATTTTTCTCATTTGATATACCTTATAGACAAATTTTCTGTAATGTTGTAACTTAATTAAGAAGATATACACACCTTTTATGAAAGAGTGAAGCCTTGTGATGGATTGTTATATATATGAATAATTTGTAAAGAGAAAGTTAGTTTTGGACATGGAAGTTATGAATCAGCCTAACTTTGAGCCCTATTTTAGTGAGCTGAGATTTTTAGGGTTATAACCCATACTGGTTTTCCTTCAGTTTGGTTGGGATTCCCACCATTTAGTCATTATATTGGACCCATTTTGAGATATCTATTGAATGGGTTAATATATTAACATGATGCTATGATTTATCTAAATACTTGATTATACATGAATGTTGAGTAAAATGATAATTAAATCAAGTGAAACATGATTTATGCATTAGTGAAATGAGAAATATTTTAGCAATCTTGTATCATGAATAGGTACCCATAATCATATACTATCAAGTATACATAGGTACTAAGGTACCATATTATGTATCATTTTTACTGGCATCTTAATTATGAATATGAATAAGAGCTTGGTTGAGAATGCATCTCGGTTGGTATGTAACATTGTGATTCGAAACCATATGATAAAATGATATATGTGGTTCCTAAACCCATGACATAGGTGTCATGGTCTAAGTAAAAAGGACATGCCTAATTTGTTATGTAGGTTTCCAGACGATGAGCCTCCACTTGTTCTATCCACATCGATTGAATCATGGCACAATGTTATGGATATTGATTATTCTAAGATGCTATAAAATAATATAGAGAAGTGCATCATCACTATCTATTGGTTTGAGTGGTACTCCTCAAGCTACCAATGTATTTAACAATAAAACATGTAATTAAGTCATCTAGTGTTATGTGGTTCATATTCTTAGAATTCACACTATGATACTTTTATTTTCTTATATGCCTTGATATGTCTATTTATAGGGAAATATGGCATTAGGTAGGCAGTAGAAACAAAAAAGTTACTACCATATTCCTCATTAAACCAGCAGATTGCATCAATGACTATATAATGGAAAGGATGGTTTTGAGGATATACCTGGTCCTAGAGACAGTCCAATGAGAATCTCCTCATCATTGTAATCATGTAGCTATCTTCTAGTTGCACTCAAACGATGTCTGAGGCGGCTCCTGGTATTCACCACTGACAACAGACTAAAATTATCCTCCTAGAGGGAAAAGTATCCACACCTCTAGAGAAGTCCACACAGACCGCATATAACTCGTGTCATCCTGCTATAACGTACATGAAGGAGTTGTCCCTCCTGTTGGTGTACTAGTCACCAACATGCTCTCCAAAAATTGTTCTCCCTTATTATCCCTCCCTTTATTGGGTAGGACTTGCTAGGGATATCTTTTGGTTACCACAACTAGAGAGGACAACAATCATCATGGGAAAATGAGTTGTATCTCTAGGAAGCCCCTAATACCCCTCTATTTATAGGAGGGTCAGTGTCAGGGTTCCCAATCTATGTGGATGGAAGGGACCATAATTTCATGAATTTTTGCAACTTGCAACAGGCAAAAAAATCGGTTCACCATTGAACCGATCAATTGACATGTGAGCATATTGGTTCACCTACTAAACTGATCATTTCATCATGTCCCCCAATTGCAATTGTATTGGCAATTCTAATCCAGTTAATGCACAACATGACATCAACAGTAATCCTTGATGCAATCAAATTTCTCTTGTGAACAAGGAGGTTCATCTCATGAACCAGTCATCTCACGACCATCAGCCGATCAGTTCACTCAGTGAATCAGGTGGTTCATGCTTGGTTCATCCCAAATTCATACAATGCAATATTCAATCTATTAACACTCCAACTGGTATCGGTTGAGTCCAGTCAGTCAATTGTTGTTTAAATTGAGTACCTAAACACTTTAGTAGTAAATTTAATTATTATTCATGAATAAACTCCTATTCCAAGTGAATTCATATGTGTGTGACCGTATAGGTCCCATATTATGTTGGCTGTAAATGTCCATAACCAATTATGACATCACAAGTAAAGAGTGGTGCCTAGTCACACATTGTTACTATCCAAGTAAATGGAAAGTTGAAGAACAATTTCAAACTACAATCTGTAATTTGTGTTAAGTGTTTGTATAGTTCCTTTGTCACTGATATCCAGATTGAACTCGAGGCATCGAGTAGCCATCCTCTTCAACATTCAATCTATGTTCCTTGATATACCAGACTATCTAAAATATAGGTAAGCTCAATATCATATATGGACTCACATGTGTATGGACATGCTTTTCTCAGTTTCGCTAATCAAGTGGCTAGGATATCATACTCCCATAGGAGGGACAAATCCCATCTACATCCCTCACAGTCATCCCCATGTGTCACAATGCACCTAATCATCACCTTTATGATAATCCTTATTCACAACTATGGGGGATGATGTTAAAGCACACAGAAGGACATGTGATGAGTGTAGTGACTTTAGGTCTAAGAACCACAACCACTAGCAACACTATTAGGGCTAACTATAAATAGCATTGTAATGGTTTCCATGTGTTACTCTCATGGTGGGTCTGTCCGATTTATTGTTCTCTAACAAGTATCTATATGTTTGGTTTGATATTACATATCATGACTTATGAGATTCTGTCATCAACCAACACACGCTCTAGTCTTACATGCTATTGTTGTCTACCAACCGTCCACAATAACAATTGACTAGGGACATTACAAGAATGTCTAAACTCTTAAAATTCATATGATCTCATTATTTCAAGTCACACACTTGAAGACATACATCATTGGGTAATATCATTCTCTAGACATTTATTATGTTATTTCATTATCTCATAATTGAATAAAACATAATAAATTTGGAAGCGTGTCTTTATTATTTTTGAAATCTTTTACAAGTTATGCCATTACAATCATCATATGATTGACTCTACTCCCACTTGCACTCAGAGCCAATCACCCATGAATCGTAGTCCAAGTGATCTAACATGTCCATCATGCTTCTGTTGTGAAGGCACTTTGGTGAAGGGGTCAACAACATTGTTCTGAGTTGGTGCTCTACAAATCTTCACATCTCCTCACTATACAATCTCTTATCTGAGATGGAAATGCCTTTGAATGTGCTTGGAACGCTGATGCGATGTGGGTTCCTTAGCTTGTGTAATAGATCCATTGTTGTCACAATATATCTCAATTGCAACACTGATTCTTAGAACCAGCCAAGTTCTAAGATGGGCTTCTTAATCCAGACATCCACCTTTGCTGCATTCGATGCAACAATATACTCAGCCTCTACTATAGAATAAAAAACTGTCACTTGCTTGGAACTCTTCTAGCTTACAAATCTATTGTTTAGGCAAAACAAAAATCTAGATTGGGACCTGTAATCATATTTGTCAGTTTGGAAGCTTGCATCAGTGTGACCCTTTACCACCAAATCATCCTCTCCACCGTAGACAATTTATCCTTAGTTCTTATCAAGTACTTAAGGATATTCTTGATGGCGGTCCAGTGTGCATTACCTCCATTTGACTGATATTTGCTCATCATTATCAAGGCACATGAGACATTAGGATGGCTACACAACATTGCATACATGATAGATCAAATTGCAAATACATATGGAATCATGCTCACGCGTTCCATTTCTTCACAAGAACTAGAACATTGACCTTTAGAGATGGAAACTCCATGTACCATGGGTAGGTTTACTCTCTTTGATATCTCCATGTTGAACCTCTTCAACACTTTGTCAATGTATACGCTCTATCTTAGTCTAAGAAGCCTTCCAGATCTCTCTCTATAGATCTTGATCCCCAAGATGTAGGATTCTTCTCCCATGTCTTCAGTAGTAAATGTATTCCTTAGCCATGTGTTTACCTTTTGTAATGTAGGGGTGCCATTCCCCATCAACATTATGTCATCCACATATAATATGAGGAATACAATCATGCTCCCACTAATTTCTTGGACAAACAAGGTTCATCTTCATTTTGAGTAAAGCCAAACTGGTTGACTGTCTTGTCAAAACAAAGATTTCAGCTCTGAGATGCTTGCTTCAATCCATAGATTGACCTTTGTAGCTTATATAATTTATTTGCATCCTTTGGATTTGTAAAACCCTCAATTTTTTTCATTTACAAATCCTTGGGAAGATTTGCTAAGGAATGCGGTTTTAACATCCATCTACCAAATCTCATAGTCATAATAGCCTACAATAGCAAGCATGATACTGATGGACTTAACTATGGCCACTGGATAAAAGTATTCGTCATAATCAACACCTTGAATGTGTCTGAAACCCTTTGCAACCAATCTGGTCTCATTAGTCTGTACTTTTCCATCCATGGTGGTCTACTTCTTGAAGACCCACTTGCACCGTATGGGTTTTACCCCTTCAATTGGATCCATCAAGGTCCATACGTTATTGGTGTACATAGATTACATCTCAAATCTCATATCCTCAAACCATTTCTCAAACTCTGGTACCATATTAGCTTCTAGATAGGTTGTTGGCTCATCGTCTATGACTTTTCCCAACTCATCACCTTATAGAGTCACAAGATATCCAAATCCTTCAGTTCAAGGTGTGTACTACTAGATCTATGAGGTCCCTATTTTACATGACTTTGTGATTCTCTATGTTTCTCTTGTGCATCTAACGCTTCAATGCTTTCTTGTTGGTCTCAAACTTCTTCAAGTTCCACTTTCCTCCCACTAATTCCTGTGGAAATAAATTTCTTTTCTAGGAATACAATATCTCTGGTAACAAGCACTTTGATGTCAGATAGGGAATAAGAAGTAATATCCTTTAGTTTCATTAGGATATCCAACAACATAACATATATCATATTTATAGCCAAGCTTTTCAAGATGTATTTTCCTTACATAATATTCACATCCACAAATTCTCATAAAAGACATATTGGGTTGTTTCTAGTACCACATCTCATATGTTATCTTTTGAATTGATTTAGACGACACTCTATTTAGTGTAAACACAGCGGTTTCAAGAACATAATGCTAGAAGGTAGTCAGAAGTTCATCTCAAATCATTATTGACCAGACCATATCTAGCAATGTGCCATTCCTTCTTTCTGACACACCATTATGTTGTGGTGTTTTAGATGGACTTCATTGTGATACAATACCATGGACTCGCAAAAGGTCCTCAAACTCTTTGTTTAAGTATTCTCCACCTCGATCAGAATGAAGTGTTTTAATACTTTTCCCAAATTGGTTATGTACTTCATTCATAGACTCCTTGAACTTCTCAAGAGTTTTTGACTTATGTTTCATTAGGTAAACATAATCGTACCTATTGAAATCATTGGTATATGTAAGGAAGTATGGATATCCATCTGTATTAGTTGTTCTAAAGGCCCAGATACATCAATATGTATGAGTCCTAATAGATTACTAGCCCTCCCATTTTTACCACTCAAAGGGGTCTTGGTCATCTTGTCTAACAAATAACATTCACATGTCTCTATTAATCGTAAATCAAAAGAGTCCATTTCACCATCTTTATGGACTCTAGATATGTGATTCTCATTTATGTGACCAAGACAAAAATTCCAAAGATATGTTCAATTTGAGTTATTCAGTTGTAGTCTTTTGGTATTTACATACATTAATATTCACATCGTATGCAATAAATAAATGATAAAACCAAAAATCCGATCATATCGATAATCCCAAAATATAGTAAATTGATGTGGCTCTAATACCATTGTAGGGAAATATGACATCAGGTAGGCAGTAGAAACAAAAAAAATTACTACCATATTCCCCATTAAACCAGTGGATCATGTCAATAACTATATAATAGAAAGGATGGTTTTGAGGATATACCTGGTCCTAGAGAAAGTTTAATGACAATGTCCTCATCATTGTAGTTGTGTAACTGCCTTCTAGTTTCACTTGGACGACGTCTGTGGTGACTCCTGTCTTCACAATGGACAACAAGCTGATGTTGTCCTCCTACTGGGAAAAGTATACATGCCTTTAGAGAATTCCACGCGGACCGCCTAGAACTCATTTTGTCCTGCTACAACAGACATGAAGGAGTAGTCCCTCCCGTTGGTGTACTAGTCACCAACTTGATCTCCCACAATTGTTCTCCCTTTTGATCCGCCCATTTATCAGGTAGGACATTCTCAGGGTCTCTATTGGTTACCACAACTAGAGAGGACAACAATTGTCAGACGCAATTAAGTTGTGTCTCTAGGAAGCCCAAGTACCCCTCTATTTATAGGAGGGTCAAGGTCAGGGTTCTTAATCTTTTTGGGAGTGGAAGAGATTGGAATTTCACGAATGTTCACAACCTGTGATAGGCAAAATGATCAGTTCACCAGTGAACCAATCGATTGGCATGTGAGACAATCAGTTCACCCAGTGAACCAGTCATTTCATCATGTTTTCCAATCACAACTGTGCTGGCAATTCTAATCCAATTAATGCATGTCATGACATCAACACTAATCCTTGATGCAATCAAATTGTGTTTGTGAACCAGGCAGTTCATATCATGAACCAATCACCTGGAAATCATGAGTCGACCGGTTCACACAATGAACTGGTTGGTTCATGCCTAGTTCATCCAAAGTTCTGCCAATATGACATTCCATCAACCTAACACTCCAACTGGTTAGTTTAACACTTGAATCAATTAGTTCGGAGTCTAGTCAGTCAATTGTTTTTAAATTGAGTACCTAAACACTTTCGTAGTCAATTTAATTATCATTCATGAATAAACTTCTATTCTAAGTGAATTCCTACGTGTGTGACCCTATAGGTCATATATTACATTGGCAGTGAATGTCCATAACCAATTATGACATCACAAGCAAAGAGTGGTACCTAGTGTCACATCATTTCTAACCAAGTAAATGGAAAGTTGGAGAACAACTTCAACCTACAATCTATGATTGGTGCTGTAGTGTTTGTATAGTTCCTTTGTCACTAATATCTAGATTGAACTCAAGGCATGGAACATTCATCCTCTTCAACATTCAGTCTCTATTCCTTGCTATACCAGTCTGTCTGACATATATGTAATCTCAATGTCATATATTGACTCACATCTACATGGCCATGTTTTTCTCAGTCTTGCTAATCAAGTGACTAGGATATCATACTCCCATAGGAGGGAAAAATCCCATCTACATCACTTACTATCATCCCCATGTGTCACAGTGCATCCAATCATCATCTTTATAATAATCCTTTTTTAGGACTATGGTGGATGATGTTAAAGCACACCAATGACATGTGATGAGTGTATTGACTTTATGTGTAAGAACCAAAATCACGACCTGCACTATTAGAGCTAACTATGACTACGATCATAATGGTTTCCATGTGTTACTCTCATGGTGGGTCTGTTCGATAGACTATTCCCTAACAAATATCTTTGTGCTTGGTTTGATATCATATAATATGACTGATGAGATTCTATCATTAACCAACACACACTCTAGTCTTACATGTTATTTTTGTCTATCAGCCTTCCACAATAACATCTGACTAGGGATATAACAAGAATGTATATACTCTTAACATTTGTATGATCTCATTGTTAAAGTCATGCACTTGAAGACATACTTCATTGATTAATATCATTCTCTAGATCATTATTATGTTATTTCATTATCTTATAACTGAATAAAATAGATAGACTGGAAGCATGCCTTTATTAATAATCAAATCATTTACAAGTTATACCATTACAATCATCATATGATTGGCTCTCTGGGAATACATACCAACACTATTTACCCTATCATTATAATACATCTACAAATGGTAATATCCTATTTAAGTTATTGCTCAATTCTTAATTTGTCCAATTTCAACATGTAATAGTACACTTTTCTGCTTAAAATGCCTTGTACTGATTAAATATCTCATTTTGACACCGGTATCAATTTTGTGGTTTTCCACTTGCCAACCATGTTCCCCTGTTTTAGTAGTGAGGAGCCTCCTTTGACATTCAATAATACACAATGGTTGGCCTTCAAGTTTTTGGAGAGGTCTAGAGTCGTCCCTTTACACTAAGATTGGGGTAGGGAATTTATATCACAATGCATATGTGACTCTACTTTTGGATTTTATGCTCATGTTATAAACTAAGGCATATGTATATATGTCTAAGAAGTTTGTGTCTATGGTCACATATGATAAACAATGTCCAATACATATCATAATAAAAGTGCTAGTCCTTCTATACAATTATATATGGACATGCGGTTTAAGGTTTTTATGTTTTCTTTTCTTACTATCTTAGTTACAATGTTATGAGGATCAATCCACATTTTCTGGAGTAATATCATCCTCTGTGTGGAATATCGGGGTTGGGTCACCACAATTGATGGTATAAGAGCCATGTTTGTAGAGTTATTGTGACATAGAATGTCATGTATTTTATTACATGTAGTCCAAATTTAAACATCGTTTATGGAATTGTAGATATGATAGAAAATCATTAACAACATTTAGAGAGTAGTTTTGTGTAGTTGAGGGCTAGAAGCAACATAGGGGCATCCACAACCTCATCTTGCCCCCCTAAACCCCACTGCACTAGTTGATACGACATTTCATGTTATGGTTGGAAATATTATATCAATCAGAGCACACATGGCTGATAAAATATTAACTCCCCCAACTAGTCTAGCATCACCACATGTATAAATTTCTTAGGGTCTACATAAAACCATTGCGAGATTAATGAGTGTGGGTTCTACGAATTCTGTTGCAATGTCTATGATGGGTGCATGTCTTTGGTTGGTTGAGTTGGAGGAAACTCATGCATTTTGGTTTCCATGAAGGAGGATAAGATTAAAGAATTCTACATACTTTATAAAGGGTATTTCTAGACATTGGTGGGCCATAGAGGAGGAGAAGAGGCATGGATAGGTGGTTTCATGATTTATATTGTGCAAGGATTTTTAAGGTAGGTACTTTCCTTAGTCACATCTGGAGAAGTAGATCCATTCATTTTAGCATCTGTGTAAGATGATTATGTCAGTATTTGACTATGAGGAACAAGTCAATAAGTGTTTGAGTTTTTTCCTTACATATCATCCATAAAGGAAGGTTTTTCCCCAGGTATCTTTCACAAAGGAAGAAAGGGTGTAACAATTTTGAGTAACCTCGAAACATGTGTGAGGTCGTCATATTTTGTCAAAGAATTTGGGTCGATTGAAAGGAGGATAATGATTATTAATTAAGTGGAGTAAAAAAATGAGGTCTTCCCTACATCATAACACACAATATGGGAATTCTATAAGGCTAAGGTATTTGGCATTGCATCAATAACACTTGTTGTACATAAAATGAAAGATTTTCAAAGTCAAGGACAAAGGTTCAATTGAAGTGGCCCTTAGGTCATATGTTGAGGTTTACCTCCCTCTAGGGGACGATTTCAAGTTCTATGTTCATAAAAAGACCATCTAGGTCTTAGTATGAAGTAACTATAAGGCTCGCAACACTAGAAAATATGGTCTATGTAAATTTGAGACAATATAGTGCTTTCACTATGGTGTGAAGAACTTTTTCTCTCAATTTTATTGGGATGTTCTACAATAGTAGATGCATATCATCAACATGGATAGTGGTATAATGGTTCTAGAAGAGAACGAGTCCATACTTTGTTGGTAGGGTCATCAGGACCAGTCGAAGGGAGTCAATGTCGTAGATGTTCATAGGAAACTTATTGAGTCCATGATGTGACCAACCCTAAAGGAGTCATAAAAAGAATGGGTAATAACATGCTTGATGGAACTTTTTCATTTTGACTTAGCCCCTTTGTCTTACATTATATATCTTTTTGATCACATGTGACACATTCATTTATCACCATATAGCAGACATCTATTTGTAACTTTCATGTTAGTAGTAGATATGATCAACTTTTCTTGGAGATTATGTTGGTGGGTTCGTCTGTAATGATGGATGTCTTTTTATCCCATGAAAGGTTGTTTTTACTTAGGAGTCCAATGCCATCGAGTTTGAAGTCAATGATATCTCTTGGACTTTTAAAGGAAATAGGAAAATTTTCTCTGCATGTTTGGTATCACTTGTAAAAGAAAAAAGGATTTTGAGGTATGGTTGTTCAACTTTCTTACCACATGTTGTAGATACCAAGGTAAAGAGCACAAAGATAGAGGATGTTCCATTGATTTGTGAATTTCAGGATGTGTTTCCTTATTAGTTTCCTAAATTTTCACCATCTAGAGAGATTGATTTTGTGATAAATCTAGCAGATAGTACGCTATACTTTCTTAAGCATTGTCTAGGATGGAAGAAACTGAGATGAAGGAGTTACAGGAACATCTTTAAGAGTTGTTGAATAAAGGGTTCATATAACCAAATAAATCCCCCTGGGGTTATTCAGTGTTGTCCATGAAGAAGAAGGACTTATCTATGTTGTTGGGCATGAACTATAGGAAGTTGACCAAAGTTGTAGTAAAGAACTAGTATATGTTACCGATGATAGATGACATGTTTGATCAGTGAAAGGGAATGTAAATGCTTTAAAAGATAGGTCTAAGGTATGAGTACCATCATTTGAAAATCAAGGATGATGACAAATCGAAGACAACTTTTAGGACTATATGTTGTCATTATGTGGTCTTGATTATGTTGTTTAGCCTAAGCAGTGAACTAATAACCTTTTTGGATATGACAAAGAGGGTGTTTATACTTTATCTAGATTTCTTTGTGATGGTGTTCATTGAAAACACCTTGATCTAATCCATGGAGAGAGATCAATTGAAGAAACACCTTTGGACATGTTTGGCTTTGTCACGTTTGAAAGGGGTGGGAGAGGGAGAGGCTCACAAGGTGGCGAACGGAGAAGGTGAACCTCCTACATTTTCTAGAACATCATTGGTGGGCATTGCAAATGATGTGGTGGTTTCCTCACCCGTGAAATAGTCCAACCTATCAAAATCCAGTGTGGGCGGGGAGGAGAAACTCGGGAAAATTCCAGTGGAACTCATAGAAGGGAAGATCCTCTACCCCCAACTCAAAACAAAGCAAACTGCATAAATTAGATGAATGCAATTATTGGATATGTGATTGATATGAAAGTACATTGACCTACATTTTCAAGACATGTGGGATGGTTGTGGATGATCAAATGAAGCATAGGAATATCCTCTCAAAATCACCAATTCTTTATCATCACATTCTCAGATCGATTAGACATGCAACAGATGCTTGAGGATGAACATTGCCTGGTGAAAGATAAACCACTAATTCCAAAGTCACAAAAAATTGGAGATATATTATAGAATGAATCATTGGATTTGTTGTCGGTATTAATTTGTCATTTTTTTATTTCCAAGATTCGTGGTTTTCTCAATATTCCTATTGACTCTGATCATGTGACAATGAAGTGTAATTGGATATAGTATGCCAAAACACAAATTCTAATGTTCATTGATCCTAAATTTCTAGGATTGGTTTTTTTGAGGAGTGATTCTTGGAATAGAACAAACTATTAATATGGTATATGAATGGATCCCTAAATAGTGTGTTGTGTATGGTTATTTTGGTCATGAAACTAAGGTTGTCCTAAACCTATAGATCAAGTTTAATAAAGTGTTGATCAAAAGTGCTTAGATAACAAAAGAAGGTAATGCAGGCAAGGTAATGTTGCAGATTGGGCCTAATATTGATATCAACATTCCTTCCAAATTTGTTGTTGTCTCATGATTTAAAAATCAATCTATTTCATTGATTAATGATCTAAATAGGTCGTCCATTCCTGAACCTAGTCACAAAAAGGTGGTCTTGATGCCTATTATGGCTATGCCTACTAGTAAGGTGTTTAGTTATGCAAAATATAAAACTATCCATAGGAAGTCTCT